>JAVSCE010003424.1:600000-1007112 GCA_032199065.1 Smutsia gigantea | reverse complement strand
CAGATGCAGACTCTTCAGCTCAGTGGCTATCCCTGTAGTGTCCCCATGCCCTGCGAGGGGAGGAGCTGTGGGGAGCTAAGCTTGCCTCGCCTGGAATTTGATTCCTGTAATCATAGGTTTGGCTTTGGGCTCTGGGCTCCCAAGGCATTGGCATCTCCAGAGTACTCATGCAAAGCACCAAGCCCTCCCTGCAGCCCATGTTCTGGCTTGCTACCGTGTTTAAATGGGCTCCCTGAGTGCCACTCATCATCAGAGGAAGAAAATGGCTGTTATTGAGAGCCTTTGGAGAGGCCCAGGAGACTAGATTTTGGGTATTCTAGGAACCTTGGGCTGAGCAAATAAGAGATTCACTGAAGCTGTGTGTCTTCTACTCCCTCATTGTGCTACGTGGCTTGGGTATGGCCTCGTTGAAAGCCTGCCTATGTTGCCCTCACCTGAGAGGTGGGGTGGCTATAGCAATTTGGGCATGTGAGCAGGAAGGAGATATTAGATAAAATTGACAGTACTTGATGGGTGGGCAGGGGGTGGAAAGCAGGGTGTGGGGAAGGAGAGGGAGATGTTGAGAGATCCTGGATTTTTGGATTGTACAATAGAGCTAGGCAACTCTAGAGGAGGAGTGTGGGAGGAAGGGCATGAGTTTAGCTTTGGAGTTGAGTGTGAAACATAGGAGAGGGGAGCAGAGCAGGCATATTCTTCGGGGAAGGATAGCACAGCAACTGTTCCTAGACTCTAAGGTTGCTTTACTGTTCAGGTTATTACTGGGGTTTTAGGCCACTGTTGGGGGTAATAACAGTTCAACTCCAGATTCTGTTTACTGGCTCTTTCTCTTAATAGATGCTGAGAATTTGCAAGAGCTAACTGCTGAGCTGAAAGGCAAAGGAGTGAGTTCACAAAAAATGGTGACCCTCTTATTTTAGGATGTTTATAGCAGGCTTCCTTTCTCTCTCTCTAATCTCTTTTCCTATAGTGCTGTTCTGAAAAGGAGAGATTCCAGAGATTGTTAAAAGACAGTGCTGTGAGCAATGAGAAACTCACCTGACCTGAACTCATCTGGCTGTCTGGCAGAGAGAGTTCTTGTACATTATCATGCCACTTCCCATAAGCCTGTTGTTGCCCCAGCTGTTGTTGAAATAATTGCATGTTCCTAGTTTCGTGCTTTCAGGCCTTCAAAAAGCACTCTTGACTCTGCTTGCGATAACTTTCTCATTTTCTTTGTCTGGCTGATACTTTTCCTCTTTTAATCTTTAAAGCTCACCTCTTCCAGGAAGTCCTCCCTAACCCCTTCTCCTGATGGAGATATCCGTTCTCTCCTGCCTCAGAGCCCTTTAGCTATCTCTGTCAAGGCTCTTTCAACACAGTTTCTACTATAACTATTGACTTACTCATCCATCTCCACTGCCTGTGTAGAAGTGCCTGGAGGACACCACCCCTATTTACTTAATGTTCTTATCCTGAGCACTTCACATGTGCCTGGGTTGCAGCAGGGTTCAATAAATATGGGTCGAAGGGTGAATAATCTGCTGGTTGAGTGTGGTGGACATGGTGGCAAGTGGATAGTTGTTCCCTAGTAGGAAGTACGGGTTCTTTTATCTTTTCATAGTGCACAAATTGTTGTTCTTTTAGTAGCTCTCCTATATAGGAGAGTGAACAAGGTCTTTGCAGAAATATTTTTCTGGATTGGCATGGCTATTAACCGCTCATCTGGGGTTGAAATGACTTTGGCATGGGTGTGAAACCGCAGGTAGTAAGTGAGCAGCATGTCCGGGCTGTGTGGCTGTAGCACTCTTGTTTTTTTGGATGCTCTCCACGTTTCCATGAGCTATAGCCCGAACATCTGCCTTCTCCGAAGCCAGGGCTTATGCCTTGCTGTTTATGGGAGTGGTCGCCTTTCAGGGTGAGAATCTGTAATATCAACCAACCTTCTTTTACAGTGTTTTCTGTTGGCATTACCAGGGGCTGCAGTGGCTGTTTTGAGGAGAGCTGCCACAAGAGGAATCCCTGAGTAGTGAGAGACGGAATGAATAATTGGAAAGGATTGCCTCCTGCTTTGTGGCAGGGCAGACCCTTTAGGCAAAATAGCAGGTGTAGGGAAGGTGGTGAGTGACAGAGACAACTGAGAGATGAGGTGGTAGTTCTGTAAGGAAACTAGAAAGAATTAGGGCTCCTGCTGTAAGAGTGGGGCACAAGGGGGCAACATGGTATCTCTCATACCCATGATGCTCTTAAAATGATATTGTCTTACTCCTGACCCAGTGGGATTGGGTTCAGAGCATCTGCTGCCCAGGATGTAGGCTTCAAATTCTTATTGATCCTTGGCCAAATGTGCTCTGCCTGGAGGCCAGTTGTGAGACCAGTTTTACCTGGGCAGTCACTGTCTTTCAGCAAATCTGGTACTGTGAGAAGGCTAGCTGGCAAGTTGTCCTCATGGAGCCTGCTGTGGCAGGAGAGACATCGTGGAGTCCCACGGGCATCCCCATCACAAGCTCACTCTCTGGAACCCAGAAACCCTTTGTAGGTTCCAGTCGAGGAAGCTGCTGTGGACTGAGCTGTGTACCCTTGTCAGTTGCAGGCTGGTGACTCTTGGCAGGCTGGGATTTGGTTGGTGGCATCTTGCAGAGCCCCGAGACCGTGCCTGCTGTCATGTTGTAGCCCCCTTGTATACATGCTTGAATGTTTCATGATATACCACTCATAAGAAGAACAGATACCAGATGGGAAAAGTGTCTCTCTTTATGGGTGCCTTAAAAAAATACATTTAAGAAAATAAATTGTAGCCTGGTTTGGCAATTTTCCATGTTTGGAAAGTGTCGTGTTCTTGCTGCCCTTTGAAGACCAGCAGAGCTGTGAAGAGAAACCACCTCATTAGGAGACTCCAGAAGAAAACTGGGCTCTCCTGGCACTTCCCCAGGGATATGTGCCCCTCCGCTTCCATAGCCTGCCAAGGCCAGCGCCTGGGAATGGCTCCCCAGGGCAGTGTGCTCTGTGCCAGTGTCCAAGGATCTTAAAGAATTTAATCAAGTAACTGATAGACTAGGGGATGTTTAAAGTTAAAGCGTGATCTTGTTAACATTAAACAGTTAATTAGTGCTTTTTAATATTGCTCCTTGAACTCAAATTTGGTTACTGCAGTTGACATAGATACTTGCCAAACCCAAGTTCACTGTGGAGGTGTGGGGCACAGTTTTACGTGGACTTGGAGGAGGATAGGAAGAGAGAACACATAATTTACAGCTGCTGAGATAATTCAGCTGTTTCCCTTGCTGATTGCTCTCTCTCCTGTACTGCTGATGCAGTGAATTGTTAATGGGATAGGCTCTTGCTGTGCCAATCAGGTTTGGGAGGAGGCCATTTTGATTGTTGGGAATAAACTCTGAGACTGATAGGAACACTGTAAATTTGAATCTAATGCCACATTCCCCCTCTAACCCAGAACATTATCGAATCTTTGTGATACGTTTTGATATGAGGGCTGCATCCTGTAGGTGAAAGCAGGCACTGAACTATGAATGTTGTTTGGGTAATGAGGGGAAGTAGGGAGATGGGAGTTGAGGTCTAGGGTTCAGCTTACAGAGCCGTAGGCAAGCTGAGTTGCCCATAGACAGAGAAGACACTTCTGTGGAGTGGTTGACCAGCTCTTGGGAAGTCTCCCTGCCTGAAAAATCTGCTCTGCCTATCTGCCAGGGTGAATGTCACTATTCTGGATTAAAGTGTTCATCTTTCCACCTACCCATTTGTTCATTTATTTATCAGCCATACTTTTATTGAGTGCCTTCTGTGTCCTAGACCCTGCTCTAGGTAGGGATGGAACAGTGGATGAGGAAGGAGTCTTTGCCCACAGGGAGTTCATATTTATAATATAGCTTGATGGGTCTTAAGGTACCTGCACAGAGAATTATGGGAATACGTGGAGGACCAACAAATGTGGCAAATCAAACCCAACAGGATGTAAAAACAATCATCTGGCTGAGTTGGGTTTATCCTAGGAATGCAAAGGTGATTTCACATTAGAAAACCTACATTTTAAATTTGTTACCTTAATAGTTAAGGGCAAAACTATATGATCATTTTAGTATATGTGGAAAACACATATGATAAAATTTAACACACATTCATGATAAAACCTCTTAGCTGTTTAGAAACAGAAGGGAACTTCTTTAACCTTGATAAAGAATGTCTACCAAAAAAACTAGAAAACATCATTTTTTTGTTTCTTTCTCTCTTTTTTTCTTTTTAGAAGAGAGAACAATATAATTAATGCACCCATGTACCCATTTTCCAGTTTCAGAAATTACCAGCTCATGGGCAATCATAATTTTTTTTAGTGTGGAAAAATATATAATATAAAATTTGTCATTTTAACCATTTTTATAAACAATTTGGCATTAATTACATTCAATATGGTTGTTGCACAACCACTACTATCTACTTCTAAAACTTAAAAAAATTTTTTTATTTTGCTATTATTAATGTACAGTTATATGAGCAACATTATGGTTACTAGACTCCCCCTATTATCAAGTCCCCACCACATACCCCATTACAGTCACTGTCCATCAGCATAGTAAGATGCTATAGAATCATTACTTGTCTTCTCTGTGTTATACTGCCTTCCCTGTATCCCCCCTGCTACATTATGTGTGCTAATTGTATACCCCCTTTTCCCCCATATCCCTCTCTTCCCACCTCTCTTCACCAGTCCCTCTCCCTTTGGTAACTATTAGTCCATTCTTGGGTTCTGTACTTCTAAAACTTTTTCATCAGCCCAAACAGTAATTCTGTGCTCATTAAGTAATAACTTTGTGTTACGTACTCTCTCTCCCTGATCCTTAGTAATCTCTAATCTACTTTTGTTTCTAAGAATTTGCCTATTCTAGATATTTAATGTAAGTGGAATTATATAATATTTCCCATTTTGTGTCTGGCTTGTTTCACTTACAATGTTTCTGAGATTTATCCATGTTTTAGCATGCCTCAGAACTTCATTCCTTTTTATGACTGAATAATCCATTGTACGCACATACCGCATTTAAAAACGGTATTAAAAAATCTGTTCATCTATTGATAGATACTAAGGTTGTTTCCACCTCTTGGATGTTGTGAGAATTCATATGCATATCTAAGTCACTGTTTTCAGATATTTGGGAATACTCCTAGAAGTGGAATTGCTAGGTCATATGATAATTCTATGTTTAGCTTTTTGAAGAACTTTTCCATAGCATAGTGGCTGCACCATTTTACATTCCCACTGGCAATGTAAGTTTTCTACATCTTTGCCAACACTTGTTAATTTGCTTAAAAAAAAATTACAGCCATCCTAATAGGTGTCAAATGGTATCTCATTGTGGCTTTGATTTGCATTTCCAAACCACTAATGATATTGAGCATCATTTCCTGTGCTTATTGGTCATTGGTGTATCTTCTCTGGAGAAATGTTTATTACTTTGCCCATTTTCAAATTGGGTTGCTTGTCTTTTTGTAGTTGTAGGAATTGTTTATATATTTTGGGATAATAAACCCTTATCTGATAAGTGATTTGCAATTATTTTCTCCCATTCTTTGGGTTGTCTTTTCACTTTCTTGGTAGTGTTGAAGCACAAAGTTTAAAAATTTTGATGAAGTCCAATTAATTTTTTTCTTTTATTAAGTCTGTAGTTTTGGAAACTGTTGCCCAATCCAAGATCATAAAATTTTTCCCTTGTATTTTATTCCAAGAATTTTATAGTTTTAGCTGTGACATTTAAGTCTTTGATCCATTTTTAGCCAGTGGCACCCTTGTTAAAAATCAATTGACTATAGATGTGAGAAAATGTTTATCATTATGTCAATACCATGCTGTTTTGATTACTGTAGCTTTGTGGTAAAGTTTTGAAATCAGGTTGTGTGAATCGTCCAACTTTGTTCTTCAAAAGAAGAAATATCTGAAAGAGACAAATCTTGGGTATTCAAATCTGTTGGGATTTTGACAGAGATTTCATTTAGTCTGTATATTGCTTTGGAAAGTATTGTCATCTTAACAATATTGTCTTTCAATGTATGAAACCAGAATCTCTTTCTAATTATTAGGTCTTTAGTTTTTTAGCAATGTTCTGTATTTTTGAGTGTATAAGTCTTTCATCTTAGTTAAAGTCTTTTCTCCTTGGTTACATTTATTCCTAAGTATTCTATTATTTTTGATGCTATTTTAAATGGAATTGTTTTCCTAATTTCCTTTTTGGCTTGTTGCTAGTGTATAGAATACAACTGATTTTTGAGTGTTGATTTTGTACCTGCAAATTTGCTGAACTTATTAGCTCTAACAGTTTTTCATAGATTAAATCTTTAGAGTTTTCTATGCCTGAGATCATGATCTGTGTGAATAGAGATAGTTCTGCTTTTTCCTGCCCAATATGGATACCTTTTATTTCTTTTTCTTGCCTGATTGCTCTGGCTAGAACTTCCAGTATTATGTTGAATACAAGTGGCAAGAACAGGCATCCTTGTATTGGTCCTATTTTGGAGGAGAAACTTGCAGTTTTCACCACTGAGTATGATGTTATTAGCTGCAGGTTCTTAATATATGACCTTTATTATATTAAGGAAGTTCTATTCCTGGTTTATTGAGTGTTTTTATCATGAATGGGTGTTGGATTTTGTCCAGTGCTTTTTCTATATCAACTAACATGTATCATGTATTTTTCCCCTTTATTCTATTAATGTAATATTTTAATTGGATTAATTTTCATGTGTTGAGCCACGTTATATTCTTGGGATAAGTACCACTTGATTATGTTGTATAATCCTTTTAATATAATGTTGGATTTTGTTTGCTAGTATTTTGTTGAGGATTTTTGCATGTGTATTGATGAGAGATATTGGTTTGTAGTTTTCTTGTAGTGTCTCTGTCTTACTTTGGTATCAGGTAATTCTGGCCTCAGAATGAATTACAAAGTGCTCCCTTTTCTTTTCTTTTTGTAAATTTAAAATAACAGCACACTGCTAACCTTCTTAACAGGTACTTTGCTGGCTAGTAGGCCCTAGGCTGTGTGGCATCGTGATGCCTATTTGGAGCTCTGGCCTGGAGGCTGGGCCGGGTCAACTCTTCCATACTTTTTTGTATTGACACCTCCATCTTGACCACCTCTTTAGGGAGCCAGTCATACTAATGATGCAGACTGGAAGATGCCCTGGCCAACAGGGTTGAGTTGATAAGTTGGACTTTAAGACTGCGGCTTTTCCCTGTGCTTTCTCTGTCCTTGGGATGATAGATGGGTGATCTGTTCTTGGGCTGGCTGAACAAGAACAAGGCCTCTGAGCCATCTAGGGACCAGATCAAGTCAACAGACAAGGGAGTGGGTTCTATGTTGAAAATAATATTTAAGTGTTTTCTCATGTATCTAACATTTCAGGAAGAAAGACTTCGTTGAGTATAGCTTTCCATGATTCTGATTTTATAAGTGATCACAGAAGTGGCCACACACACTTTTTTCAAAGTAGTAATTCTTCTGAAAACATTTTGTGTACCTGTTTTCATGTATGACTACAATCCGTATTTTCACCCATTTTAATAGTTGATTTTATTCAATCAGCAGATATATTTCGAGTGCTAGGCACAGTGCTGTGCAATGAGGATACAGAAATGGTTAGGGTGGACAGTTGTCTCTACCCTATGGAGCTCCCAGGCAGGCAGGTTCTACTTATTAGAGGCCTGTATGAAATGGAGTGTCACTGGCCACCTACTACAGTCTTGGAGGGGATGAGGAGGTTGTGTAGTCCCTAGCTATGGCTTCTGTCACTGACTTCTGAGAAGCAAATGAGGCCTCGGCAGGATAGTGGCAGTTCTGCGCGCAGCTGGGCTCTCAGTGAAGCCCTGGATGGAGAGCCCTGGGTCCATGGCAGAGTCGGCTCTGAAACGGGCTGCCGCAGCAGGGAAAACTGCTGTTTCCTAGGCAATACTCTGCTTAATATTTTTAGTGTGTGGTCGCAGCAGAACTAAATGTGGTTTCTGATCCCAAATTGGTAATGAATGTAGACATATTTAGAGTCAGAAACAATGCATTTAAAATCCTTTGCTCCTTAATTGTCCTGCCAAGTGCTGAGTTTAGATTTCTTTGTTTCCTGGCTACCTACCAGCCTCCCACCAGCTTTCAGAGAAGGCGCCTGCATTCTCTCTGGGGTTTAGGTGGGATTGTGAAAGCTGTGAGTTATGGCTCCCTGAGCTGTATTGAGAGACATCTGATTTTTGTGTTTCTGCCCACGTATGTAAATGTGTACACTTCAAAATTCACCCTCCTTTCAAGTTTGTAAGGATATGGGATTATAAATAGTGTTGGACTCTCAGGCATGTTAAAAATAAAATGTGATGTTTCAGTTGGTGCCTTACCTGGAAGACACAGTCAGTGCCAATGTAGTAGTAGCAAGTTCTGTGCCTGATAACCTATCCTTATGCTGCCACTAAGTGTTTTATAAGTAAATGCTGTTTTCTTAGGGCTCCTCAATTCGTTTAAGGAGTACCCTAATTGTTGCCCATCTCGTCATTTCAAAGTTGTGATTGTGTCTCAAGTTGCCCAGAATAGTGTCCATTTTCTCATGGCATATTCCTTAAGAGGAATATTCCTTTTAATAATTATACTTTTGAAGGCTCAGATATGGAAAGCCATGTCATCCACAGATTGTGAACAGGACATGAAACACCTGAGGGCAGTGATGGTATATTTGTGTGCACCGTTCCACAGTATGGTGCCCCATGTGCTCTGAGACCAGTGCTTAAATATCTTTGTTAGGTGCCTATTTGTATAGTGTGAAAGCTTCTTATAATCCAGAGTGCCAGAGTGGCTGGCACAGAATAAGGGTTGGTGTGCCTACTGCATTGCTGATGGTCCATTTGGAGCTATGGACTGGAAGTTATACCCCATCCCCCATCACAGTCTCACCAAGGCCCTGAACCTTCTCTGGAAGCTTGGAGATAGCAGGTGGAAGGGAGATGAACTCTGATCTTCCTTTGCCCCAGACTGTGGTGTGTGGATGAATGTGTGAAAGTCCCTGGTATTTCTTGGGAGCAGGGTGTAGAGAGCCCATCATACCTATTGTCAGGAGATCAGTTATTATTTTAAATGAGAGGGAAGGAAGAGGTGCTGGGCCTTTACTCTGGATGTCAGCTGACCCTGTCTTGGGTGGTCCTAGCAGTCTAGGTGTGCTGAATTTGCCTCTCCTGCTCCTGCCCTCCCTATTCCTGCTTGATGTATTGGAGTTTGGAGACAGGCCTGAATCACCAGGAAGCTGGGCTCTGCAGTGGCTATTCTCAGTCAGTTCTTCAGTGGGCACTTTTGGAGCGCTAGATGGAGTGCTTCAAAGTGTCTGTGAAATGCCTCTGCAGCCATCTAGAGTGTAGTCCTAGTGGGTGGACAGACATGTTGCTAAGGGAGGCTGGGTTCCAAGGAGAGGCTTGGTTGTCAGAGCAGAAGACGATTCTATATGGGGATGAAACCCTCACTGCTTGTTTATCCTGTCCTTTGCTCAGAATTTTCTCTACGATACTGAGAGCTATAAGCTCCTTGAGCCGTGGTGTATGCTTCATACCCTCTCACTTAATACTGACAACTATTCTACAAAATAGTTACTATCAAGTCCCTTTTCAGATGAGGAGTTGAAACTTGGAGAGTTACCAGCTACCCCGAAGTCTCACACCTACTTGGGGAGAATTGGGTCAAAAAACCCAGAGCCCATGTTCTTTTCATTACACTGAAATTGAGATGGAGCTGGAGTAGATTGGAGCATCTGGTACCCTTGCTGTTATCATCAGACACAAGCTGGTAAGGCAGGGTCAGGGAGCAAGTACAAAGCAGTAGGTCTATTTGCTGGCAGGGAGCTTGTAATCTAGGGAGTGAAGTACACTAACCAGTTCTGGGGTATTTCTCTAATTCACCTGGCCACTTGCTAGTGTGCTTAGGCAAGCCCCATTTACCTTTCTGGGCTCTTTTTTCTTCATCTGCCATCTAGAAATAATCCTGTTGGAAATGAGCTTGGATATCATCTTGGCCAACTTCTATCCAGTATAGTTCTCTCCTCCCCTTTCCTTAGTTCTTGCAGACAGTTGGGTGTATATGAGGGGAGGGCTTGGTGTTGGGCTCTGTGAGGGGAGCAAAGATGATTTTTCTTTTTGCACAGCTGGGAAACCTGAATGATGGGGGAGGTTAAGAGGTCAAGCCACACAGGGTGCCAGTGACCTGGCTGCAGTCTCAGTCAAGGCTGTTCTTCCTCTTTAATGTCTGTGCTTCTGCCACAGGCTGGGCCAAGTGCATTCAGTATTCAAAGTGGGTGGGCATGCACATATGCATGTGTGAGTGTATCATGTGGTAGAGATGGGTCTCTCCACAAGAGGGCCCCAGTAAGCTCATTTAAAAATTTCTTTCCTGACACAAAATGTATGCCTTTTTATTCACTCTTGCAGAACAAATAAAATGAATCCCATTTCTTTGGCTGATTTCATAGACCACTGCAAAGGCAGCATGGTATATGGAAAGAGCACAGGTTCTGGGGACAAACTGGCTTTGAATCCTGACTGCTACTCTGGCCGCTGCATGAACTCGGGCAAGTTACTTAATCTCTCTGAATTTCAGTCCCCTCTTGGGCAAAATGAGCAGCAGCATGTTAGAACTCTGTCAGAGGATCGTTGTGAAGAATGAATGAGTTTAGAACTTTGCTTGAAACATGGAAAGTGCTCTGTAAATGATGATTATAATCCTTGACAGAATTTGTTTTCCTGTGGGCTGCCAGATAGTGCATTTTAATACTGGGGGACCGAGTGTCACTGGGGTATTTCTCTTCATCCCTCACTCCAAGTACTATAATCATGATTGTCACAGCCCCACAAAGTGTAAGGCTTCTGAGCAGTCTGAGGCATGGCTGAGAGCTCAGAGGAGGTAGAATTGTGTCTGGGGGGGGGGGGTTGTTTATGGAGTTTGCCTCCCTACCTTCCCCCTCTGCTGGCGCGATTGTGCTTGACGCCATCCAGGGATATGTGTGTGGTGGGCGGCTCTGCACCATCATAGGAACCTGTCACATGGCTTCAGAGAATTCCTCTTTAGGACCACGAGAGTCAGTTTTTCTCTGTTATCATTAAGACTCTAGAGAAAATGTTGAAAAAATTGGGTCTAGAGAAATGGCCCAAGATCTCCACACTTTAGGAGCCACTCAACCTTTCAAAGTGTTCTACCCTCATACCACTGTTTCTTCACGTGTGCCTTTTTTTGAGGGAGCCCTCTGGGGTTCCTTAAAAAAACCCAGTGGATTTTCTCCTCCTCATTCTGACTGACTTCTTGACGTCATTGCCCACAGGTCTATTTTCCCAGGACTCTCTGCTCTTTAACCAGTGTGCTTCTCACTGGCCTTGTCCCTGTCTGGCGCCCTTGCTTGCTCCTCTTTCTTTTCCTAACCTCTGGCTGGGACTTGAAGACTGTTCTTGGCCCTTTGTTCCTTTCTATCTAAGGAAAGCGACTTTCTCCCTCAGACAGGGACTTTTTCTTACTGTTTTGGTCATCACCTCTGTGCTGATGGAATCAAAGTTCTTGCCCTGCCCTAGCCCTCTCTGTGTCTTTGTCTTCAACAAGTATGAAGCTGCTGGAGCCTTCCTGGATCCACTGACTAGCTCCCAGCCTAAAGGCATTGAACTCTGGTTATTCCATATGTAGCTATCAAGCACCTGCTCTTTCTTGATGAAGAATATGAAGCTCCCTTCCAGCATTCAGATTTATTGAATAGAATAGGTCTAGAGCATGAGGGCCATGCTGGGGTCCCTTTTATTTAGTCACTCTGCTTGTCACTTGATTTCTTTTAGATGGAGCCACTGTCTTCTCTGTCTCTGAGATTGCAGGTTTTGCTCATGTGCTTAGCTACCTTCTTAAAGATCTGTTCTCTTCCCTACTGGGGTATGGATGGGATTGGTTGCCTCCCCTACCTTTTGGAGCACAGTACTGCAAAGGGGTAATAAATTCCCCCTTCCTATTCCATCTCATCCCATGATGCCCTTCAGGGCTCCAGTCCCAGCTAGGCCTGTGGAGCTAGGACCTTCTTGGTTCTATGTGTTCTCTGCTGGGGCCAGAACTTGTCCCTGTATTGTCACTGGAAGGGCCTCTCTTGGGGTTTCTCTTGTTGGCTGTGTGAGTGGATTTTGGCTTTGTGGTTCTTTGGTCAGGCAGAGGGTTAGGTCTGTTGTGAACCTTCTGCCCTCCAATTGCTTCCTCTAATCTTCTTCCTTCTTGGGTACCTTGGGTTTGTTGAGAGCAGTCCCCATTTGTTTGGCCCTAGGCATGATTTCAATATTTGGGGCGGATACTGTCCCCATTGCACAAATGGTCAGTGTCTCAGGATGTTCCAGGTCCAGAAGGATTAGAAGCCACATTTCTTTTGTTGTTCAAAGGCTCGTTTAATTGCTCTCTACCTCCTGGCTTTTTTAGTTTATGTCTTAGGGGGAAAAAGCTTGTTTGTCTGACTACTACAAACTTATTTCTCTTGTCCTTCAAATTATTCCTTAAAAACCCACTTATTTTCTTAAGCCTTTGCACATTGTTTTCCCTTGTCAGGGCTGTCCTTTCAGTGTCCTCTTTGCATAGTTTCTTCAGCTTCATATTTGCTCAAATTAGGCAGTGAGCTTCTGTTTGTGTAGAGGTGAGTGACTGTGTGTGTGTATGAGTTTGTGCAGCCCATAAATAGTAATAAATGTGTATCTGTGGGAAGAGTTCATCCTCTAACCTTCCATTTGTAAAGCAGAAGATTGTTTTACAGCTATTCCTGCTGCTGGCAGTTCTGTATGAAATGGCCTGGCTCTCTGGACACTAGTATGCTGGGATAAGCACTGAGTGGACTGGATCTGCCTTGGGGCTCAGCAGAAGACTAGCTTGGGTCTGTGCATTTTCAGTGTGCATTAGGGGTTCCTCCTCTAACATCTGTTTCCTTCACCTCCTGGGAGTAGATAAACAACCAAAGGTTTTGGTCCTAAAGTTTGAGGTGGTCCTAAAGCTAGAGGGTGTATAGCTCCCATAGGTGGCAGGAGCTCTGGAGAGTGGTTACAGCGTGCCTGGCCTTCCCTGACTGCCTGTGGGTCCAGGGGCAAGTCATCACCCCCACGGTAATGATGTTAGAACTGCTGTACCAAGCACTTTACATGCATTGTTTTGTTTAATCCTCCCTAACACACTTTGCAGTAGGAGTTTCTATTCCCATTTCACAGATGAAAAGGCTGAGGCCTAATGAGGTTATGTTCAAGAATACATAGGTAGGAATTCGCAGAGCCAAGAATTGGCCTTAGGTCTGTCTGACTCAACCCAGTGTTTTTATCTTTTTGCTTCAATTTCTTTCTTATAAGATGGAAATAGGAATTCTTGCCTTTTTACTTTTTCCACATGATTTGGGGAAACAAACACGTGTACCTACACCTGTAGGTTAAGGATGTGAGCATTTTGTAAGATGGGGTTCCTTGTGTTCCCAGGCAGGCTGCAGAGGTGGCTCTGCCTGCCCAGGATAATTGTGACCTTTTCCTGTTCTCCCTGTGCTCTGGCCTTAGACTGGAGAACAGCCAGTGTCTGTGGGGCCTGCCAGTCATGTCAGAGGCTTCCAAGATCCAGCAGTCCCATTCTTCCTTCCTTTGTTGGCTTCCTGCCATCTTCATCCCATTCTTTTATTCCCCTGCCTTAAGAGAAGACAAAAGTACAGGAGGATGGCTTGTTTACACAGGGCCAAATCCTTTCCCCCAGTCCTGTCTGAACTGAGTGGAGGACACGAGGCGCTAAGGTAGGCGAGGGCTAGCGAATCCAAGGACCTCCTCCCACCTGTGCCCCAAGCATTTGTTCTGGGCTCATTAAGCTGGCAATACCGATGGCTCAGAGCATCCGACCTCTATTTGAGCAGAGGTACAGCCTATAAATGGCCAATTTTGATAGAAAAATTGGCATCTCAAGTCATTATCTCTTCTGTCCTGAAGCCCAAGGATACATACAGAGTTAGTTGCTGGTAGAACACTGAGGTACATTCCCCTTTTCCAGACTGAGTGATGGTGTTTTAGGTTGGAAGAAGGCTGTAAATGTAAACGTGTAGGTCTGTCCTCCGTGAGAGTCAAGGGTGATGGGAAGGCTTGTTCTTCAGGGTGTGCAGGGGCATATGGTCAGGTTCCCCTGAGTTAATGGGTGGCATGTGGTTTGAGAAAGGGTACTAACCTCAGGCCAGTGTGCCAAACTGCCTCAGTGGGACGCCGTGCCACGGGCTTTACTTACACAGGTTTTCCTTTGCTGCTGCTGTGGCCTCAGTCCCTGCTTGTAATGGTGGGTCATCCTGGTGGCATGCCTGGGTGCCACTTCCCCCTTCCCTCTTTCCCCTCTCCCAGCTTCTGCACAGAGCCCAGGGAAAACTATGCCTCCTTGCTCTCTACCTGCCACTTCTTGAATAAAGACCAGGTGGCATGGCTGCAGGCCAGGCCTTAAGAGGACAGAGGACACCGTTACCCATGCCTGTGTGCTGCAGACTTTGCACTTGCTTTCTGGGTGCCCCTGCAAAGCCTGGGAAACTGTCTCACACCAGTTGTTTTTCTCCCAGCCTCACTTTTCCTAGGGCTCTCCCCAGACATCCCTCCCCTCCCCCATGTTCTCTCTCTCCCTGTTTCATGGAAAAATATGTGGAGGCAATAAATAGGTCAGGTGTGTGGTCCACATGGAATTATTGAGGGAGGATGAACGATCCACTTGCTAATCAATCTCTCATCCTTAGTACTGGCAGGAAATGCCTCTGAGGGTGGTACTGTGTGTGCAGGAGGTGGAGGTGGCTGGGATCCTTGTGGGAGCTGCCACTTCTCCCTCTCACTCCCTACTTGGCTTCCCACTCCTTGTTGTGGGGAAGCTGCTGTTTGTTCATCAGCTGTTCCTGACCTCTTCTTCTTCAGTCTCTTTTGGGCCTCCTGCTCATTTGTCGTCCTTGCCCTTCTTCATTTTCATTTTTCTCTTCCTCTCATCTTTGTCCCCAGCATCAGTGGCATCAGTGCCAGCGTTTATCCCTGGCTGTAAGAAGGGAGCTCTAAGTGTGTGTGTGTGTGTGTGTGTGTGTGTCGCGGGCACATACACATGAGCACTCTCATGTAGGGAAGGGAAATCTGTGGCTTTAGGGATAGTCTTTATTCTCTCTTATTGTATGTTATCTTGATAATGCTGTGAGTACCCTGGTTACATTTCTTATTCCTCTTTGCCTCACAGCCAAGGCTGTAGGTATCAGACAGATAGGTGGTGTTTATAGAAAGCTCCAGGGCTGTGGCCTCTTGGGGTCCATCTCCCTGGGCCTTTCCAGCCTTCTCACTCCTGATGTGGCAGCCCCTGCCCCTTGTTTCTCCTCATTGCCTGGTCCCCTACCCCCCTCACTCCCAGGCATGACCAGGCACCTGTCCAGAACCAAGTGTTGTGCTGTGAACTCACTCCTTGTCTTTCAGTGTAATTGGTGCCCCAGGGAGCCAGGCTGCTAGGGAAGCTCAGTCATTCCATTTTGTCGACAGAAAAAGAGGAGAGAAGCTAGCAGAAAGCAAAGACTTGCTGCTGGGTGAGTGTAGCAGCTATTTTTAGCACCTAAGCCTTTGCTTTTCCATTTGGCTGTGCTTTTTTAGTGCAGTGCTGGTCCAGCAGGGCTGTTTTCCTTCATGGCTCCTGATGTCCTTGGGAAAGTTTCTGTCTGCCCCTGAGAACGTATGGCTGGCCAAGGGGTAATACCTTCTGAGAGAGGTTCAGGCAGGGCTTTGGGTTCCATTGCTCTTATGTCACAGGACCTATTTCCTGAGGTGAAAAACGTAGGGTTGTGGCAGGAATAGGAAAGAGAAAAGGTAAACACCATAGTCTTCAGAGATGCTCCCCACAATTCAGTTAAGCCTCTTTTGAGTAAACTGCCTAATGAGGTGTACTGGGGCTGAGTGATCAACCTTTTTATAGGAGTCTGGGATAGCACTGACACACTAATGAATTTTTCTAAAACTTTCTTTTGGCTTGTTTTGTTTTCCTTTCTGCCTTTCCTACATCATTTGCCAATTTGGATTAAGTTTTCAACATCTATTATACTTTACTGACCAATTTTCACTGCTCCGAACAGAAACTCTGTATCCGTTAAGGAATAATCCCCTGACAACCTGTAATCTCCTTTGTCTCTCTGAATTGGCCTATTCTAGATATTTCATTTAAGTAGAATCATTCAATATCTGTCCTTTTTTGTGTAGCTTATTTGTGATGTTTTCAAGGTTCATTCATGTTGAAGCCGGTACCAGAATTTCATTCTTTTTATGGCTGAATTATATTCCATTGTATGTATTACCACATAAAAAAAAATCCATTCATCCGTTGATGGATACTTGGGTTGTTTCCACCTTTTGGTTATTATGAATAATGCAGCTATGAACATTCACATGGAAGTCTCTGTTTGAGTCACTTGTTTTGAGATCTTCTGTGTGAAATATACACCTAGGAGTGGAATTGTTGGATCATATGGTAATTCTAAGTTTAGTTTTTTGAGGAACTGCCAAACTGTGTCTCACAGCAGCTGCACCGTTTTACCCTCCCACCAGCAGTGTACAGGGTTCCAGTTTCTTATCATCCTCATTAACATTTGTTATTTCCATTTTATTTTTTTCTTTTAAATGATAGCCATTGTAGTGGATATAAAGTAGTATTTCACTGTGGCTTTAATTTACATTTCCTTGATGATTAATGATGGTGAGAATCTTTTCATGTCCCTTTGGCATTTGTGTATTTTCTTTGGAGAAATGTCTGTTCAAGTTCTTTGCCCATTTTTTATTTGGATTGGTTGTCTTTTGTTGTTGAGTTGTAGGAGTTGTTTATATATTCTGGATGTTAAGTCCTTATCAGGCAGATATAGATAGACTATATTCTATCTATCTTTAATTCTGTTTCCTATGTCTAGCCTTATGCCAGTGACACACTGTTTTGATTACTGTAGCTTTATAGTAAGTTTTAAAATCAGGAAATGTGAGTCCTCCAACTTTGTTCTTTTTCAAGACTTTTTTGTCTGTCCTGGGTCCCTTGAAATTCCCTGTGTATTTTAGGATGGGTTTCTCCATTTCTATGAAAAACACCACTGGGGAGAGTTCCGGGAAGATGGTGGCGTGAGCAGGGCGGCAGAAATCTCCTCCCAAAACCATATGTATTTATGAAAATACAACAAGTACAACTATTCCTAAAAAAGAGACCAGAAGACACAGCACAGCGCACAGCCCGCATTGGCACCTGAGAGGACTCGGCAACCCGCAAGGCGGGTAAGATACGGAGCCGCGTCCCGGCGGGACCCGAGCACTCCCCCACCCCAGCGCACCGGCGGGAGGAGAGGATTCAGAGCCAGGAGGGAGTGGAAGCACAGGCCTGCGAAATAACCAGCCCTGGTGATCTGCACTGGGACCACTGACACACATCACGCAGGGTAGCGGAGATTGGAGAGACAGAGGGTGCAGGATCTGAGTGGGGAACACACTTGGGTCCTTGCAGCCGGCTCCCGGGAAGAAAAAAAAAAAAGAAAAGCGCGCACTTTTTTCAGCAGTTTTAAAGAGACAGGAGCCCAGCGGAGGAGCCGGATCACCCCGGTACACTCAGCCCAGCAGGCTGGGAGTCCTGGGGAGTTTCAGACCCCTTAGCTGGCAACTGGGAAAGGGTGGCCGTACTTAGACTTCCCACAGAGATCAACAGCCTCCCATTCGTTTCACCCCGGCCAGAGCTATAAAGGGTCCTGTGGAGCGGCACGGCCACGGCTGTGGAATAGTGGAGAAACAGCGCCACCTACAGCATCCCCACAGAATCTACTCCCGGTGGACATTTTTTTTGTTGTTGTTTTTTGTTTTTTGTTTTTTCTTTTCTTTCTTTTTCTTTTCCTTTCTTTTTTTTTTCTTTCTATTTTTTTTCCTCTTTTTAAAGTCTTAAAGAGCCCAGCTGACATACGTGGCAACTACCAGTGACCACTTCTATAGCCATGAAAAGGCAGAGGAATATGGTCCAGACTAAGATCAACCAGACAACACCAGAGAGGGAGCCTGAAGGGATGGAAATGCACAATCTCCCTGAAAAAGAATTCAGAATAAAAGTCATAACCATACTGATGGATCTACAGAGAAATGTGCAAGAGCTAAGGGAGGAAGTGAGGGAAGTGAGGAAAGACAATGCAGAAATCAGACAAGCGATCGACGGGCTTAACAGCAGACTGGATGAGATGCAAGAGACTGTTAATGGAATAGAAATCAGAGAACAGGAACACAGAGAAGCTGAGGCAGAGAGAGATAAAAGGATCTTTAGGAATGAAAGAATATTAAGAGAACTGTGTAACCAATCCAAACGGAACAATATTCGCATTATAGGAGTACCAGAGGAAGAAGAGAGAGAAAAAGGGATAGAAAGTGTCTTTGAAGAAATAATTTCTGAAAACTTTTCCACGCTGGGGAAGGAGATAGTCTTGCAGTCCACGGAAGCCCACATATTTCCGAACACAAGGGACCCAAGGAAGACAACACCAAGACACATAATAATTAAAATGGCAAAGATGAAAGATAAAGACAGAGTATTAAAGGCAGCTGGAGAGAGAAAAAAGATCACCTACAAAGGAAAACCCATCAGACTATCATCAGACTTCTCAACAGAAACCTTACAGGCCAGAAGAGAATGGCATGATATATTTAACGTAATGAAACAGAAGGGCCTTGAACCAAGAATATTGTATCCAGCACGATTATCATTTAAATATGACAAAGGGATTAAACAATTTCCAGACAAGCGAAAGTTGAGAGAGTTTGCCTCTCATAAACCACCACTACAGGATATCTTAAATGGACTGCTCTAGAGGGAAGCACCCCTAAGGCTAAAAAGATGTCACCAGAGAAAATAAAATCATAGCAAAGAAAGCAGACCATCCAAATACTAACTAAAGGCAAAGAATAAAACACCTATTATAGAAAGAATGGAGGAGGAGGAATAAGAAGGGAGAGAAATAAAGAAACATCAGATGGTGTTTACAATAACTTAACAACAAAGTTAAGTTAGATTGTTAGATAGTAAAGAAGCAACCCTTGAACCTTTGGTAACCACGAATCTAAAGCCAGCAATGGCAATAAGTACATATCTATCGATAATCACCCTAAATGTAAATGGACTGAATGCACCAATCAAAAGACACAGAGTAACAGAATGGATAAAAAAGCAACACCCATCTATATGCTGCTTACAAGAGACTCACCTCAAACCCAGAGATATACACAGACTAAAAGTGAGGGGATGGAAAAATATATTTCATGGAAACAACAAGGAGAAAAAAGCAGGTGTTGCAGTACTTGTATCAGACAAAAAAGACTTCAAAATGAAGAAAGTAACGATAGATAAAGAAGGACATTACATAATAATAAAGGGGTCAGTCCAACAAGAAGATATAACCATCATAAATATATATGCACCCAACACAGGAGCGCCAGCATATGTGAAACAAATACTAACAGAATTAAAGGAGGAAATAGACAGCAATGCATTCATTTTAGGAGACTTCAACACACCACTCACTCCAAAGGACAGATCAACCAGACAGAGAATAAGTAAAGACACAGAGGCACTGAACAACACACTAGAACAGATGGAACTAACAGACATCTACAGAACTCTGCACCCAAAAGCAGCAGGATACACATTCTTCTCAAGTGACATTGGAACATCTTCCAGAATAGACCACATACTAGGCCACAAAAGGAACCTCAGTAAATTCAAAAATATTGAAATCCTACCAACCAACTTCTCAGATCACGAAGGTATAAAACTAGAAATAAATTTTAGAAAGAAACCAAAAAGGCTCACAAATACATGGAGACTTAACAACACTCTCCTAATTAATCAATGGGTTAACGACCAAATCAAAACAGAAATCAAAGAATATATGGAGACTAATGACAACAACAACACAAAGCCACAACTTCTGTGGGACGCAGCAAAGGCAGTTCTAAGAGGAAAGTATATTGCAATCCAGGCCTATTTAAAGAAGGAAGAACATTTCCAAATGAATAGTCTAAAGACCCAATTACTGAAATTGGAAAAAGAAGAACAAATGAGGCCCAAAGTCACCAGAAGGAGGGACATAATGAAGATCAGAGAAGAAATAAATAAAATTGAGAAGTATAAAACAATAGAAAAAAATCAATGAAACCAAGAGCTGGTTCTTTGAAGAAATAAACAAAATATACTTTGGGGAGATGACAGCCTCTTCAGCAGCTGGTGTTGGAAAAACTGGACAGCTACATGTAAGAGAATGAAGCGGGACTACTGTCTAACCCCATACACAAAAGTAAACTCAAGGTGGATCAAAGACCTGAATGTAAGTCATGAAACCATAAAACTCTTAGAAAAAAATATAGGCAAAAATCTCTTGGACATAAACATGAGCGACTTCTTCATGAATATATCTCCCCGGGAAAGGGAAACAAAACAAAAATGAACAAGTGGGACTATATCAAGCTGAAAAGCTTCTGTACAGCAAAGGACACCATCAGTAGAACAAAAAGACACCGTACAGTATGGGAGAATATATTCATAAATGATGTATCTGATAAGGGGTTGACATCCAAAATATATAAAGAACTCATGCACTTCAACAAATGAAAAGCAAATGATTCAATTAAAAAATGGGCTGAGGATCTGAACAGACACTTCTCCAAAGAAGAAATTCAGATGGCCAACTGGCACATGAAAAGATGCTCCACATCACTAATCATCATAGAAATGCAAATTAAAACCACAATGAGATATCACCTCACACCAGTGAGGATGGCCAACATCCAAAACACAAACAACAACAAATGTTGGAGAGGATGTGGAGAAAAGGGAACCCTCCTACACTGCTGGTGGGACTGCAAATTAGTTCAACCATTGTGGAAAGCAGTATGGAGGTTCCTCAAAAAACTCAAAATAGAAATACCATTTGACCCAGGAATTCCACTCCTAGGAATTTACCCTAAGAATGCAGCAGCCCAGTTTGAAAAAGACATATGCACCCCTATGTTTATTGCAGCACTATTTACAATAGGCAAGAAATGGAAGCAACCTAAGTGTCCATCAGTAGATGAATGGATAAAGAAGATGTGGTACATATACACAATGGAATATTATTCAGCCATAAGAAGAAAACAAATCCTACCCTTTGCAACAACATGGATGGAGCTAGAGGGTATTATGCTCAGTGAAATAAGCCAAGCCGAAAAAGACAAGTATCAAATGATTTCACTCATATGTGGAGTATAAGAACAAAGAAAAAAACTGAAGGAACCAAACAGCAGCAGACTCACAGAACCCAAGAACGGACTAATAGTTTACCAAAGGGAAAGGGACTGGGGAGGATGGGTGAGAAGGGAGGGATAAGGGGGAAAAAGGGGCATTACGGTTAGCAAATGTAATGTTGGGGGGCATGGGGAGGGCTGTACAACTCAGAGAAGACAAGTAGTGATTCTATAGCATCTCACTATGCTGATGGACAGTGAGTGTAATGGGGTTGGTGGGGGGGACCTGATGAAGGGGGTAGTTTAATCTCCATAACATTGCACATGTAATTGTAGATTCATGATACCAAAATTAATTATAAAAAAAAAGAAAAAAAAACCACTGGGATTTTGATAGGGATTATCCTGAATCTGCATATCACTCTGGGTAGCATTATTATCTTAACAATGTTAAGTCTAACCCATGAACATGGGATGTCTTTTCATCCTTGTGGATTTTAATTTTAACAGTTACTAGGGCCTGCACTTTGGTTTGTCTGGCTGTTTGAAAACTGGTGTGAGAGGCTTTATAGCTTGGGACTTATTAAACTTTGCTGATTTAGGGGATGCTTATGGCATTAGTCTTCAGGTATAACATGTGGGTATGGTTCAGAAGTGAATGGTTGTAAAGGCTTATGCAGATTTGGGCCCATGTCGGTTCTCACACAAATCAGTTGGTTAGTTTCCTTCTCTCATTACCACATCACCATAGCTGGTACCGTGCACAACCTGATGAGCTGATAATGAGGTAGGAAGGGACCAGGGCTGTTATAGCTCATGCAAGAGTACTGGTTGGCTGTCCACTTCCAGCCAAGGCATATCTCCCCTTTGGTGGCTGGACTCCTCGTGGGAGATGGAGGCTTACTTCAGGTTGACTACCCCTGTGGTAGAAGGCCTATGATACCCCTATGCAGGGAATATCTGACATCTGTTGATCAAGTGACATCATGGGAATCATGATCCTGGGGGATCAGGCACCAGCTTCCTGTTGACCTTTTGTTTTCTGTGTTTACACTCCTCATGTCTCTACAGACACCCCAGGCCCTGCTGCTATTGAGGATGGCTCCATTGGGAATACTGCTTACGCTGCTGATGGCCTCCTGCTTCACCTTCTGCCTCAGTCATCAGAACCTGGTAAGTATCTTATCACAAAGAGAGGGATTTTTATTCCAAGAAAGCTTCCATGCAATCAGGGCTGCTGTAGGCATTGGGTGAGCTTTTATTTTTCTTATTGGAACGTGGCCAGCATTGGGTCATGGTGTATGTGTACTTCCACTGCCCCCTTCATCCCTGAGTCCTCTGGCCTCTGTTCAAAGCTGATGGCATATTTTCCCTTTGGGGAAAAGAAGTTGATGTGGTGGTGATGGTGGTGGTTTTAGTAAGCTTACCATGTAATAAGCATTGCATTAAGTGCTTTATATGTATTCTTATTTAATCCCCCCAGAAACCCAATGGAAACTATGATTCTCATTTTGAAAAGGAGGAGACTAAGGCTCAGAGATATTAAATAACTTGGCTAAAATCCTAAAACCAGTTTGTGGCAACGCTGGGAGGTCAGGATTCTCCCCAAGAGCTGGGTGCCTGTGTGGTGAGCACCAAATGATATCTGCTGCTTCCTCTACTCCCCTCTTCCTTGTGCTTTCTTAGTCTGCCTGTATCTCTGTGTCCTCTTTCCCTCTGTCCTTCTTCTTGTTTTTTTTTCCAGGCCTCTTTTCATTAACCTAGACCTCAGTGCTGAGGATTTCTGTCATTGCTACAGGCAGGAGCAGAATGCCTGAGAAGGCCCTGAGCTTGGCCTGACTGCAGCATGCTAGGTTCCTGGCCTCATTTTCCTGCCTGCCCCAGCATCAGCCTGCCTGTGACCAGCTCCCAGTGCCCTCTCTTTCCCCTCTTGAGAAGCCTTGACTGTCAGCTCTCGGACAATTTCAGCCTCCCCTGGCCATCTTCCCCAACCCCAGGGGCTCCCACTAAATGTTGGATAAAGTGCTGGAAGCTTTGGAGCTGGAGGGCTTTGAAGTGCAGATTACAGTTGTGATGAATTTAATAACAATTCAGCTCAGCTGAGATTCACCTCTGGCTCATGGCAAGCTTCCACCTTTTCTCTGAAGTCATTTGTTTTCTCTCTGCCTTTCTCACCACTTTGTGGAATAGGAGAGAAAGTACAGTTAGGAGTCACGAATCCTTTTGAGCTTTTAATGTTCTCTGGCTAAGATCTTGTTGGTGTCAGTTTTTTGTCCTCTTCTTTAAGGACAATGGGAATGAGATCTCATTGGCCCCAGAGGCAGGACTGGCCGCAGCATGAGGTTTGGGCTGTGTCTGGCATAGCTCGGCCCAGAAAAGCACCCAAGTGTCTTGAGGGGTTGAGGAGTTGTTCCCCACCACCTCCCAACCCTCCTGCCCCTGAGGATCCGGTGCTCCCCATTGCGAGCGTTAGCAGATGCACAATTAACAAAAGCGTGCTGATGAATTTACTTAAGGACCATGTGTTAGTAAGTCCCTTTTGGATAATAGTCCAACCAAATAGATGAGCTTTCAGAGCCATAATTATTCTGGCCCATTTATATTAGCTCTATTGAGTCTAGTCTCAGAAAAATGTTAATACTGACTGTCATCAACAGAAGCTGCTTTTATCCTCATGTCTGTTCCTAAGCTGTATCCATTTGTCATACTCTTTCATCATGTGCTAAGTGCAAGGAGGAGTTGAAGCATCTTTTTCTCATACCATAAAACTTGCTGCCCTGATGGCATTTAAAATCCAAATTATATAGCCAGCTACCTTCACAACAGTGAAAATTAGTTGGGGGGAAGGAGTAAGGTGAGGAAGGTTGTTATGATCCTTTTTTAGAGCCTGGAGTCCAGGCAGCTATTTGTGGTGGCCTGGAATTGTCTTCCTCTGGAGTATTTGTGCATGTTAATGGTCACCCAGGGACGGCTGGCTCTGTGTCTCAGGGTGTGATCTGGAGCCAGCCTCCCTTCCTGGCTCCTGTGTGACACCTCCCTGGGATGCCACATCTTAGGAGCAGTGTGGATGCTGAAGGGATGTGGTTGTGTGGTATACTGGCCCTCAAAAAGGTGGTGAGCAGCGAGGAAGGTAGCGGAACCCAGTGGAGGAAGCACAGACCCTTGGTAAATTCCCTTTTGCCACCTACTTTGGCAGTTTGGCCATTTCTATGCTTTGTTTTCTCATTTTAAAAACAGTTGGTATCTCCCTCTAAAGATTTTAGTGTAGATTAAATGTGATTGTATACATAGAGCAAGCACATAGCATTGGGACTGACACAGTGTGGTCAATGGATGGTCAATAAATGTCAGCTGTTATTTTTAGTTAGGGGGTGGATGCTTCTATGGTTTAATTTAGGGCTCTGTTAGGTAGGCTCCTGTCCCAGAATGTTGCCCAGGCACTGTCTCTGTCACATCATCTGTCAACCTACTGTTGGAAATTCATTCATTCTCTGGATCTTGAAGGCTTTGGTCTTTAGAATCTTTTATTCAGATGCAAGCGCAAGGAATTAAGACATGGTAAGCTGTTGTCAGCTAACACCTTAGCTGGGATTTTTTGCCAGTCAGTTGAGAAGAAATTGGTGTTTGAGTGATGGTGTGGAGAAGAGAGTGCTGAAAATTCAGCTTAGAAAGGAGCCCTGAGAAGCAGGCTGAAATGGCCCAGAGCATGGGATTTATTTTTTAATTTTTTATTAAGGTATTATTGATATACACTCTTATGAAGGTTTCACATGAAAAAGCACTGTGGTTACTACATTTACCCATATTATCAAGTCCCCACCCATACCCCAATGCAGTCACTGTCCATCAGTGCAGTAAGATGCCACAGATTCACTATTTGCCTCCTCTGTGCTACACTGGTTTCCCCGTGATCCCCCACACCATGTGTACTAAACATAATACTCCACAATCCCCTTCCCCCACCCTCCCCACCCGCCCTCCCACACCCCTCCCCTTTGGTAACCACTAGTTCCTTCTTGGAGTCTTTGAGTCTGCTGCTATTTTGTTCCTTCAGTTTTGCTTCGTCATTATACTCCACGGATGAGGGAAATCATTTGGCACTTGTCTTTCTCCGCCTGGCTTATTTCATTGATCATAATATCCTCCAGCTCCATCCATGTTGTTGCAAATGGTAGGATTTGTTTCTTTCTTATGGCTAAATAGTATTCCATGTGTATATGTACCACATCTTCTTTATCCATTCATCTACTGATGGACACTTAGGTTGCTTCCATATCTTGGCTATTGTAAATAGTGCCAGAGCATGGAATTTACTTCCGAGTTGACCAAGGACTAGCAGCTTCTTTGCTTCTCCGTCTTTCTCTCTTGTTGAGGACACTGTTGTTGCAGAGAGGCTATCCTTGCTTGTCCTTTCTCTGGGACTGGTTTCTCACCTGGTCCGTGAATGCCTTCCCTTGGAAGGGGGGGTGTGCTGGCAGATGTGCTAAGGTGATCCCATCACCCCTGCTTCATTCCCTCAGTATTCAGGGCACAACCATTTAGGACACATGACTAAGAACAGAAACACAAAAGTGAGTTGAAATCCATACATGGGCTTTGGAGCCAGGCAGGCCTAGACTTAAGTCTCAGCTCTGCTTTTTTCAGCAGTGTGAGTGCACAGGCCCTGTATCCATCCTCATCTATAAAACAGGAATTGAAGTATTTGCTTCATAGATGAAACTTGGCTGATTTGAGAGGCATAGAAGTCACTTTAGCCCAGTGCCAGGGATATGGTCAAGGTTAATAAAAAGTAGGTGCTGTTACCATTACAACATCACCCTTGTGGTGCTGCTTTTCCTCAAAATATTTTCTGGATTTCCCCTTTTGAACTGACTGTCTAGCTTGTGGTGTGTTCATTTGCCTGAACCTCGCTCAGTGCTTGCCAGATGTGATTTGGGCAAATAGTCCACAGTCACCCAGAGCCAGATTTGGTGACACAGGCTGAGCTGATCAAACAGGGGAACACCAATTTTGTATCACCCCCACTAAAAACTAAGGTGTACTGTAAAGTAATGGCAGACTGTGTGTGTGTATATGTGTGTATGTGTATGTTAAACCCTGTTCAGAGGTGATACAAAGAGGAAGCTCAAAAACATTTTGAGCAGTGATGGGATTATTACAAAAGTATTTAGCTTTCCTAAGGCTTGAAGCATGTGGCTCAGTGGTTCATCTCCTCCTTCTAATTCTTCTTGAGCCTACTCTGTTAACCTTGTTAAAGAAATCCAGAAAGGGGCTTCCCCAATCCCTAGTCATCAAAATGAACACTAGCGCTGCATAGGATCTGAATGGCTTTCTGCCATATTCTCATCATCACCATTCCCCCTTGCCTTTTTCTGCTTCTCTTGATGGGAATTTGGTTGCTTGCTTATAGCCACAACTGCCAGGAGTTACCTGGCTAATAGATACACTAATGGAGTTTAAATCTTAGAGCTGTTTAGTTTGGCCTTCTTAGTGTTCTAAAAATAAGAAAATTTCACATAAAAATCTGGTTTCTGTCTTCTTGGTAGCAGTGGTAGACCAGTTGAGTAGCAGCTGTGTTCCTTAGACAAGGCAGAGGGCCCTATTTTGTACAGCCCCACCACGCTGCTGTTGTTTTACACCGGGCCACCTCATTCATTTACATCCATCCCTGCCTGGCCCCTGGAGTTATTTGGCTCATCCTGGTTGAGGTAAATTTTATTAACATTCTTCTGGTCCCACGGGCTGGTGTGTGGTGCTTCTGGTAGAGGCCGACTAGCATGGCTGGGCCTTGGAGTACATAGGCTCTGGGTACTTAGTGGACACAGTGGTCTTTGTTCTAGAATGTAGGGCTAGTGCCTGACTTCCAGCAGACTGAGCCACTTTGGTTTTGCCTCCAAGGCATCCAAAAGACCTACCTGCCTGTGGGAGGGGGGTGTTCTTTCTTTCCTTTGTTCTGCGAGTACAAACTAAAACTGTTCTGAGCACGGAATACACTGGTGAAAGAAACTGATGCAGACCCTGCCCTCAGGACACTCAGCTGTTGGAAATTTGTCCATGCCGTCAGAATACAGGGTGCCTCTCCCCTCGTGCTAGTATGGGTTCCTCCTTGCCCTCCCAAATGTAATTTCCCAGAGCTCTGAAACCCTCCGGTTCCAATTTCCTGAGGCATTACTGCTTTTATGCAAGATCAGGTTTAAAAATGGGACAGGAAGGATGGGAGGCTGGGAAGGAACAAAATGAATAATACTTTCTATTTATCTTGCATCTCCATCTCCTGAGCTCACAGTGCTCTGTAGACACCATCTCATTAATCCTCCATGCTCTCCATGGGATGAAGGAATACAGGCTTTAGGAAGAGGTCTCCGACCTGGGCTTCTTCCTCAGCCCAGTTGGACTCCCAGCTTCCTATTTGCACCCCCTTCTCCATAGATTGGAAAGTCGGCAGATGTCATTTATGCCCTGTAGGCCCCCTGGGGGAACTGTCAGGCCCTTACTGCGCCCTCCTGGGCTGCTTCAGAATCAGGCCTCAGCTGACAGCTTTTGTACATCTGGAGTGCCCATTTGAGGCCTTATTTTTCTGTTCGTACATGTTTTTTCTTTTATAAATGCATTGTTTTAAATTGTACGAGTAGCAAGTTTGAGTTTTTAAGCATCAAACAGTACAGTGACATATCAAGTAAAAGGCTCTTACTGTCTTCTTTTGCCAGCCCCTCTTCCCAGTGTATTCCCTCATGATAGTGTGGAACTCTGTAGACTTTTTCCTTATGTATATACAAAAGTGCTGTCTACATACATCACATGCTGTGTTCATTTAACCATAGAACCGCACTCATATTGGTTCTGAGACTAACTTTGTGAAAAGTCCAAACATAGCTGGGGAGGGGAGGAGGGGCATGGAGGAGAAGAGTACACCTTCCCAGGCCATTTTCTTTCTGCTTGCCTAGTGCCTGGCTGTGGTGGGTCATGCCCTGTTTTCTTTTCTCCGAAGGAGTTTGCGCTGACCAACCCAGAGAAGAGCAGCACCAAAGAAACAGAGAGAAAGCAAACCACCGCAGAGGAGGAGCTGGACCCCGCAGTCCTGGAGGTGTTTCGCCCGACCCATGAGTGGCAGGCCCTTCAGCCAGGTACCAAGCCCAGCCCTGTCCCCTTGAAACACACTCTAAATCGGAAAACTGCTTATGTCCTTTGTCCCCACAAGGCTGCTTGGAAGGAGCAGCCACTCTCTAGACGGCTGGAAGGGAACGGTGTGGTCCATCAGAGTGGTGACGGCTGCTGCTGCAGGGCTCAGGGACCTTCATTCTCCAGCAGAACACAGACCGTGACATCTGAGTGCCCTAGAAGGCAGGCGGGTGGTGGGTGGCCGAACTTCCTGAGCAAGTGATTGAAAACTTTCTTTCCTTGCACTTCTGAAGCACAAGAGAGGCAGTGACACGTGCCTTGCTCTGCAAATGCTATTTTGGGCTCTGCTGCTCAGCTCAGTGCTGCTGAAATATTGTTCACCGGAGAATGCTGAGTACCGGTGTGGGCAGGAGTGGTCTTTTACTAAAGGAACCTGTGCCAAGAAACAGGGGATGGTCCTGGCCTGGTTTTTAAATGGAGCGACCTCAGAAGGAACAATTTTCTTACCCTTTTATGAGCCTGGGCCCAGGGCTTAAAATAATAATGAGAGTAGCCAGCAATTGTGTAGTATTTACCATATTTAGGTACTGTTAACGTGCTTCATGTGCATGATCTTGTTCAGTCTTCACAATAACTGCTATTATTTTTATTTTCCTATGAAAACACTGAGGCTCAGAGAAGTTAGGTAACTTGACTTATGTCATTCAGCTAACTTGTCCTATGTCATTGACTCCAGAACCTGGACCACCTTCCTCCTAGAGCCCTGCTATAGTAACACTTGAGTGTGTTCTCAGGAGTAGGCTGTTTGTATTCTTTAAACAGCAAGGTGGTAAGGTGGATGGCAAGCCCTGGCAGCTGCCACAGTGTAGTTTAATCGGCTCCTTGATGATATTCATCACCATGTTTTCACTGCCCCCATTACTGCTATGCTGGCAGGGGCAGTGTTTGCTGTGCCAGCCAACTTTCTGGTGGTGGTATCAGTCCTGCTGGGCCTTCACGCAGGTAGTTGCTGCCACAGAAGAGTAGTGAAGCACCAAGGAAGCTAAGCAGGAGCTAACGACATTGGACAGAGGGAGGTTTTAGGAACAGAGGCATTGAGTTTCATAGATCCAACTTCTGGCAGCCCTTCCCCAGCTTCCCTGAGAACTGAGTTCCTGGCCTTTGAGGACCAAACCTAGAGGGGCTTGCAGGGATGGGGAGTGGAAGAGATGTGGGCTGTATCCACTGGTTTTATGTGGTTAAAAGTGCTTGTGCCACTTCTAACCAGACAGGTGCCTGATGTAGATGGAGGCCAGTGTCCTGTTGCCCTCACTCCTACCCTCTCTTCCTGTGGCATCCCTCAAGTCCCTGGTCCACATTGCAGAACAAGCCTGGAAGTTCTGACCTGGGGCCCTTGCAGTGGAGCTGTTATTGGTGGCTGTGGAGCTGTTATTGGTGGCTAAGCAGAAGTCCCCTCCCTGTAGCCTTGAGGAGGGAGAGACAGAGCCTGTGAGGGCTCTGAGTACCCCCTGGAGAATTAGAGTGGAGCACTGACTTTTACATTTAACTTGATTCCCTATTGACAGTACCTTCTGCCTTTTAGTTTCTCAAGAGCCTCTTGTAAATTCTGTCCCACTTGATAATATGGGTGAATGTTGAAACCACAATGTTGTTCATGTGAAACCTTCATAAGATTGTATATCAATGATACTTTAATTAAAAAAAACTGTCAATCAAAAAAAAATTCTTCTGTCCCCAATTCCCTCTAAGCTGCCACAAAGGCTGTTATGTTGCAGTAGAGCACAGACACTCAGGCCCCATAGCTCAGGGGACAAAGCAACTCGAGTTCTGACTTGAGTGTTTTTCACCTACACTCATCCCCAAAGCAGGACTGGTGAGAGGAGGTTAGGTGAGAGGCTGGTTCTGGCCTCAGTGTCTGATGTGAAGTGACTCAGAGTCTGGCACTAGGGAGTCAGACTAATGGAGGCAGACAAGACTGTCTTGGGCCCCTGTTCAGGAGTGAGGTGTTCTGTGTATATATTGAGAAGGTTTTGAATGTATGTCTGTTGGTAGGAAATTGACTTCTTAGTGGTCTGTGTAGATAGCTGGCACTTGCCTTCAATCAGTGTAATAATATTTAATTCACCATTTTCTGAATGCTGCCTGGGAGGTCTCCAACATAGCCACCTAAAGGTTAAAAGGAGTGTAGCCAGTTTTGGGAACTTGTTTGGTGGGTAGAGAAATGGGAGAAAGTATAATTTAGTGGTTAAGAGGACAGACTTTAGATCCAGTCAGTTCTGGGTTCAAATCCTAGCCTTGCTACTTAGGGAATCTTGGGCAAGTCACTGAATCCTTCTGTCCTTCAGTCTCCCCATTGGTGATGTGGGGGAGATATGTACTGCCCTACCTGCTGCAGAGGCTGTTGTGAGGATCCTTGACATGAAGCCATCACTCAGTGCACACAGTTCTGATTTTAAATGGTAAATTCTCCATTTGTGCCACCCCTTCAACTTGATTGCAGAATTGGGTGCCAGTGAGGGTGCATGAGCATGTAGCTTTCTTGTCCTTTCTGGCCTTAGGTGGGGAAGGGATCTTACGGTGAAAAGGAGAGGTTTCCATGGTCAGGAAATGCTCTCCCTTTCTCCCTCCACAGAGATTTTTGATGAGGGAACAGAAGTAGTTAGCACAGCATTTCCTGCCTGAGAGTTAGGGACACGGCACAGGAAGATGGTGGAGTATCTTTTGGGGGGACTTCTGAGAAAATGGCTAGTTTATGTTGACTGTTACTGACCCTAGTTTGGTACCTTCTGTCACCCTTGGTCTCTGGAAGGAGCACCTTAGCTCTGTTCTCAGGTCTCCAAGGAGGGTACAGGGATACATGGTATGGCTCATCTTCAGGCAGATTTCCAGACTACTTGCTGTGGCCTGGAACAGCAGGGGACCAACTCATAACGACATGGGCTCTCCCACCAGGCCAGGTAGGAATTGGGCCCCAGCTGCTTAGCCTTGGAGCAGCTGCAGGTCACTCTTCTGAAGTCTGCTTGCCTGTTATTACTGTCAGCATCCTCACTGTGAGCTGCTTGTTCCTGGAAGTGATTTTCCTGTCTCTCTCTGTCTTCTGGTTTATTTTGGGATCTGTCTCACCTTATGGAGGCACAGCAAGTGTTTCAGTGTGGATTCAGCATCAGCTGTTCACAAGCAAGCAGAGGAAAGCTGTTTGCTGGCAGGTCCTATGGGTTCTAGTCAGGGAACTCAGGAATTTTTCCTGGGGCTGAGGATCCCCGAAGCCCAGAACTTTGTGCCTGTGTACTCATTATTAAAGAAAGCTGGTCACAGCCAGGTATGATGCAGCCTCTGCTCCTTGGGCATTTTCTGAGCCCCTACTTTGTGCCAGGCATTGTACTGTAGCCAGCGATACAGATAATAGCTCACACGTATTGATCATTGACTGGGCCAGGCATTCTTTGAGGGCAGGTGCTATAACTGCCCTCATTTTGAAGACAAAATTGAGTCTCAGAGAGAAGTGACTTAGCCAAACAGCTAATAAGTGGTAGAGCCAGAATTCAAACCTAACTTAGTTTGGACCTAAGCCTGAGCTCTTAACCACTGTGCCATACTATCTTTCTGGGTAGCAAATGGGGCGTGAGGCAGCTTCTAGCAGCTAATACTCTCACTAATGATGCAGAGACAGAAAAAGGCAACAGAGTGTTTTGGATATCCTGGTGGAAGTGTCTTGTGCTCAGTGAGGGCACAAAGTGGGCTGTGGGGAGGCCTGGATCTTTTTTCTGTATCCCTAAGATCTCAGTGGACAGGTGTCACATTTTATGATGCTAAACCTCCAGTCCTACTTTCAGGTCTCTTTTTGAGCTGAGTGGCTTTGGCTAGGTTGATTAGAATCTCTGAACCTTGGTTTCCTCATCTGTAAATAATCTACAGAGATAATGTGAGACTGAAACAAGATTAATATTTGTAAAATGTTTCACACAAGGCCTGGCACATAAGAAACGTTCAATAAGTCCCTATAGTTGTCATTGAAAAAAATATGCCTTTGCTGCCTCCCTTTCCTTGGGGGCCTGAAGGAGAAGTGGAGGTGACAAGGCAGCCTGGGAACACCCTTGTCCTGCCCAGTAGCCAGTGCTGCATGTTGGCTCTATGTGGGGTCAAGGAAGCGCAAACCTGGAGCTCCCTACTGACCTGAGCTGACTTCCAAGAGGCTGTGAGATGCTCTGAAATATTGGCATTATCACAAAGAGCCCTTTGACTGGAGCTTGCAGGAAGCCTGTGCAGGAACACATTCCTGTGAGGGGGTTAAAAAAAAAAAAGGCAAAGAAAAAAAATCCAAATCATCAACAACTGATGAGAGCAATCCAAGAATTATAGAGCACCAGCCATCTGGTCAGATCATTTCAGATCTGCATAAGCAATAGGAGGGAATTGAATTTTAAAAACCTCATTTATAGTAGACCAACTACTCTGTTTCAAGTATTTAAAAGAGGAGTCTGATTTCCTGCAGGCCCTGGACATCTGTCTGAAGGAACACCTGACTCTGGTTTGGGTGACTGTGGGACTATCTGTCAAGCCTTTGGCCCCTTTGGCTGTGTGATTTTCCCATCCTCCAGCACCAACTGGGTGTCTAACAATTCATCTCAATCCTAATACTGCCTTACTGGAGTTAGTGTCAGATCCCTGTGTTAAAGGGCTCAGTGCCACAGCCTCTACTTCAGATGCCAGTCGAAAGTTCTAGGCTACTCACACTTCTTTTTTTTTAACCTTTCATCTTTGTTTATTTATTTATTTTTATTTTATTAAAGTATCATTGATACACACTCTTAGGAAGGTTTCACAATAAAAACAATGTGGTTATTACATTCACCATTATTATCAAGTTCCCCCCATACCCCATTGCAGTCACTGTCTTTCAGTGTAGTAAGATGTCACAGAGTCCCCATTTGTCTTCTCTGAGCTACACTGTCTTCCCCATGATCCCACACACACCATGTGCACCAATCATGATACCCCTCAATCCCCTTCTCCCTCCCTCCCCAACCGCTCTCTCCCACCCCTCCCCTTTGGTAACCACTTGTGCCTTCTTGGAGTCTCTGAGTCTGCTGCTGTTTTCTTCCTTCAGTTTTGCTTTGTTGTTATACTCCACAAATGAGGGAAATCATTTGGTATTTGTCTTTCTCTGCCTGACTTATTTCACTGAGCATAATACCCTCTAACTCTATCCATGTTGTTGCAAATTGTAGGATTTGTTTCTTTCTTAGGGCTGAATAGTATTCCATTGTGTATATGTACCACATCTTCTTTATCCATTCATCTACTGATGGACACTTAGGTTGCTTCCATATCTTGGCTATTGTAAATAGTGCTGCGATAAACATAGGGGTGCATATGTCTTTTTGAATCTGAGAAATTGTTTTCTTTGGATAAATTCATAGGAGTGGAATTCCTGGGTCAAATGGTATTTCTATTTTTAGTTTTTTGAGGAACCTCCATATTGCTTTCCACAATGGTTGAACTAGTTTACCTTCCCACCAGCAGTGTAGGAGGGTTCCCCTTTCTCCACATCCTCGCCAGCTTTTGTTGTTGTTCACTGAAGAATGTTCTAGTTCACTGAAGAATGCTGTTGGTATTTTGATAGGAATTGCATTGAATCTGTAGATTGCTTTAGGCAGGATGGCCATTTTAACAATATTAATTCTTCCTATCCGTGAGCATGGGATGTGTTTCCATTTATTGGTATCTTCTTTAATTTCTCTCATGAGTGTCTTGTAGTTTTCAAAGTATAGGTCTTTCACTTCCTTGGTTAGGTTTATTCCTAGGTATTTTATTCTTTTTGATGCAATTGTGAATGGAATTGTTTTCCTGATTTCTCTTTCTGCTAGTTCATAGTTAGTATATAGGAATGCCACAGATTTCTGTGTATTAATTTTGTATCCTGCAACTTTGCTTAATTCAGATATTAGATCTAGTAGTTTTGGAGTGGATTCTTTAGGGTTTTTTATGTACAGTATCATGTCATCTGCAAACAGGGACAGTTTAACTTCTTCCTTGCCAATCTGATGCCTTTTATTTCTTTGTGTTGTCTGATTGCTGTGGCTAGGACCTCCATTACTATGTTAAATAAAAGTGGAGAGAGTGGGCATCCTTGTCTTGTTCTCAATCGTAAAGGAAAAGTTTTCAGCTTCTCACTGTTAAGTATGATCTTGCTGTGGATTTGTCATATATGGCCTTTATTATTTTGAGGTACTTGCCCTCTATACCCATGATGTTGAATTTTGTCAAATGCTTTTTCAGCATCTATGGAGATGATATGTGGTTTTTGTCCCTCTTTTTGTTGATGTGGTGGATGATGTTGATGGATTTTCGAATGTCGTACCATCCTTGCATGCCTGGAATAAATCCTACTTGATCATGATGGATGATCTTTTTGATGTACTTTTGAATTCAGTTTGCTAATATTTTGTTGAGTATTTTTGCATCTATATTCATCAGGGATATTGATCTGTAATTTTCTTTTTCTTTCTGTTTTTTTTTTTTTTGTGGTGTCTTTGCCTGGTTTGGTATTAGAGTGATGCTAGCCTCATAGAATGAGTTTGGGAGTATTCCCTCCTCTTCTACTTTTTGGAAAACTTTAAGGAGGATAGGTATTAGGTCTTCACTAAATGTTTGATAAAATTTAACAGTGAAACCATCTGGTGGTCCTGGTGTTTTGTTCTTAGGTAGTTTTTTGATTACCAATTCAATTTCTTTGCTGGTAATTGGTCTATTCAGATTTTCTTTTTTTTTCCCCGGGTCATAGGCCACTCATACTTCTCTGTCTGACCAGCTATCAACTGGGGATTCCCATAACCCTCTCAGGTTCAGTGATTTGCTAGAACAGCTCACAGAACTCAGGAAAACACTATTTATATTTACTGATTTATTGTAAATGACACAACTCAGTAACAGGCAAATGGAAGAGATGCATAGAACAAGGTACGGTATGAGGGAGATGGACAGAGAGCTTCCATACCCTCTCTGGGCACAGTACCCTCCCAGCACTTCTATGTATGTGTTCACCACCTCTCTGAACTTCATTGTTTAGGGGCTTTTATGGAGGTTTCATTACACAGATATAATTGATTAAATCATTGACCATTAGTGATTGAACTCAGTCTCCAGCCCTGTCCCCCTCCGTTCCTTGAAGGTTGGTGGATGGGCTAAAAGTTCTAACCCTCTGATTATGGCTTGGTCTCTCTGGTGACCAGCTCCCATCCTGAAGTTACCTGAAGTCCCCTCTCTAATAAGAGTCATCTCATTAGCATAAATTCAGGAATAACAAAAGATAATCCAATCACTCAGGAAATTCCAAAGGTGTTAGTAGCTCTGTGCCAGGAACTGGGCATAAGGACCAAATATATTTTTTATTATACCACAGGTTGCAGTTGAGGTATGGCTAACAGCCAGAGCTCCCAGTGCCTTTGGCTACCTTCCCAGCTCTGTCTTTGGGAGGCAGGTGACCCTCCCTGCCTCCCCTAGTGTGGAGGGATCCCCCTTACAGGTCCTCTCATTTCCCAGGGGGGCCCACAAGAATATGGCCTGCTTCTGTCCCATCCTTCCTGTGCAGGTACACATAACATCTCTAGGCCTGTGAGTAGTGAGTGAGAATAGGAGTATTGTTAAAGTCAGTTTATACCTAAGCTCCAGTGGCTCATTGGAGTGGTGCAGTGGGACTTCTTGGTGCCACCAGGAAGTAACGGCCTGAGGGAAGGCTATAGCAAGGGCCCTCTGTGGGATGATCTTTTACCCTGGCTCAAGTGCAGGGCTGGAAAGGTGGACTAGGGGCTGGATAGAGGGAGCAATGTGGTTTTTATGTGGTGGTCTGTCTCCTCTCTTGAACACAAGTTGGTGTCTTTAGCCACTTTTCAGGATAAGTGTTCAACAGAGCTCATCTTTGGTGCTTCCTCCTCCACTTTGAAGCCTTTCAGGTCTTTTGGAGATTCCCTGAAATCTTCATTTGTTTCTCTTCTGCCTATACTTCTGGCCCATTTTCCCCATTACTGCCACCTCCCTAGCCTTTGTTAAGCATTCTCCACTCTCAGCGTCTCCTTTGCTCCTTGATAATAAGAGTTTGTTAGGGGAACCGCTTGGGCACAGCAGGATACCAGGCATCTTCGGGCCTATAGGAACAATTTCTTTGGCTCCAAATTACCCTGTACCAGGAGAGAAAAGAACAGCGGCTGGAATACATGAAGGCCCCAGAATATTTCATGAGGGCAGCTTATATCTTTTTGTTTCAGAGAGACCTCATTTGCCATACGTGGAGTTCTCCCAGAATGGCTGGCCACTTCCCATCAGCAGCCAAATTCTGTACCCCATTGGGAGAATAGGTGGAGGCTAGGGCAGGTGGACTGTGACCACCCTGGCAGCACTGCTAAGGCTGAGGCCAGTTTGAGACTAGCTAGCTAAGCTCTGTCCTGGCACAGAGTATCTCTGCCTGGGCTTGGCCTTCATTACCTGGATGGGGCAGGCCAGGGTCCAGTTTGTGCTCTGTGGACTTTAATGGTGATGGAGAGCAGCTGTTGGCCGTCTGCTTTCTAACCAGTGTTTGTAGCTTACTGCCCACGCTAGGCCCTTATCCTCCCCTTCCTCTGCTTCCTCCATGCACCTTTTCTCTCCAGGGCTTAATAAAGAGTACTTTGCAGAGTGGCACAGCCTCAGCTCTCAAAGACTGGGACACCCAAACTAGCTGAAATGAAAAGCCTTGATTGGAGTAGGGATAATGGAAAACTTGCTGCCCAAACCAGTCCCAGCCCTCATGCCCAGGGTTTCGCTTTAGTTCAGAGAATCTGTGTAGCCCTGAATTCCCATCTTTCTCTAATATTGGTATCACCCTGCTGGCTAAGGCTGTGTGTAGGCCATCTCCAAGGTTGGGACTAACCAGCACTGTGAACAGCTCTCAAGGGCTGGTTGGAGCTGGAATGAGAGGCCCTTTTCCAGAACCAGTTCTACTTTTAGTTTTGTCACAACACTGGAGTTAGGAATTGGACAGTAATTTAAGAGGAGATGGTATTTGACTAGGTAGAGAAGAGGACAGGTGGGAAGCCTGAATAGGGGAGGGGGGAGTGACATGAGCAGAGAACTAAAAGTGAGTCCATCTACCTGGCTGGAGAGGTAGAGATGTGTAGGAATAATAATGGGATGGTGGTGGTGGGCAGCTTCCCCTCTGTCAGATGGGGCAGTGGAAGGGAGGGAGGAGCTATGAGAACCAACAAGGCAGTAGATGTAAAGATGTGAATGTAAATGTAAGCTATGAGTGTGTAGTTGAGTCTTGTCAGGCTGTGTGTGAATGGGGATGAAGAAATGAAGAAAGATGATAGACTCCTGGGTCTGAGGGGTTTGAGAATAAGTGGAAGGAGAGAACAGAAACGGTGATTTCAGATACAGTCACATCAAAAAACGTGTTTATTTCATGTTACATTTGCTGAATTCTAACAATGTTCCAGGGTATCATGCTTGATGCTGGAGATACCATGGTGGGCATGACAGGGTTTATGGCATAGGGGGACCCCCAGACAGGAATGTAGCTCAAGAGAACACAGAGAAGGGGCCTTGAAGGAGTGGCTTCTGAGAGGCAGGGTCATTGAGATTTGAAATCCTAGAGAGGAGATTGATGAGGCAAAGTTGTTTAAGTGGCAGATAGAAAGCCTTGGCCTCATGAATATGAAGAACCTTGGAAATTAGAAGTAGAACCTTGGAAAAAAACAAGGAAAAGTGAGAGACACATAGAGGGAATCAAGAAAGCTTCCATTAGATGTCTTCAGTTTTCTGAGCCAGGCTGAGGGTGGGGCTTCTCCTTTGGATGATTAAAGAGAGGGACTCGCTTGGGTGCCTGACGGATGGAGAGGTTAGGAAGAACCACTGTGAGGTAGGTGCTTAGACAATCAAGAGGTCGGAACTAAACACCGCCCGTCATCAGGAAGGGCCCAATTGACCTGTGACAGCCTGACTTTGTGATAGGCCAGGATCAGTGGGTTTGGTGACTCCAGAGCATTCTGAGTCCTTGCCAGTGGATAGCTAGAGTGTGAGAAATAATGGCAGATCATGCAGGGTACTGTTGGATTGTCTTTGGGGTTAGTGAGGGAGACCTTTGTCCATCTGGCCTATGTGGCAAGCTGGAGCACTTTACCAGAAGCTCCTCTGAACCTGCTTCAACTCTCCCTCTTCTGAAACAGGTTCCCTACCAGCCACTGGTCTTGTAGGCAGGCCTGAAAAAAACCTGAATGAAGCAGAGCTTGTGTGCAGGGGGCTCTGTAAGCCTTTTGTTGTTTGTGCTGTGATCAGGCTGATTGTATTTCTGTTCATGTTAAGAGTTTTGTTACTGTTTATAAACTAATAGGTTGTTGGTCTTGTCTTATTTGATTTGGGCAAAGATTAAGTTGTATTTTAATTTCTTTAATTACAGAATAGTCTGTTTTTGGTTTGTATAAGCAATTTGAAAGGAGAGAACTATTTCTTTGGATTAAAAAGTTTTTAGATTTGATTACTTGTGGCCATAATTATAGTTTATCTGGGCAGAGGTGAGTTTTTATGGAATACTAATGTGGTATATTTCTAGCGTTGTTTTTTTTTTGATTAGGGGAAAATAAAACTACCCTTGTGCTCCACCCCAGCAGCCCTCCCAGTGTTGCATGAACATCATCTTGTTAATCTCTGCTCTTTCGTCCTGGCTTTGCCAAGTCAGGCTTTTGGACAGAGGTTGAAGAGGTTGTCTAGTATCTCATGGCCAAGAATGACTGATGAGGATAGGACTCAGGAACTCTAGTCTAACTGTTGGGGAAGGGAGGAAAACTAACATTTTTGGGGAATCCCCTTGTGCTTGGTGCTCTGTGTGCATGATTTAAGGAAGGCCTCAAGGTGTTCCATAAAGAAACTACCTCTTTTCTTCATCTCTTTGGAGCTTGGTTGGTCAGTGATGGTCCTCAGAGCTTTTCTCAGGATTTCCTTTTTTTCTTCTGAAGATAGAAACTGCAGGGTCATTGCTTAAAAACAGTGCTATTTGAGGTCTATATGGGAACAAAATAATGTGAATTTTGGAGGTCATTCACATTGAAGGGAAATTATTCAAGAGGACACAGAATTATTCAAGCTGCCCCATTTTCATTTCCTAGATTAGATCTTATGGATCTTAGGGGTTAGACCCAGATGTCCCTAAACACAGTGGAGTAAGTAGTCCTGCGTGCAGTGTGATTTAAAGGCTATTCGCTGGCTTTAGTTTCTACTGGGTGAGACTGCAGATAGGGAGACTGGGGGGAGTGTTCCCTAAAGACCATTAGCATTTCAACCTCCTTTTGATCAAAATAGCTCACTGAGGATACTGTGGAGTTAGGGTAGAGAATGGTAGATTTCAAAGGGGAGAGGCTCTTTCTTGCACAAAGCCGGCCGTGGGGAAACCAAATGTAATGTTTGATTTACAGGAGTCCCTTTAATGATGGGGTTGGGGTGTACACTTGGGGGGATGAAGGGAGGTGGGGAGAAGTAAGAGAAGGACAAATCAAAGGCAGGCAAGTCCTTTTACCTGTAAAGTGGCATAATCTAATCCTGCGTTTGCATGTTAATGAAGTCTTGGTTCTATAGTGACTCCATTTGAACAAAATATCTGCTTTTTCTCTCTTTCTTCCTCATTTTCATGCTCTCAGCCCTTTTCCTTTCCATCCTCCCTCTCTGCCTCCTTTCCTCTCTTGCTGTAATGGCCTCTACCTGCAGCTGAGTGGCAGGTGGCAGGGATGGATAGATGTGGGGGTGTGTAGCTGGGGGAATATTTTCTCAATTCTGCCCGCATCAAAGAAATGACTTCCAAGGCAATCCTTCCAGCCACTTATTTCGCTGATTAGTCAGAACGAGAGGAAAAACACATTAGCATTGCCAGAGAGGGGATTTGGGAAAAATCAAGTTGTGGAACTGAGTGATCTAAAGTCATAAGCATTAAAAACAAATCCTGGAGTGCAGCTGGAGTTATTCCCAGCCTGTCTCCCACAGTCCTGTCTGTTGCCACCCCACGCCTCTCCCCATGCTACATGAATGGGTTGTGCCTCAACTTTCCCAAAGAGCCTAATGCCAAAATGGAGGTGCCAGCTTATTTTGCCCATCATTGGACATTTCTGGGCATGACATGGAAAAGAAGCCATATCAGAAGATGTTTTGTTTTTATTTTTTATCCTGTGACTGTGGTGTCTCCATATATTTGCAGTGGCCCTTGGAAGAGAGTACTCTTGAGTTGAGCATGCCTACATGCACCTGCCTTTCCTCTGCCTGGTACTAGTCTGGAATGAGGTCTCAAGAGAACAATGGCCTCTTTTTTGTCCTTAGGCCAGAAGGTGCTTCTTGTTAAGAGAAAAGAATTTCTGGTTGAATGGGCAGAACTTAGAAATTAAACTGGAGTAGTTTGTCTCCTTTGGGGAAAAAAACCCAAAGTCTAAAATGTCCTTTCTTTAAAGAGACAAGTCCTTCAGTGAGACAGTGGCTGGAGGGCCAGGTCCGGGCTGTATTTTGGCTTCTGGTTGTTTTTACAGTGCCTTGAATACCACAGACAGCAGAGCTGTAAAGTTAGTGTACTCAGGTACACACCTCAGCTCTGCCTTTAATAGCTGGGTAGCCTTGGGCAAGTTAATTTCCCTAAGGTTTAATGAAATATCCTGTAATGAAATACCATCTGTAACATAGGGATAGTAATAATAGCTCTTCCAAAAGATTGTTTTAAGTAGTAGTTAAGTTGAGCGTATGAAGTGTGTACCATGGTGCCTGGTCAGATCCTGCAGCAGTGCCATATAGACTCTATGTACTACATTTGGCATTAGGACTCTCTGCAGGGCTGAATGATCAGGCCGCTTGTCTCTGCTCTTGGAATATAAATGAAATTCTGCCTGTTTTATCCCTTTGTCTAAGCACCAATCACTATGGCAATATGTTTACGGATCTTGATGCCTACTGCTACGCTCAAGCTCACTGTTTGATCATCCAGAAGAAAAAAATTAGTTCAAATCTAGCTCTGCAATAATTTCTTCCTTTCCTCTTTTAAGTGCCTTGCTTTTTTGCTCAAAACAGGTATTTTGCTTGCTCTTCTTGGGTGCAGAAGGTACACATGCTTTTCTTATGACTGATGTGGCCCTCTCTGTCATGCTTAATAGCAGGGTTTGTAGAAGAAAGTCATTATTATCATTGGGAGAATGTGAATCTTGGAGTTTTTATTTTTGCATTGAAGTCAGCATTGGGAGGGTCTGGAAAGTATAAAGTCTATTCTAGGACACAACAACCTCATAAGATTTACCTTCAGAAGCCTGTATATTCTAAGTTAAAAAAAAAATCAGTGCTAAAAAAACGTTCATTTTTGTATTTTAACTCATTGACTAAGGTGTACTGCTTTTAGCTATTGATTTACAAATTTTATTGTCAGACCCTTGGGATGCATGTGGATTACTCAGTAGTGTGACAAATAGTTGGGCTCTGAAATATGTATTGTATTGCAGTGGAATTCATAAACCATATTTCTCTATAGGTTATTTTAGGCATAAAACTAGTGAATTGTCATTTCTCTTTTAGTCACATGTGATTTAAAAAAAAAGGTGGGGGTTGGTGGTGGAAGGGAGAAGTGTCTGGCTCAAGATTGAACAGTAAACTAACTACTCTGGAGGCTTGTGAATGTGAAGACTTGAAGTGGACAGACCTTGAGTATGAATGGGGAGGATTGGGAGCAGCTAGGCTAGAGGAGAGACTCTGCTCCAAATCAAACCTTTGCTGCCCCTTTGCTTAGGCTAGAGCCCCAGTGGAAAGATGAGGGGCATGTACTCTCCCAGAGAGAGCTTCTGTTCAGTCAAATAACAAGGGTTCTGAGGCCAGAGAGTCTTGTACTCTGAGCGGGCCTTCTACACTCTGCCTCCCTTCCCGCACAACAGCCGCCTGTGCTGACGAATATGCAGACCCTTTCCAGGCAGTTGGGCACTGCTCGGCTTGTGGAACTCATCTGTCTCTTTTGAATGAGCAACTTTATATTCCCTGCACAGAGAAATTGCTTCTGCCTTCTGATGGGAATGTTTACCTTTCCTAGGAAAGGCACTATTCTTGGGGGTAATGTCTGCCGGTGCTCCCCACCCCTGGTGGGAGCATAAGCCAATACTGAAAGGTGGACAGGAGGAGGCGGCTGTTGGAGCGTGCACAATTGCCACTGGGGCATCCATCTGCCGGTGTCGTGGCTTGAAGCCTGCCTGTGAGCTGGCTACTGGGAGGGAGTGTCTGCTCTCCCAGGCCTGCATGCATTAAGCACAGCCTATTCCCTGAATGAGCTTGCTAAAGTGTATAACTCCTTTCTACCCTCTTCTTTTATGGTCTGCCTCAGAGCATTGTTCAAAATCTCCCCTTATTATGCTGGAGCTCAGCTTCTAGTGTCTAGCATTTAGAGTTTCTGGTAATAGCTAATTTTTTTTTTTTAGGGGTGTTGGTGATAGATTTCTAAAATTCCAGAGAGGGATTGATTTATGGTTATAGGAAGATATGCTTCTTACAGGAAAATTATCAACACCGCGATTATATAGTTTCATGGCAATAGTATTTTGACTCTATCTAAAGCCACAGTCTAGCCTTCCTTGCTTCTTCTAGAATGGACCTTTTATAATTTGAGAAGACTGCTCTAGCATTAGAATGAAATCTGTGCTTCTAATTGCAGACCATCACCTTCCTTGAATATTGTCCCCCTTCTCCCCACCTTCTTTTCCTGATATGGAGGAGTTTTTGCATATGCTGCTTAGAAAAAGGAGATATATAACATGACTCAATCCTTGCCCACAGATCTAGGATTCCTGCCATCCAGTAAATTCTGGCAGGCAGGCTTGTGTATGGAGAGCATGTCCTGCCTCCTTATCGCTGCACTGTTCCATTTTGTGTGTCTCTTGGGTGGAGTCTGGGGTGTTCAGCTTCTCATCTCTTCTGTTTTTCTTCCCAAGCAACCCCTGCTCCTGTTGTAGGGCTGTCCTTTAGATCTGTGTGGTATAGGGGATAGTCTCTCACATCCCAGGGACTTTATAGAGAGACCTATGGGAAGAGTTCAGTCCTGAGGTGCTTGAGTGCTTGCTGTGTACCTACCACTGTGCCTTGGCCTCAGGAACCAGAGCCCATGTGGGAATCCATTTGAACAAGAAGGCTGGCAGTTGTACCCCTCCACGCACACATCTAGATGTACAGGTGTCTTTGTGCCTGTCATTAAATGACCTCTTAAGTCATTCAGACCTCCAGGCAAGTGCTGATGACGCTGTTGAGAGTGAATTACTGGTGATGTAATAGAGCAGGGGAGAGGAAAAAGGAGCCTTGGGTTCTAGAAAATCCTTGGCTATGAAGACCTGGATAAGTCAGAAGAACCTAAGGTAACAGAGGAGAGGGCAGAATGGGATTTTGGGGCACCAGACACAACAAAAAAATCTATAGGTAGAGAGCGTGAGATCTGCTGGCCCACCAACCTGTTAGAACAAGAAAAAGGAGTGCCTTCAGCCTGGCCAACGAGCATGGCCACTGCAGGACCCACTGTTGGCACAGTCTAGGAGGGAGTGGGAGCCCCTCAGAGACTGCTCACTATTGTTGCTGCCTCTGAGGCACCCGCTCTCCTCATCACATAGCCACAGGAAGGCAGTGGGTCCTGAGGTGGCAAGGAGACTGACCACATGGAGAGAGACTTAGGGCAAGTCTGGACCAACCAGATGTGGCTTCTTTTTAGCCTAGCCAATGGGAAGCTCTTATTTTAGGAACAACCTCCCAACCCCCTGAGTCTTTTGTAGCTATGTCTGGAGCGGAGCCTCTCCCTTCTGTCTGATCTTTGTGGGCTTTCCTCCCCATTTCTGGCCTCCATGATCTGACCTGCTGGCGGGTTCTGGAGCCTTCCCAGGCCTGCATCATCTAGGACTTAGCAATGACAAGATCTGTTGTAGGGCTGCATTTATTGGATGTCCTTTGAAATTAACTTTACTGTAGTCCATAAGTACTCCCCAGGGGCCTCTTCAGGGATCTTGGCTTCCCTGAACTTCAGGCTTGTGCTGACTCCAGCAGGCATTCCTGTGTTTTTTTCATTTTAAAAACATGGTGATGAATGGGGGAGGGGACTGGGGATTTGCTTTCCTTGCACCAGAAGTGCAGTGCTTCTATTTCATTTCTGCTCTCTGTCTCTGAGATGAGCAGGGTCCTCTGTGCCCATGTTTAGTACTGCTGTGTTGCTGGCCTCTCCTGGCAAAAATTAGGCTAATGTCTCCAACGACTGCATTAGCCACTGAAATGAGGTTCTAAATTGAAGGTACTACACCAAGTCCCTCTCTGAGGGATTGCCTTGTTCTGGCTTTTATTATTCAAATTCATTCTCTCAATGATTCTCTGCAGACTGACTGGCATGCTGGTTCAGTGAGGATCATTGTACTAGCTGAAAGGCAAGATCACCTTTTAAGAAGAGGGAGAAAGGAGAAAAAGAGCAAAGATGAATGCCGTGCTGTAAAGAGTCAGCAGTTTGTTATGTGAGCTGCTTGGCTGGCCTGTTCAACACCTAGAGATAGGAGAGGAAGGGACCAGACTTGGGATGGGATGGCAGGGGTAACCTGGGGTCAGGGTGATGTCACGGCATTAGTGGCATCTGTGCCTTACAAGTTCACCACACTTCCTCCTTCCCCTTTATGTTTACTGAGCACCTAAATATGTCTTACAGAGTGTGAACTCCGCACTGGAGACCAAAGGTCAACAAAATAGGGTCTTTCCTTCAAGTAGCTGTTAGTCTTAAAGTTTCACTGGCTTTCTCTCTGTCTTGGGTGTGTAGATGGGGGTATGGGAGATGAGGGGAGGGTTTGAGCTTATGATCCTTTGCATTTTACACCAGAAGTAGGAGGTTTTGAGCAGTCAGATGCTTAGAGAGTTGGGAATTTGGCTCTTACATGTTTGTTTTTGAAATGTTTTTTTTTGCCTGCTGAAAAAGTAGTATGTTTTCAAAGCAGAAAACTTAGAAAACACAGGGAATCACAAAGGGAAACAACAAAACCACCCATACTCCACTGTGCGGATGTGAAGATAACATTATGGCTTATGTTCTTCCAGTTATTTTTACAAAAATGCTGTCATTCTATACATAGTATTTTGAGGCTGATACTTTCCCTTTGGAAACTGGGAGCTCATTTTGTGGTTTCGAAAACTAGAGCCTCCAGCACATAATTAGGCACACAGTGAACATTTTCCCGGTGCTGGTCTTTCTCAGCTATATGAATATGCCAAATTGTGCTTAATTGATTATTATTATTATACCTCTGGGTGGCTTCTGGTTTTTCATTGTTATGCAAATTCTATAGTGAACATCCTGTATATATTTTTATGTTCTCCCTATGTTCTTAGAAGAAATTTGCCAAAGAAGAAGCGCGTGTCTTTTCTTTTCCCCGGCATCTCAGCTGGGACAACCTCTTGTCTGAGCTGATAACACCATGGTTTTGGGTATCCCTCATCCCTGTTCAGCAGTCACACATCAGATGCCCTGGGATTTCCTTTCTCTGATCCCTGGGTACTTCTCCCGTGACCAGGAAATAGCTGACTTCAGGGGAGACAGGGCAGCAAGCAAAGAACACACATTCTCGTGGTTTTGTGTCAAGACTATAGGATCCCCAGGGACAGGGACATGGTCATCAGCCTCTTTGATGGTAAGAGATATTGAGTGCCTGCCCACCTGTGTCCAGCCCAGTGCCAGATGAGGGAGCCATACCAAATAGGCCCCTACCCTCAAGGGGCTTACTGACTAATTGGATAATGGAAGTGGTGAGAAACCCTCCCCACACATTTCTGGATCACTTGCTACATGGTAGATAACTTGTGCAAGGCTACTGTTGAGGGGAACAGAAAAAGCTGAGGTACTGTTCTCCTTAAGGGAAGCTGTAGTACATATAAATAAGAGCTGTTTACACGTAAAGTTAACTAGTCATACAGGTCAATAAGTGATAAATATCTAGTTGTACAGACAGCAAGTGTTAGAGAGATTCAGAGATTGGCTGCTTTGGAGAGGAAGGTTATTCACTGTAAGTCGAGTTGTTAGATAAAGCACAGAGAGAAGGTAGGACACTAGTTAGGGCTTGAAAAAGAGCTGGCATTTGATGAAGTGGAGTGAGAAGGGCTTTCTAGGTGGGAGGACTAACATGCATGCAAAGGATGGTGGCCTACCTTAATGATTGTCTTAAGACGGAGACCAGTCGCACAGCAGCCCAGGAGCAGATCGGGGGCGGGGAACTACCGCAAGACAAGTGAGAGTTAAGGTTGCACACCAAGAGTCATGGGCCCCACAGTATGATGCCAGGTACATGCTGGATAGGAAGAACTTGTCAAGTTTGTCTGTGATTACAGGACAGGTAAGAAAGTCATGATTTTTCTCAGTGCCAGAGGGCCCCCAGCCTGAGTCCTCAGACCTCTATTCATCTCTATCTGCACTTATGCCCTTGTTGATCTCATCTAGCCTAATGGCTTTACATTTCATCTGTATGCTGATCACTGCCAGATTTTTTTTTTATCTGTAGCCCGTATTTTTCTGAACTCCAGATCCATCTGTCCATCTGCCTGCTCGATAACCTCTATGAGGATATTGAGTAGCCATCTCAAACTTAACATGTCTAAAGCTGAACTGTAACTGTCTCCACCTCAGATTAGTGGCAACTCTGTTCTTTCAGTTACTTAGGCCAAAATCCTGGAGCCATTCCTGAATCCTTTCTTTCTCTCAAACCCACATTCTATCTAACAGCAAATCCTACAGCTCTGTCTTCAAAATATACTGAGAATCTAACCACTTCTCATCACTCCTGTGACCACCATTATCTTTCACCTGGATCATTGTAATAGGTTCCTAACTGGCCTTCTTCCTTGTGCCCTTACCACCTAGAGTCAATTCTCAACATAGCAGCTACAGTGATCCTTTTGTCGTGTCTTCCTGTGCTCAAAAATTGCTTTGCTTTCCTTCTCGCATAAGGAGTCAGAGTCCCTTCCATGGTCTGCATAGCCCTGTGATGTGGCTCACTGTTACCACTGTCATTTCATTTCCTATTACTCTCCCTCACATTCCCTCTCCTCTAGCCCCCTTGGCCTCCCATGTTCCCTGAACACACCAGGACTGTCACACCTTGGGACCTAGAATGCTCTCTCCTAGATAGGTTTGGGGCTGGCTCCTTCATTTCTCCTAGAGCTTTTCTCAAAAGTGAACTTTTCTTCCAGTGGCCCAAGCTGGAGTGATTTAAGCAACAAAATAAATAATGTAGTATTGGATTATAACCCTAATATAAATATACACGAGTCTGAACTCATGTAAACAAATAATTGAATGAATGAATGAATAAACATTTATCTCTCTTACAGAAGAATTCTAATAATATATATAGATGTTTTCCCCTCTATGAGGTGGAGCTTAAAGGTCTGGACTTAGTGACTCACTTCCAAAGATTAGATTATGGAAAGAGAAAAATACTAATTTTGCAATGGAGAAACCTGGAATCATTATCTATGATCAATGGTAATGTCACCAGTGTTGTCATGTGGATATGACAGACTCTCTGAGATGATGTGAGAACAAGGGTTCTTCATCTCTGGTGTATTCTTCCTCAAAACCAATAACCCCGACCTAATCATGAGAAAAATACAGACAAATCCAAATACCTGACCAGTAGTCCTTAAGCTGTCATGGTCATGATGAATAAGGAAAGACCAAGAAACTACCACAGACCAGAGAAAACATGACATCTAAATGCAAGGTGGTATTTTGAGCTGTATGCTGGAACAGGAAGAGGATATTAATGGAAAAACTGGTGAAACATGAAGAGTGTAGTGTAGTTACTAATAATGTACCAATGTTGGTTTCTTGACAAATGTACCACAGTAATGTGAGATGGTTATGGGAACTAAACTGGGTGAGACTTGTATAGGAATCCTTGGAACTCTGTAATTGTTCTAAGTTTTCTGTAAATTGAAAATTATTCCAGAAAAGACCTTCTCAAGGTCTTTCCTCGCCATCATCTGAAAAAAGTTTCTTTCCCTCTTTGACATTTCATATCTCTTCCCCTGCATTAATTGTATTGTTCTATAGCCCTTATTGTCTAATATATGTATTTTACTAATGTTTATTGTCTTTTTCCACATTACAATGTAAACTCTGAGAGAACAGGGATTTCAGTCTGTCTTGCTCACATCTGGATCTTCAAGGCCCAGAACTGCTCTTAGCTCATAGCAGGTGTTCAATAAATCTTTGTCAATGAGTGAAAGAATGAGTTCCTTCATATCACCCTTTTGTCTTTAAGCAGCATGAGGATTCTGTGGTCGGGCCTTCCTTTCTCTTCTGAGATTTCTAGTGGTTCCTCATTCCAGCAGGGGAGATGACACCTGTTGTTTCTTTTCTACTTTATTTAGCTTACATGGAAATGAGTTATGTCAGAAGTGGGTTGTATGCTTCTAATGTGTTTACCCACCAGCAGGAAGAGCAAGTAAATGGAATCATTTACTACTTTTGTGGCAGAAATTGCTCTTCCTAGAGGTGCAGGCAGGTTTATGAGATACTGTTTTCCCTTTGCCCCCTTCCCTCATGTTTAAACCTATGAACCAGCACTGGCTAGTTCAGCATAACAGATGTGGAGTGTGTATGGATATGAGGGCAGTGAGGGAAGCATGGGGTGCCCTGATCTGGAATAGTAAAGCCAGTGAAGGAAAATTCATTTAATCATGAATATGTATTGAGCTTCTCTGTGCCAAGCATTGAAAACTTGAACCCGAAGATAGTGGGAAGGTGCACTGGTTCAAGAAATCCAGGTCAGTAGAAACTGACAAAACTGCTTGACCTTAAAGGAACTAAATTTAGGACAAACTAAAGGAAACCTGCCTCACACAATGAATAGTAAATGTATGGTTAAAAGTACATATTCAAAAATACCTTAGAAAAATGTGTGCATGATAGCAGTGTAATGGGCAAGGGATGGAAAGAGAGTCTTGAGGTCCTCCATAGAACATCATTGAGAAGGACCAATCTTTTCACACTCAGGGCCCAGGCCCAGAGGTCCTGTGGGTTCCTCTGATACTTTGATGGAGGTGGTGTTGGGTGGAGAATTGTATTGTCAGCACCTTTTCAGGTGCAAGAAGCGGGGGAGCATTGGAGGAGAGCTGGGTCTGACCGAGCTCTGGATTGCGGGCAGTGCACATTCAATAGCACCTGTTTTCTGCTGAGTTGGAACTTGATATGTCTCACAATGTATTGTAAAGCCATAGACTGCACTTCCCAAAGAATGGAGTCACACTGATGTGAGGCCTAAACAAAGTCATCAGGAACAACAAAACTAAGATAAAAGATTTTTCCCTTGTGCCTGACACTATCCATTTCCTGTTGTTTTCAGATTCCCCTTATCTTGAGCCCAAAAATGTGATGGCTTTGCTTTCTGTTTTTGGTGCTGTGCCCATCACACCTGTGGTGCTGTCTGAACAAAGGCCCATTTCCTGTTGGGTACAGGAATTGGACCCAGGCCTGGGGCTAGATTCCTTTTGGAGACAAAAAAGCAGGGTACCTTGCATCTCCTTCCATTTTGCCTGTCTTAAGGAAGAGGCCAAGGGTGCCCTCCCTTTGCAAGTAGAGCAGAATGTACTTTCCTAAAACTATTCAGATATCACGGTTGGGTTCAATTATCTGCAGAAATAGACCTGTATAAAAGGAAATTTTACAAAGGAAAAATTTGTACCAAATAATGGGCTACATTTTTTGTTAAAATTTTTTTCTTTTTCAAGGCAATCCAGTTTAAAGTCTGAATGTCCAGGAAAGAATTAAAAAAAGAAAAAAGGAGAAGAAAAAAAGAAAGAAAAAGAAACCAAAGTATTTAAAGGTTCTTGAGTGTAAATCTGAAGTCTGAATAATCATATGCTCCTCCCCAGCATTGCAGCCTGCCAGAGGCTTCCCTTCTCTGATCTTCTTCCTCACCCTCCACTCCCCTACCCTCATTGGATGGTCAGGCATGGAAAACTGGCCTCAAGAACATTAGCTGTTCTAAGTCCCTGGCACAGCTAAGACCTGCTGCTCCAGCTGACTTAGATGGCCTGAGGTTTCACACACAGTAAATGGACTTATTCCCATCTCTGAGTCTTGGTGTGAACCTTTTCTCCCATCTGCAGGGCCATATTGCAAATTATAACCATGTAACAAAACAGACTTAGTGGCATAACTCACAGTGGCATAGTGGCATATTTCATATCTTAATGGCTTATCTCACAATGTATGTAGGTCAGAAGTCCAGGTACTAGTTAGCTGGGTCTTCTGCTGAGGTCTCATAGGTTGAAATCAGGGTGTTAGCCAGACTGTGTTCCTTTTTGGAGGCTTTGGGGAAGAATCTGTTTCCAAGATTATTCAGGCTGATGCTAATATGTCTTTAGAATCAGTTCCTAGAAGTCGGATTTCTGGGTCAAAGGGTAAATGCAATTATAATTTTATTAGATCGTTGTCAAATTCTTTCCAGAGGAGTTGTAGCATTTTGCATTTCCATCAGCAATGTATGCAAATGTCCAGTTCCCTATAGTCTCATCTGCATATATGTATTTACCAGTCTGATAGGTGAGAAATGGTTTCCTACTGTAGTTTTGTTTTACCTTTCTCATATTTTGAGTAAAGTCAAACATCTTTTTATGTGGTTAAGAGACATTGTATTTATTTTTCTGTGAACTGTGTGTGCATGTCTCCAGTCCTTTTTTTTCTATAAGGGTTGTCTTTTTCTTCTTTATTTTTAAAAGCTCTTTATATATTAGGGATATTAACACTTTGTAATATTTTTTTATTAAGGTATCATTGATATACACTCTTATGAAGGTTTCACAAGAAAAACAATGTGGTTAATTACATTCACCCTTATTATCGAGTCCCCCTGTACCCCATTGCAGTCACTCTCCATCAGTGTAGTAAGATGCCACAGAGTCCCTATTTGTCTTCTCTGAGCTACACAGTCTTCCCTGTGACCCCACAACACTTTGTAATATTAAGTTGTAAATGTTTTCCCAGTTTGTCATGTCTTTTTACTTTGCTTATGATATTTTCCATGTATTAAAAATTTTTATAAACTTTTTATTTTTTGCATAATCAAATTAATATTTTTTATTATTGCTTCTGGATTTTGGATCATAATTATGAAAGTTAAACACCACATCCAAATTACAGAGGAATCCTATTTTTTCTTCTGGTACTTGTGTAGTTTCATTTCTTACCTTCAAATATGATTTGTTTGGAATTTACCCTGATATATAGGCATAAGGAATGGAGCTGATTTTATCTTTTTCCATATGTCTGTTAAATTATCCCAACAACACTTATTAAAAAGCCTATCCTTTCCTCACAGAGTTGAAATACTACCCTTACTGTGTCCTAAATTTCCATATGCAGTTGGTCTTTCCTATTCCATTGCTAATTCATGTGCTAGCTACCAAACCATTTTAATTATATGGAATTCACAATATATTTTATTTTATTTTTCTAGTTGATCCTTTTGTTTTTTTTTGTGTGTGTGTGTGTGTGTGTGTGTGTGTGTGTGTGTGTGAGTGAGTGAGTGAGTGAGTGAGTGAGTGATGAGCCCTAGAAGAGAACCAAGGACTGACTCCTGAGACATTTCAACTCTTAAATGTGGGTAAGCTGGCAAAGGAATGTGGGGAAGGAGAGACTCTAGAGGTAGAAGGTAATGAGAGGTGTGCAGTCTTGAGGAAGTCAGGGCAGAGTACTTTAGGACTGAGATGCTGATCTCTTATGTCAGGTGCTGCCATGAAATCTCATGAGATGAGTAAGAAGCAAGTGTAAGTAAGTGGTTGTGACTGGGTGGGAGTAGAGTGGAGTAGGCTGTTGAGTGAATGGGAGATGAGGAGGTACATTCAAATGTAGACAATCCTTGAGAAGTTTCTCAGTAAAAAGGAAAGGAAATGAGAAAAAGTACTCAGAAGGGGTGTAGGGAAGTTTTCTTTTCTTTATGCCTTTTTAAAAACTGAGGTAAAATTCACATAAAGTTAACCATTTTAAAGTGAGCAATTCAGTAGCATCTAATACATTCATAGTCACCATCTCTGTCTAGTTCCACAATGTTTTCATCACCCCAAAGGGAAACCCTTACCCATTAAGGAGTTACTCCCTATTATCTCCACTCCCTAGTCCTTGGCAACCACCAGACTCCTTCCTGTCTTTTTGTTTTCACCTGTTCTGGAGAGTCCACACTGAGTCATACAATCTGTGACTTTTTGTGTTCAGCTTTGTTCACTTAGCATAATGTTTTCAGAGTTCATCCATCTGTGTTGAAGAAATTGAAGAACATGTATAAATGCTGATGGAAAGACTCTATTACACAGGGATACGTGGAGGATTCAGAAGAGAGTGGCTAAGAGGTAATGTTCTTGAAAAGGTGGACTCCATCCATTTATGAAGTGGGAAGATCTCATCTGATAGCTTCTGTGTGCTCTCTGTTGGAAAAAGGCAGGCCTCCACTGAGAGTAAAGCGTCCGTTTCCAGGGAGGGTAGATGATTTGGTCAAGTGATTGAGTAGAGGAGGAGAGTGTGCTAACTAGGGAAATGTGGTTATGATTGGTGGGGTATGAGGCACTTTTAATCCACTGTTTCTTTCAGTTCACAAGAGGTCTTTCAAGGGAATCCTCCAAATGTTGCACAGTCTCAGAGGGAATATTTATTTGCTTCTGCTTCTTTCTTCCAAGACAGTGTTATAGTCATACCAGATGTTGGGATCTGCCACAAATAAGACCCACAATGTGTATAGTAGCTTCACAAGTTTGAAAAGTTTTTGGCTAGATTCTTCTCAAGCAATACTGAGATAAAGGCTCAGATGTAGTGTATTTATTAGGGTCAGCCCCTGTGAAAGGAAGGGGAGAAGGAATGGACAGAGAAAGAAGTCAAACTTCATGGCCATCCTAGCAGGAATTTCTGGGGTGAGTATTTTCCTTCAGACTGGCCTGCATTAGGCTGGAATGGTTTTTATACCCATGGCTGGCTCAGTCACCTGCCCCAGAAGGTCATGACCTTGACCAAAGTAGCTTTCTACAGGTGAGACTCTAAAGGAGCTGACTTTAGGTTGCTGACTAAAGCAAGTTTTTCCTTGAAAGGGGTATCTGGGCATATCTGCCACACTATAGGCAGTCTGGCTGGGAGCCCAGCTAGAATAGCTTGGAGTCGAGGCATGTTGGAAGCAGACCTTTTGGGTATGACTCTTCCCATCATTGCCCTGGAAATTGCTCTTAAAAACTGAGCTGATGGACAGGAGCTGGGTAGGCTGGTGGAGTTGACACCGGAAGTTATACTCTGCTTCTCAGGTAGAGTGAACTGAGCCCTGGCATCTGAGGACATGGACATGTGTTCCCATAGGGAGTAAATTCTCATTTATTAGAAAGACTTTATTCTCAGCCAATCATCTGACCAGGAGTGGTTTGGATTTTGAAAGCGTTTCATGATGCTTTTGACTTCACTATTCTTTGTCAGAGAAATGACCAAAAGGAAAGGGCGCTTGTCAGCAGTCAGCAAGTGTTTGCTAAACTAGTGAATGAAAGAACCGTTGTGGGCAGAGCAGCAGCAGGAAGCAGAGGGTCAGAATTCTGTGTCATCTTTTCAGAGGAATCTGTGCTCCAGAGGGAACAACTTGACAGGCATAATAATAGCTCAACCGGGCAAGAGAGGGTGAAGGATAGAGCCTGGAGCAGAGACTCAGCGATCCAGGATGGGGTGGGGAGGCTCCCAAGTTATGGTAGACATGGGTGCCAGCTGCCTCAGCTAGCTTGTAGGAAGAGAGTAGGCACTTTAAAGTGGGTAGGTGGCTGGATACTTGCCACATGTAGCCATTTGGGTCATGGAGACGTGAGTGCTTTGGTAACCATTTCCCTGAGGAGGCTCTTCCCCTCCCCACGGTTTGAGAATTGTGTGGCCTTCTCCTACTTGGGGCAGCTCCCTTCCATAGCCTCACAGCCCTTCCCACTCTGTCGGCTCCTCCTCAGGACTTCAGACAGTGTGACCGCCTCCTGCTGTGGGAGGCGTTGATTGCCCCTCGATTCCCACAAGCAGATTTTCAGGCCTGTGATTTATCAGCCCCATCTTGGTTCTTCGAGTCTCTTGGTGTCCTTGTGGACCCACTGGTCCTCACACAGCATGGACCTCATGGTGCGTGTCGTTTCCCAGACCCCGTTTCTTGTCAGCTCCCTTGGATCCCTCACCTGGTCATATGGAGAATGAGTTGGTACTGTAGCAGGATGTTGGATTAGGAATGAAGAAAAGGCTGTGGGATGGAAGTTAAAGTCCCGTGGTCTGGGCTGGTGTTGATCTCTGATTGCTAGCCCTAGGATTGGAGTTGGACCTAGGAGAGGGGGGAAGGAAGAAAGCTTATAAATATAATAATTTATTACTGTGTTAGTAACTCATTTATGTAGAAGTTCAATTTGGCAAATTCCTTCTACATCTGTTCTTTCACTGGCGTCCATTCTTAACCTCTTTCCTAACTCTTCTCTCTCCTGCTTTTCAGATGTAGCCATTTATCAAGACTGTCATAAATACCTTGTCTTCTCTCTTCGCTTTCTGCCTCAGAGATTTCTGGGTTCAGCCCTCCTTGCCATGCAGATGACTCCCAAGCCTGTGTTCCTGGCCTCAGCCTCGCCCACTAAACCCCATCCCGTATTTCCAGCTGCCTGATATATATCCACCTGTCCCATTGGTGTCACACACTCTTTTAAACCAAACTCATGATAATTTCCTCCAAAACCCATTATTCTTATTTAATCATGGCACCATCATTCTCCAAGTTACCTCACCTTGAAACTCTGGTATTCCCTCCCTCATTTCTCCCTCAGCCTAGTCTCTTTGGTCACCTTGCTTTGCCATGTCCCATCACTTGTTTCCATTCCCATTCCTCCCTCTTGTTCCTACCCTATGACTTCTTACAGAGCTATGGCTCCTTGCCCAGTTTCCCCAACTCGGTGTATCTTTCTTCATGTGCATCCTGTGCATATTGGCCCCTGTGTCAGTCTGTCTAAGCCACTGTTCTTATTGTAATGTGATTTTTCCTTGAAGAAACTGAAATGTTTCCCCATTGCCTAGAGAGTTAAGGTCCAGCTTCTCAACCTGGACTGTGAGGTGTCACAACCTCTCTCTTCCCTCCCCATCTCCTACTGTGGTCTTGTACACACACACCTTATTTTCTAGCGACGGGACTGCTTCCATATCCCTGATCGTGTCCTGGATTTTCCTTCTTCCTTTCCTTTGTTCATGCTGTGCTTTGTCCCAAAGCTGCTTTTCACTCCTTTTTCTTCCTTTCCCTGCCTCCTAGCCTCTATAATTTCTACCTGTTAAAATCACATTGATTTATATCTATTACAATGAAAATACTTGACACTATTAGAAATGAGGTAGATGTACATGTGCTGACCTGGGCTGATATTGAAGGCATACTGCTAGATGATGAACATGTGACAGTATGTTTGGTATGATTAAATTCTTGAAAAAATTTTTAGTAATAATGTATATGAATGTGTAGAGAGAACAAATTGGAAAACTATGCCCTGTTAATGACATGAAGAAGAGTGAATATAGGGATTATAGGATGATTATATATTTCTGTAATGTTTGATTTTTAAAATACAATGGTTGTATATCTCTTTTTTTTTAATATAATTTATTTTGGTATCATTAATCTACAATTACATGTGCAATATTATGGTGTCCTTTGCTGTACAGAAGCTTTTCAGCTTGATATAGTCCCACTTGTTCATTTTTGCTTTTGTTTCCCTTGCCCAGGGAGATATGTTCATGAAGAAGTTGCTCATGTTTATGTCCAAGAGATTTTTGCCCATGTTTTTTTCTAAGAGTTTTATGGTTTCATGACTTACATTCAGGTCTTTGATCCACCTTGAGTTTACCTTTGTGTATGGGGCTAGACAGTAGTCCAGTTTCATTCTCTTACATGTAGCTGTCCAGTTTTTCCAACACCAGCTGCTGAAGAGGATGTCATCTCCCCATTGTATATCCAAGGCACTTTTATCAAATATCAATTGACTGTATATGTTTGGGTTAATGTTTGGATTTTCTATTCTGTTCCACTGGTCTGTGGGTCTGTTTTTGTGCCAATACCAAATTGTCTTGATTACTGTGGCTTTGTAGTAGAGCATGAAGTTGGGAAGCGAGATCCTCCCTGTTTTATTCCTCCTTCTCAGGATTGCTTTGGCTATTTGGGGTCTTTTGTGATTCCATATGAATTTTAGAATTATTTGTTCCAGTTCATTGAAGAAAGCTCTTGGTAGTTTGGTAAGGATTGTGTTGAATTTGTAGATTGCTTTAGGTAGTATAGCCATTTTGACAATATTTATTCTTCCTAGCCAAGAGCATGGGATGCATTTCCATTTGTTAGTGTCCTCTTTAATTTCTCTTAGAGTGTCTTGTAGTTTTCAGAGTACAGGTCTTTCACTTCCTTCGTTAGGTTTATTCCTAGGTATTTTATTCTTTTTGATGCAATTGTGAATGGAATTGTTTTTCTGATTTCTCTTTCTGTTAGTTCATCATTAGTGTATAGGAAAGCAACAGATTTCTGTGTGTTAATTTTGTATCCTGCAACTTTGCTGAATTCAGATATTAGTTCTAGTAGTTTTGGAGTGGAGTCTTTAGGGTTTTTTATGTACAGTATCATGTCATCTGCAAATAGTGACAATTTGACTTCTTCTTTACCAATCTGGATGCCTTGTATGTCTTTGTTTTGTCTGATTGCCGTGGCTAGGACCTCCAGTACTATGTTGAATAACAGTGGAGAGAGTGGGCATCCCTGTCTTGTTCCCGATCTTAGATGAAAAGCTTTCAGCGTCTCGCCGTTAAGTATGATGTTAGCTGTGGGTTTGTCATATATAGCCTTTATGATGTTGAGGTACTTGCCCTCTATACCCATTTTGTTGAGAGTTTTAATCAGGAATGGATGCTGAATTTTGTCAAATGCTTTTTCAGCATCTATGGAGATGATCATGTGGTTTTTGTTCTTCTTTTTGTTGATGTGGTGGATGATGTTGATGGATTTTCGAATGTTGTACCATCCTTGCATCCCTGGGATGAATCCCACTTGATCATGGTGTATGATCCTCTTGATGTATTTTTGAATTCGGTTTGCTAATATTTTGTTGAGTATTTTTGCATCTACGTTCATCAGGGATATTGGTCTGTAATTTTCTTTTTGGTGAGGTCTTTGCCCGGTTTTGGTATTAGAGTGATGCTGGCTTCATAGAATGAGTTTGGAAGTATTCCCTCCTCTTCTATTTTTTGGAAAACTTTAAGGAGAATGGGTGTTATTTCTTCTCTATATATCTGGTAGAATTCAGAGGTGAATCCATCAGGTCCGGGGGTTTTGTTCTTGGGTAATTTTTTGATTACCGATTCAATTTCATTGCTGATGATTGGTCTGTTTAGTTTTTCTGTTTCTTGCTTGGTCAGTCTTGGAAGGTTGTATTTTTCTAAGAAGTTGTCCATTTCTTCTATGTTTTCCAGCTTGTTAGCATATAGATTCTCATAATATTCTCTTATAATTCTTTGTGTTTCTGTGGGGTCCGTCATTATTTTTCCTTTCCATTTCTGATTCTGTTTATGTGTGTAGATTCTCTTTTTCTCTTAATGAGTCTGGCTAGGGGTTTATCTATTTTGTTTATTTTTTCAAAGAACCAGCTCTTGGTTTCATTGATTTTTTTCTATTGTTTTATTCTTCTCAATTTTATTTATTTCTTCTCTAATCTTTATTATGTCCCTCCTTCTGGTGACTTTGGGCCTCACTTTTCTTCTTTTTCCAATTTCAGTAATTGTGTCTTTAGACTATTCATCTGGGAATGTTCTTCCTTCTTTAAATAGGGTAGGCCTGGATTGCAATATACTTTCATCTTTGAACTGCTTTTGCTGCGTCCCACAGAAGTTGTGGCTTTGTGTTGTTGTTGTCATTAGTCTCCATATATTCTTTGATTTCTGTTTTGATTTGGTCATTAACCCATTGATTAATTAGGAGAATGTTGTTAAGTCTCCATGTATTTGTGAGCCTTTTTGATTTCTTTCTAAAATTTATTTCTAGTTTTATACCTTGGTGATCTGAGAAGTTGGTGGTAGGATTTCAATATTTTTGAATTTACTGATGTTCTTTTTGTGGCCTAGTATGTGGTCTATTCTGGAAAATGTTCCATGTGCACTTGAGAAGAATGTGTATCCTGTTGCTTTTGGGGTGTAGAGTTCTGTAGATGTCTGTTAGGTCCATTTGTTCTAGTGTGTTGTTCAGTGCCTCTTGTGTCTTTACTTATTTTCTGTCTGGTTGATCTGTCCTTTGGAGTGAGTGGTGTGTTGAAGTCACCTAAAATGAATGCATTGCTGTCTATTTCCTCCTTTAATTCTGTTAGTATTTGTTTCACATATACCGGTGCTCCTGTGTTGGGTGCATATATATTTAAAATGGTTATATCCTTTTGTTGGACTGACCCCTTTATCATTATGTAATGTCCTTCTTTATCTCTTGCTACTTTCTTCGTTTTGAGGTCTGTTTTGTCTTATACAAGTACTGCAACACCTGCTTTTTTCTCCTTGTTGTTTCCATGAAATATCTTTTTCCATCCCTTCACTTTTAGTCTGTGTATATCTTTGGGTTTGAGGTGAGTCTCTTGTAAGCAGCATATAGATGGGTGTTGCTTTTTTATCCATTCTGTTACTCTGTGTCTTTTGATTGGTGCATTCAGTCCATTTACATTTAGGGTGATTATTGATAGATATGTACTTATTCCCATTGCTGGCTTTAGATTCGTGGTTACCAAAGGTTCAAGGGTTGCTTCTTTACTATCTAACAATCTAACTTAACTTTCTTGTTAAGTAATTGTAAACACAGTCTGATGTTTCTTTATTTCTCTCCCTTCTTATTCTTCCTCCTCCATTCTTTATATACTAGGTGTTTTATTCTTTGCCTTTAGTTAGTATTTGGATGGTCTGCTTTCTTTGCTATGATTTTATTTTCTCTGGTGACATCTTTTTAGCCTTAGGGTGCTTCCATCTAGAGCAGTCCATTTAAGATATCCTGTAGTGGTGGTTTATGAGAGGCAAACTCTCTCAACTTTCGTTTGTCTGGAAATTGTTTAATCCCTCCATCATATTTAAATGATAATCGTGCTGGATACAATATTCTTGGTTCGAGGCCCTTCTGTTTCATAACGTTAAATATATCATGCTATTCTCTTCTGGCCTGTAAGGTTTCTGTTGAGAAGTCTGATGATAGTCTGATGGTTTTCCTTTGTAGGTGATCTTTTTTTTTCTCTAGCTGCCTTTAATACTCTGTCTTTATCTTTGATCTTTGCCATCTTAATTATTATGTGTCTTGTTGTTGTCTTCCTTGGGTCCCTTGTGTTGGGAGATCGGTGGCCTTCGGTGGACTGCGAGAGTATTTCCTTCCCCAGGGTGGGAAAGTTTTCAGCAATTATTTCTTCAAAGACACTTTCTATCCCTTTTTTCTCTCTCTTCTTCCTCTGGTACTCCTATAATCCGAATGTTGTTCCATTTGGATTGGTCACACAGTTCTCTTAATATTCTTTGATTCCTAGAAATCCTTTTATCTCTCTCTGCCTCAGCTTCTCTGTATTCCTGTTTTCTGATTTCTATTCCATTAACAGTCTCTTGCATCTCATCCAGTCTGCTGTTAAGCCCGTCGATCGCTTGTCTGATTTCTGCATTGTCTTTCCTCACTTCCCTCACTTCCTCCCTCAGCTCTTGCACATTTCTCTGTAGGTCCGTCAGCATGGTTATGACTTTTATTCTGAATTCTTTTTCACGAAGACCGTGCATTTCTATAACTTCAGACTCGCTCTCTGGGGTTGTCTGGTTGATTTTGGTCTTAACCATATTCCTCTGTCTTTTCATGGCTATAGAAGTGGTCGCTGGTAGTTGCCACGTATGTCAGCTGGGCTCTTGAAGACTTTAAAAAGAGAAAAAAAAAAAGAGAAAAGAAAGAAAAAAGAAAGAAAGAAAAAAGAAAGAAAAGAAAAAAAAAAAGAAAACAAAAAACAAAACAAAAACGCCCACCGGGAGTAGATTCTGTGGGGATGCTGTAGGTGCCGCTGTTGTCCCACTATTCCACTGCTGTGGCCGCACTGCTCTTCAGGGCCCTTTATTGCTCTGGCCGGGGTGGGAATGAATGGGAGGCTGTTGATCTCAGTGAAAAGTGTAAGTACGGCCATGCTTCCCCAGTCACCAGCTAAGGCGTCAGAAACTCCCCAGGACTCCCAGCCTGCTGGGCTGAGTGTGCCGGGGCGATCCGGTTCCTCCGCTGGGCTCCTGTCTCTTTAAGACCGCTGAAGAAAGCACGCGCTTTTTTTTTTCCTTCCCGGGAGCCAGCTGCAAGCACCCTGGTGCGTTCCCGCTCAGATCCTGCCCCTCTGTCTCTCCAATCTCTGCTGCACTGTGCGATGTGGGTCAGCGCTCCCTGCGCACATCACCAGGGCTGGCTACTTTGCAGGGTGTACTTCCACTCCCTCCTGGCTCTGAATCCTTTCCTCCCGCCCGGGGCGTTGGGGTAGGTGAGTGCTCGGGTCCCGCAGGTTGCGGCTCCGTATCTTACCTGCCTCTTGGGGTGCCGAGTCCTCTCGGGTGTAGCTGCACGCTGTGCCCTTTCCTGTGTATTCTGGTCTCTCTTTTAGGAATAGTTGTATTTGCTGTATTTTCGTAGATAAATAATAGTGTTGGGAGGAGATTTCTGCCGCCCTGCTCATACCGCCACCTTCCCGGAAGTCTCGGTTGTATATTTCTGTATTAATCAGAAAACATAAAGCATTCAGCAACGAATTGGAAAAAAAGTCCCCAGCCCTCAAAGTTTATCTGAAGTTTTTTCTCCTTCATTTCTCCCAGTGGCAAGTGCTGTTACTCATATCACCCCTCCTCCCCACCCACTCGCACATGAAGCTCACATAAAGCCTTCTAGCATGGTCAGTTCTGGATCTGCCTTACTCCCCACTTCTTGCTCCAGAATCAGAAGCGGTTGGTATCATTTGAGTCGTTGAGCCCCTGTTGGGCTCAGCTGGCTGCTCCATCAGTGTTGTTGAGATAGGCTGCCATGACCCAGGCATCTCTGGGTATCCTGGGGCCTTCATGCTCCTGTAGTTTGGGAGGGACTGAAGGCCCTACTTTTTCCACAGCAGGAATTATATGCCTGATGAGGCTGAACGATTGGCCTTTAATTCATTGCCAGCTTCCTGACTAGGATCCCAATGATAATGATTGATAAGGATGTGATTGGAAATTTCGTTTGTGTTCTTACTGATCCCTAGAGGAATTCATTTCCATATTGCAACCTAGGCCCTAACCTAGCATTAGATAATTCAATTCAGCAATCCTTCAAGACACAAAGTAATTGAAGTGTGGATTAGTGCCTGCCAAGAATAGCAGGAGGAAATGATGGAAGAGTTTTTGGCCAAAGCAGCTGTGCTGTCCAGCCCCTAGGGAATCCATTATTTTACCAGCCCGCCAATCCCTCTTTTGCTCTTTAATGATGTCTGCTTTGCAGTGATTGCAGGCCCCAGATCAGCATAGATTCTGGTCTTTGCATTGAGGGACGTGTAGCACATAGTGAGAGACTTTTCTGTTTAGCTTCAGTATACTTTCTTGGTGGGCAGGCAGTGGAGGTATTGACAGGATTTGGTTGTTTCTGAAGTGCTGTCAGGCTCAGCATGTCCTCAGCCTGGCTCAGAGACAGAGGGAGGCAGTGTTGGGTGGTGGAAGACCTGCTTGTGAAGTCAGTCAGGCCCATGTTGGAAGCCCAGTTCTACCACCAGCCTGAAGGCTACTCTGGGCAGGAATCACTGTGGATTGCAGGATGCAAAGTGCCTGAGAATTTGATGTTTGGTAAATATTTGTTGAGTTGGACTAGCAGTACAATCAAAATATTCTCATTTGTAAAATGAGAATACCTACCTTATAAGATCGTTGTAAAAATGAAATAAAACATGTATAGTAGCTATTCTAGTGTCTAGTACCAAGAGATAATCAGTAACTGCTAGTTTCCTCTTTTCTGCTCTCCTTATGCCTTTAAAGGTTGGAAATCTTATGACTTACCATGTTAATACTTACAGGGCTACAATAAGAATGTCTTGGGCTGGTCTCATTTTTTAGCAGGAAGCCTCTCTCCACATCTGGGTTATCTTCTGTGGTCTTTGTAGCCATCCACATGATCTATGAAGGCTCTGTTCACAGCAGTGGCTCATGACACAGCAGCATGGTACACTGGAGGGCGGGCTAGGATAAGTTACGTGAGTTGTTTGTCATCTGTTTTCTTATCTCTAGAAAAATAGTATTAGCCTTGTCTAGAGTTTATATTACATTCCAAATCTATTTCTCTCTGAGAGGGCATTCCCCTACCCTTATTGTCCCTGAGAGATGCTGTGCCCTGTTGCATGCTTCCCTTGCTATTGCCCTGCTGGTACTCACCTCACTTCTATTGAATGTCTTCTTAAGAGAGAAATTTATCAGGTGAACTATCATACGTGATAACAGTGGTTAATACTGTGATCATGTAGAAGTACAACTCTTTCATGAGTCTGCCTGCTAATTCAAAGTAGCTTTTAGTAAGATACATATATAATAGACTGCTTAAATATAATTTAAATTAATTTAAACACTTTGTGGGTGTGGGGTTGGGGAAAATAAATGAATAACTGACTACTTTGGCTACTTTGGTTATAGGACCTAGACATTAAATGTTATTCTGAATGTCCTGGCAGCCAAGAGAAAAAGGGAAATACGATAATCACATAATTACTATCTAAATAAAATAGCCAAAATTACATTGGTTGTCTGCTAAGAAAGAAGTTTTTTCCTGGTACTGTAAGAACTGACCTAAAAGTCTTGTTATAATAGATGTTAAACCATGTACTAGACAATATCTTTGATAAGATTTTTTCAGAAAATGCAGAAAAATTTTTTTCAGTTTGTTCCTTATATAGACCCTGAACACAGTCTGAGGGGAATGCAAGAAAGCAGTGTTCAGAGACTTTGTCTTGTAGGGGACAAATCTAGTGAGCAGTCTGCTAATTTAAGTAGGACACAATATAGAATCTCTTAGAGTGGAGAAAGCCTGTCTTTTAGACTGCCTTCCTCAAGTATCTGCTGTCAGGTTGTTTTTGGTAGGAATTTGAACAGTAGTCAGATTAAGATTGTGCCAAATCCTGGCCAGGGTTTTCAATCTAACTAGTCAGTGTTTCATCTTTCAGAACAACCTTAGCCCACAGCTCTTTATCTGGAGTGGTCATTTATGTTCATACTGTATGCATTATGACAATGTGAAAATGAATGGACACACATTGACTTTTTAATAAGAAACCTAGTAACTTGTTCAGCTATTTTTATTATTGTGTCCAATGGTGGTAAAATATGCATCCAGCAAGTTTTGTGTTTATGTATAGCTTTATTTAGAGAAAAATACATCATTCACAATCTATTGCCAAGTGTAATAACAAGCATTAAGCCCCCTGTCCCTGCAACCCTCCTGAAGATGGTACCTTCAGTTACATAAGAAATTCTTTTGTTTGAGATCAGAAGTGTAAATGTAGGCCTAGGAGACTTGCTGAGAAATGTTAATTGTGACTACATAAGAGAAAGTAGAAATCCCAGGCATTCCTATCTATTCCCTTTGGTTTTTTTCTTCTTGGGACTTTGAACTTTGCATGGGGAAGAAAAAAGTTGTTGGGAAAGGTTGGTGTAGCCACTGCACATTTGCTGATGGAGACTATTTCTTCAGACCTCAGAAATGGAGGAAAACTATAAGGCTATAAGGCTATATATGAATAAAGTGATCAGGAGGTGGTTTTCTTACCTTTTGATTTCAGTTAGTCTCATAAGAAACTATTCAGTAGGGTTTAATTTTCCATTTACTTCTTTTTGCCACCTCTGAACTAAAGAAATCCAGAGCAGTCCATCATACCTTTGCCTCTAATTAGTAAGTTATATCCCATCCTGTCCCCCTCCATCTCTGAAAGGGTTACCTGAATTGTTTGGGAAGGCAGGGTATTCTGAACTTGTTTTTATCCATTATCTATGTTTGCATTTAGTTATACTCAACCTTCCTTTCAATTAGGGAGATGGCACTTGAGCATTTTTGTTTCAGGGAGTAGGTATCTTATAACAGTTAGCTCTGGAGAAAGGGAAATTACCCATAATTCTTGTCCTCAGAAGAGATGCAGTACTAGTGGATCCCTGGCCTCCTATCTGACTCCTCTGGAGAGCCACTGCTCTTGTTTAGCCCTTGGCTCAGGGTTTCCCGAATTGGAACTGGCAGGAGGTACTCTGTATTGTAAACCAGATTTGAATTCCCTAGAAGGGCCTCTGTTGCAGGGCCCCAGGATTCCAGCTTATGTTTATGCTGCCCATCATACCTCTCAAAGCCCTTTCTATCCAATGTTTAACTGAGCCCTCTCAGTACTCCAGGGATTGGGCTATTTATGAAATGAAGATCTACTTCTCTTCTGTTTATTATGGTAGTTACTAGCCATTTGTGACAACTGAAATCTAAATTAATTAAAATTAAGTGAAATTTAAAATTCAGTTCCTTGTTTCATTAGTCACATTTCAGCTGGTCAGTAGTCACGTGACCAGGGGCTATTGTAATGGACACTGTGGATTTGGAACATTTATGTCATCTCAGAAAGGTCTATTGGACAGTGCTAGCCTAGAAAGTGGGTGGCTGATGGTAGTCTGCCTTAGCTGACTGCTGATGTGGGAACACAACCTCTTCTACATTATCTCTTAAATAGCTGCTTGATGATCATTATTATTTTGTTGCTTATTAATTTAAAGTCATCGAGTGAAAAGTGCTAGATATTGCTGGCTAAAGCCATTGGCAAAAGTGCTGCATTCTTTGCTGCTTGTTGCCTGGCATTTTATAAGTGTGCCATGTGGTAGTTCTCTATCCACTGGGAATGGTGAGGAGTTGACATGTAGATTGTGAGGCTAAGCTTCTCAGCAGAGCTGTACCTGATACGTGGTACAGGTATGGATCTGCAGGCTGGATCGTGCCTTCTCCTGCTGCTCTGACTCTCCCCAGCGCGGAGGTATGGAGAAAGTAGGTCTGGTAAAATCTGGAGGCTCATGTGGGAAGGCGCTTGGCTTTTAGGACCTGTAGGGTGAAAATCAAGTGCAAAAAGTTCCAGAGGACAATTCCAAAAATGAAAATTTTATTACTAGAAACCTTAGAGGTTGGGAAACTTTTTTGTCTACAATATAATTCTTCGTAATTTGTTTCAGGCAAGATGAGGTTAGCCAGATGACAGAGACACAAAAGTGTATAATACCAAACATTTTTTGTTGTGTACTCAGAAATGTGGATGTGAGATTCTACATGGAAATAATATAGCCACATTGCACAAGTGGCCCAGAAGGGACATCTTTGCTGCACTAAGGATCCCATGGCCTATACAAATATCATTCCAAATCCCAGATCTAGATGTGTGCCTCCTTTCTCTGTGCTTTAGTTTGTCTGGGGTGTGTTAGAGGGAATGCAGACAATGGAAGGCGCATTCACATATGCCACTCCTCCAACCCTATCATCCCCTCTTCCAAAGGCGCATTAAAGTGTATGATTTGTCCTAGAAGAAGCTGATGATTGATCCAAAGAGTTGATTCTTTAACAATGGGATTTGATTAGTAGGATTTTGGGAGTATCGGGATTGTAGTGTCTCCCTTATAGCTCTCTTATACCAACACATCAGTGAATGTGTTGGTGTCTCTGCATAGAACTGTGTCTGCTGCTCTGCCCTTTCAGTCTGAGTCAGATTTATTCAAAGAAGAGGCTTTTGGGAAAGTTGCTTTTGTTGTGTGTCAAGACCTCGGTTTCTGGGCCCTGGAGGTTTGGTGGTACCTGTTAGAAAAAAAACTAAGAGATTAAACAATAAATGCCCAGAGGAATTAAGATTGTTAGATTGGAATCGCAGTCTAGACAAGAACAGTTTGGGGCTATAGAGTTTTGTTGTGGGTTGGGATTCTGGCCTCCTTTTCTTGGATTTGGGCCTGTTAGAATTTCAGTCATGAAAGCTCGTGAGAGCTCAGAGAAACACCAGTCCCACTCAGTGGGTGCTCTCTCAGCTGATCATTTTCCTTCTAAGCTTCAGCAGTTCTCTGTAGATCGTGGAATGCTCCCTCCATTCCATTGAACCTGCAGCCTGCTGCTGTCCTTTCTGGGGACATGCTGCCATGCTTGTATTTGTAAAGAAATTCAAGTTAAAAAATCACTGTCCCAAGTGCCAAATGGTTTCAATCATCTATGGAGTATAAGAACAAAGAAAAAACTGAAGGAACACAACAGCAGCAGACTCACAGAACCCAAGAATGGACTAACAGTTACCAAAGGGAAAGGTACTGGGGAAGTTGGGTGGGAAGGGAGGGATAAGGGGGAAAAAGGGGCATTACAATTAGCACATACAATGTAGCGGGTGTTGGGGTGGGGTGGGGAGATGCGGGGAAGGCAGTATAACACAGAGAAGACAAGTAGTGATTCTATAACATCTTTCTACGCTGATGGACAGTGACTGCAATGGGGTATATGGTGGGGACTTGATAATAGGGGGAGTCTAGTAACCATAATGTTGCTCATGTAATTGTATATTAATAATAGCAAAAAAAAAAAATCACCATCCCTGGCTAATGTGAGCTCGTAATTGAAAGTTATGGAGAATATTTAACTGATGCCTATGACCAGATATATAAAATAGCTAAAAATATGAAATAATGAGCAAGTCTTGTGTATTAGAAAATAGAATTTTTGGGGAAATCAAAATATATGTCACAGTTTTATACTTTTTGTGGATTTTAATTAAATTATTTGTTTTGGAAACAAGGAATTACATAGGCATTTTGTTCATAAAGTTATCATGTATTTAACAACATGAAATACCAGAAAGATTTGGGAGAAACTTTTAGATTGTCAGGAGGGGCTGGTTAAGGAATGAGAATTAGCCCTGAGGGGGGAATCGCTTTTTTGTTTCTTTCTGGAGGCTCTTTTGCTGCACAATTTAGGTCACAATGGTCTTTGAATAAGATGACCATTAGGCATACAATTGAGGGAGATTGGTTTCTTAGTGTACTAGTGAAATAATGGGGTGGCTATAAATCTGACCATTTTGACATCATGTCCCCAGTTTTTCTAATACCTTCCCACCTATCACAGTCCCTTGGGATAATCCTTTACTTTTCTAAATGGAGATGTTCTGAGCTATCACAGCTCAGAGATTGATCACAGGATGGGACAATGTGCAAATGACTGTAACAGTATTTTGCTGTTCCCAAGGTCTATATATTCAGACATGTAATGCATTTGACTTTTAGTTTCTGTTGCTAAAGTAATGGTAACATATTCTGTTTTCCATTTGTTTATTTATGGTCTTGTTTTCTACCCTTGCAAAACTTGATATAGGTACAAACCTTCAGAAATATACACATACTAGAGTAATAGATAACTCTGATTTGGTTACAAGGCAATAATTTAAGTTGACAGGTTTAGCTGATAACATAAAACACAAGAGAGAAGTAGGACCAGTTTATAAATGTCAGCAGAACCCCTGAGAGTGAGTTGCTGCCTCGGAGCTGACTCTAGTACTCTTGTTTTGTCTAATATATTATAAAGCGAAATGTGAAAATCTGGTTGACCAAGATTAAAACAATAGGGCTGTAAATTAGCTGCTTCCTTTATGTCACTTTTAAGCAACTTTCAGAAAGTACTAAATGACAGGACATAAGGGTCCTTGGAAAGACCTAGGATCGAGCTTCTTTGCAGTGCCAAGAGATGAGGAGATTGAATGGGCCTGCTTGTGTCAAGTCCTGCTGGGAATCACAACTTGTCAATTCTCCATGCCCACTATGTCTCTGTCCTGGGGAAACAGAACCTTATATTAGAGGGGGTTCTGAAGTCCCGATGTTTGGAAACTAGACCTTCTGGGAGGTCATTATAGGTTCTGTCAGACAGCCATAGCCATCCAAAATGATGTGAAATATTTTAGTGATTTGTAAAAAATAAATTCACTGTAATGAGGCACTGACATACAAGATCACCGTCTCCCTCATGGAAAATAAATATTCCTGCTTTACCTTGACATTTATTCCCCATAAATGCACCAGCGTTTATGTAGCATTATCTTTTGGTCATGTTTTATTCCCTGTGACGTGCTCTGTTATTGATGTCTGCAGAGCTGGAAGAAGTGGAGGGGACTGCTTAGGACATCCAGGAGTAGTTGTTTTTTAGGGAACTCATTTTAGTTTTGTATAGTTAGTAGGACTGGACAAAAAACTAATTATACATACCATTTATGTGCCTCTCAGTGGCTGCCACACATTCAAGTCCTTGGAGTATTGCTTTTACTCTATAGAGCAGTTTGTTTCGAGATATCTCATGCTGCAGAGGAAAGAGAAAGTTCCAGAGGATAGAGATTTTTTAAGAATCATGCTTCCATCCATCTGCCTCAAGTCATAGTTATACTGAATGCTTTCTAGGTTAGTCAGGATATTCTCCTTTAAGAAGTTTCTGTGGACTATGCTCACAAACTCTGGTGGCTGATTTGTGCTTTTCAGTCATGGGCATTTAGCATTGTCTTAGTCTGTTTGGGCTTTTATATCAAAATACCATAGACTGGGTGGCTTATAAACAAACCTATTTCTCACAGTTCTCAGGGCTGAGAAGGTACCATTATCAAAGGTACGAGCAGATTCATTGTCTGATGAGAGCTTGCTTCTGGTCCACTAATGGCTGTCTTCTTGCTGTGGCCTCACTTGGTGGAAGGGGCAAGGGAACTCTCAGAGGCCTCTCTTATAAGGGCTCCACCCTCATGACCTAATCACTGCCAAAGGACCTTCCTCCAGATCCCATGATAGTGGGGATTAGGTTTCAACGCACAAATTTTGGGGACACAAATATTTAGTCAATAGCAAGCATTAAATGTAACAGAGATGCTTAGTTCTGAAGGCAAAAGGGGATGATGAAGGGAAACAATTTTAAAAACTATTTAAAAAAACTCCTTAATCCTCTCCATTCTCATGCTACCCACTACTGCCAGTGTGGGTACAAATCCTCCTGAAGTGTCCACCCTCTTTCCATTTTTTGGATTCCCTGCTTGAGCACTAAGGGGCAGATTGGCTGCTTGGATGAGGGCTCTGTTCAAAGTCATTTGGGAATAAAGGCATTGAAGTTGAATCCAGCATCTTGTTGGTCTGTATTTGAGCAAGGCCCTTGTTCACAACCTTTTGAACTACCTTCTTCTGAAGCTACAACCCTAGCAAAATACCTGTCAGGCACTTAATTTTAAATAGGCAATTTACATATGATTGGTTAGATTCATCTTGACTTAGCAAAATGTTAGAATCTAAGTTTATTATGTTAAAATATGTTGATTATGACTATATGGTATTCTGAGTTATTACTCATTTTAGAATGTGTGTTTATGTTGTAGGAATATAATTTGTAGATAGATCCCAGTTATAACAGTATATTTCAGGGGAGCCCAGATGAACCCATCGTATAGCAAGAGGCATCAATTGGTTGGTTTGTTCTTTCCAGATCCTTCCCTTTGTTCTTTTTAACATATATTTTTATTTAATTTTTTAAAACTAAAAGTAATACATGCTCACTATTAAAGTCATAATTACAGAAATATATAGCATAGGAAGTAAAAGTCTTTCTAAGTCCAGTTTCTTCACCAGAGGTAACATATATTGATGCACATTCTTTCAAAGATTCTTTTTATTGTAAAATTAAATATGAATACAGAAAATTCAAGAAAAATGCATCTTAATAACTTAATGAGTTTTCATAAGGGTATAACTCTTGAAATCCTACCTTCATCAGAAGATGGAACATTATCAAGCACCTCAGAAGCTCCTTCCAGAACCCATCTCAACTACATCATCTCCCTCCCACCAAATGTTATCCTGAGTATTGCAGTAATTGCTTGCATTTTTATTTTTATTTTTATTTTTTTAAGTTTATTTTGATATCATTAATCTACAATTAAATGAGCAATATTATGGTGATTACACTACTCCCTTCATCAGGTCCCCCTCACCAAACCCATTACAGTCACTGTCCATCAACATAGTGAGATGCTATAAAGTCACTACTTGTCTTCTCTGGGTTGTACAGCCCTCCCCGTGCCCCCCTAACATTACATCTGCTAATCGTAATGCCCCTTTTTCCCCCTTGTCCCTCCCTTCCACCCATCCTCCCCAGTCCCTTTCCCTTTGGTAACTATTAGTCCGTTCGTGGGTGCTGCTGTTTTGTTCCTTCAGTTTTTTTCTTAGTTCTTTCTTTCTTTATTTTTTTAATATAATTTATTTTATTATCATTAATCTACAATTACATGTGCAATATTATGGTTATTAAACTACCCCTTCATCAGGTCCCCCCCCCACCAACCCCATTACAGTCACTGTACATCAGCGTATTGAGATGCTATAGAATCACTACTTGTCTTCTCTGAGTTGTACTGCCCTCCCCGTGCCCCCCCAACATTACATCTGCTAATCGTAATGCCCCTTTTTCCCTCTTATCCCTCCCTTCCCGCCCATTTTCCCCAGTCCCTTTCCCTTTGGTAACTATTAGTCCGTTCTTGGGTTCTGTGAGTCTGCTGCTGTTTTGTTCCTTCAGTATTTTTTCTTTGTTCTTATACTCCACATATGAGTGAAATCATTTGATACTTGTCTTTTTCGGCTTGGCTTATTTCACTGAGCATAATACCCTCTAGCTCCATCCATGTTGTTGCAAATGGTAGGATTTGTTTTCTTCTTATGGCTGAATAATATTCCATTGTGTATATGTACCACCTCTTCTTTATCCATTCATCTACTGATGGACACTTAGGTTGCTTCCATTTCTTGGCTATTGTAAATAGTGCTGCAATAAACATAGGGGTGCATCTGTCTTTTTCAAATTGGGCTGCGGCATTCTTAGGGTAAATTCCTAGGAGTGGAATTCCTGGGTCAAATGGTATTTCTATTTTGAGTTTTTTGAGGAACCTCCATACTGCTTTCCACAATGGTTGAACTAACTTGCATTCCCACCAGCAGTGTAGGAGGGTTCCCTTTTCTCCACATCCTCGCCAACATTTGTTGTTGTTTGTGTTTTGGATGTTGGCCATCCTCACTGGTGTGAGGTGATATCTCATTGTGGTTTTAATCTGCATTTCTCTGATGATTAGTGATGTGGAGCATCTTTTCATGTGCCTGTTGGTCATCTGAATTTCTTCTTTGGAGAAGTGTCTATTCATGTCCTCTGCCCATTTCTTAATTCGATTATTTGCTTTTTGTTTGTTGAGGTGCATGAGTTCTTTATATATTTTGGATGTCAACCCCTTATCGGATACGTCATTTATGAATATATTCTCCCATACTGTAGGATGTCTTTTTGTTCTGATGGTGTCCTTTGCTGTACAGAAGCTTTTCAGCTTGATATAGTCCCACTTGTTCATTTTTGCTTTTGTTTCCCTTGCCCGGGGAGATATGTTCATGAAGAAGTCGCTCATGTTTATGTCCAAGAGATTTTTGCCTATGTTTTTTTCTAAGAGTTTTATGGTTTCATGACTTACATTCAGGTCTTTGATCCACCTTGAGTTTCCCTTTGTGTATGGGGTTAGACAGTAGTCCAGTTTCATTCTCTTACATGTAGCTGTCCAGTTTTTCCAACACCAGCTGCTGAAGAGGTCGTCATCTCCCCAATGTATATCCAAGGCTCCCTTATAAAATATTAATGGACTGTATGTGTTTGGGTTGATGTTTGGATTTTCTATTCTATTCCACTAATCCGTGGGTCTGTTTTTGTGCCAATACCAAATTGTCTTGATTACTGTGGCTTTGTAGTAGAGCTTGAAGTCAGGGAGCGTAATTCCCCCTGTTTTATTCCTCCTTCTCAGGATTGCTTTGGCTATTCGGGGTGTTTTATGGTTCCATATGAATTTTAGAATTATTTGGTCCAGTTCATTGAAGAAAGCTGTTGGTATTTTGATAGGAATTGCATTGAATCTGTAGATTGCTTTAGGTAGTATAGCCATTTTGACGATATTTATTCTTCCTAGCCAAGAGCATGGGATGAGTTTCCATTTGTTAGTGACCTCTTTAATTTCTCTTAGGAGTGTCTTGTAGTTTTCAGGGTACAGGTCTTTCACTTCATTAGGTTTATTCCTAGGTATTTATTCTTTTTGATGCAATTGTGAATGGAATTGTTTTTCTGATTTCTCTTTCTGTTAGTTCATCGTTAGTGTATAGGAAAGCAACAGATTTCTGTGTGTTAATTTTGTATCCTGCAACTTTGCTGAATTCAGATATTAGTTCTAGTAGTTTTGGAGTGGAGTCTTTAGGGTTTTTTATGTACAATATCATGTCATCTGCAAATAGTGACAATTTGACTTCTTCTTTACCAATCTGGATGCCTTGTATGTCTTTGTTTTGTCTGAATGCCGTGGCTAGGACCTCCAGTACTATGTTGAATAACAGTGGAGAGAGTGGGCATCCCTGTCTTGTTCCCGATCTTAGATGAAAAGCTTTCAGCGTCTCGCCTGTTAAGTATGATGTTAGCTGTGGGTTTGTCATATATGGCCTTTATGATGTTGAGGTACTTGCCCTCTATACCCATTTTGTTGAGAGTTTTAATCATGAATGGATGCTGAATTTTGTCAAATGCTTTTTCAGCATCTATGGAGATGATCATGTGGTTTTTGTTCTTCTTTTTGTTGATGTGGATGATGTTGATGGGTTTTCGAATGTTGTACCATCCTTGCATCCCTGGGATGAATCCCACTTGATCATGGTGTATGATCCTCTTGATGTATTTTTGAATTCGATTTGCTAATATTTTGTTGAGTATTTTTGCATCCGCGTTCATCAGGGATATTGGTCTGTAGTTTTTTTTTTTGGTGAGGTCTTTGCCAGGTTTTGGTATTAGAGTGATGCTGGCTTCATAGAATGAGTTTGGAAGTATTCCCTCCTCTTCTATTTTTGGAAAATTTTAAGGAGAATGGGTGTTATTTCTTCTCTATATGTCTGGTACAATTCAGTGGTGAATCCATCAGGTCCGGGGGTTTTGTTCTGGGGTAGTTTTTTGATTACTGATTCAATTTCGTTCCTGGTGATTGGTCTGTTTAGGTTTTCTGTTTCTTGTTTGGTCAGTTTCAGAAGGTTGTATTTTGCTAAGAAGTTGTCCATTTTTTCTAGGTTTTCCAGCTTGCTAGCATATAGATTCTCATAGTATTCTCTTATAATTCTTTGAATTTCTGTGGGATCTGTCGTCATTTTTCCTTTCTCATTTCTGATTCTGTTTATGTGTGTAGATTCTCTTTTTCTCTTAAAGAGTCTGGCTAGGGTTTATCTATTTTGTTTATTTTTTCAAGGAACCAGCTCTTGGTTTCATTGATTTTTTTCTATTGTTTTGTTCTTCTCAATTTTATTTATTTCTTCTCTGATCTTTATTATGTCCCTCCTTCTGGTGACTTTGGGTCTCATTTGTTCTTCTTTTTCCAATTTCAGTAATTGTGTCTTTAGACTATTCATTTGGGAATGTTCTTCCTTCTTTAAATAGGCCTGGATTGCAATATACTTTCCTCTTAGAACTGCCTTTGCTGCGTCCCACAGAAGTTGTGGCTTTGTGTTGTTGTTGTCATTAGTCTCCATATATTCTTTGATTTCTGTTTTTATATGGTCATTGACCCATTGATTAATTAGGAGAATGTTGTTAAGTCTCCATGTATTTGTGCGCCTTTTTGTTTTCTTTCTAAAGTTTAATTCTAGTTTAATACCTTTATGATCTGAGAAGTTGGTTGGTAGAATTTCAATATTTTCGACTTTACTGAGGTGCTTTTTGTGGCCTAGTATGTGGTCTATTATGGAAAATGTTCCATGTGCACTTGAGAAGAATGTGTATCCTGTTGCTTTTGGGTGTAGAGTTCTGTAGATGTCTGTTAGGTCCATCTGTTCTAGTGTGTTGTTCAGTGCCTCTGTGTCTTTACTTATTTTCTGTCTGGTTGATCTGTCCTTTGGAGTGAGTGGTGTGTTGAAGTCACCTAAAATGAATGCATTGCTGTCTATTTCCTCCTTTAATTCTGTTAGTATTTGTTTCACATATACCGGTGCTCCTGTGTTGGGTGCATATATATTTAAAATGGTTATATCCTTTTGTTGGACTGACCCCTTTATCATTATGTAATGTCCTTCTTTATCTCTTGCTACTTTCTTCGTTTTGAAGTCTATTTTGTCTGATACAAGTACTGCAACACCTGCTTTTTTCTCCTTGTTGTTTGCATGAAATATCTTTTTCCATCCCTTCACTTTTAGTCTGGGGATATCTTTGCGTTTAAGTTGAGTGTCTTGTAGGCAGCATATAGCTGGGTCTTGCTTTTTTATCCATTCTGTTACTCTGTGTCTTTTGATTGGTGCATTCAGTCCATTTACATTTAGGGTGATTTTCGATAAATATGTACTTATTGCCATTGCTGGCTTTAGATTCATGGTTACCAAAGGTTCAAGGGTTGCTTCTTAACTATCTAACAATCTAACTTAACTTTCTTGTTAAGTTATTGTAAACACAGTCTGATGTTTCTTTATTTCTCTCCCTTCTTATTCTTCCTCCTCCATTCTTTATATACTAGGTGTTTTATTCTTTGCCTTTAGTTAGTGTTTGGATGGTCTTCTTTCTTTGCTATGATTTTATTTTCTCTGGTGACAGCTTTTTAGCCTTAGGAGTGCTTCCCTCTAGAGCCGTTCCTTTACGATGTCCTGTAGAGGTGGTTTATGGGAGGCAAATTCTCTCAGCTTTTGCTTGTCTGGAAATTGTTTAATCCCTCCATCATATTTAAATGATAATCGTGCTGGATACAGTATTCTTGGTTGGAGGCGCTTCTGTTTCATTGCGTTAAATATATCATGCCATTCTCTTCTAGCCTTTAAGGTTTCTGTTGAGAAGTCTGATGATAGTCTGATGGGTTTTCCTTTGAAGGTGATATTTTTTCTTTCTCTAGCTGCCTTTAATACTCTGTCCTTATCTTTGATCTTTGCCATTTTAATTATTGTGTCTTGGTGTTGTCTTCCTGGGGTCCGTTGCGTTAGGAGATCTGTGGGCTTCCATGGACTGCGAGACTATTTCCTTCCCCAGCGTGGGGATGTTTTCAGCAATTATTTCTTCAAAGACACTTTCTATCCCTTTTTCTCTCTCTTCTTCCTCTGGTACTCCTATAATGCGAATATTGTTCCATTTGGATTGGTCACACAGTTCTCTTAATATTCTTTCATTCCTAGAGATCCTTTTATCTCTGTCTGCCTCAGCTGCTCTGTTTTCCTGTTCTCTGATTTCTATTCCATTAACAGCCTCTTGCATCTCTTCCAGTCTGCCGCTAAGCCCGTCGATGGCTTGTCTCATTTCTGCATTGTCTTTCCTGACTTCCCTCACTTCCTCCCTCAGCTCTTGCATATTTCTCTGTATATCCATCAGCATGGTTATGACTTTTATTCTGAATTCTTTTTCAGGAAGATGCTGCATTTCCATCCGTTCAGGTTCCTTCTCAGGGGTTGTCTGGGTCTTGGTGATTTTTGTCTGTATCATGTTCCTCTGTCTTGTCATGTTGATAGGAGTGGTCGCTGGTAGGTGCCACGTATGTCTGCTGGTCTCTTTAAGGCTGGAGTGGATACTCTAAGCGTGCCGTAGGTGTCGCTGTTGCTCCACTAATCCACAGCTGCGGCAGTGCCGCTTTTTGTAGGTCTGGCTGGGGCGGGAACGAATGGGAGGCTATTGTTTAATGTATGAAGTTCCAGCGTGGCTGCTCCCTTCTCTCCGTTCCCAGCAAAAGGGACCGAAGATCCCCAGGACTTCCAGCGTGCAGGGCTGAGCCTGCTGGGGCGATAGTGTTCCCTCGCTGGGCCCCCCGCCTCTCCGAGACCACTACAAACCGCGCGCGCTTTTCTCTTGTCCTGGGGCGCTGGCTGCATGGTCCCGGCACGTTCCCGGCTCAAAACCTGCACCTTCTGCCTCTCCAATGTCCGATGCACCATGCGATGTGTGTCAGCGCTCCCGGTGCAGACCACTGGGGCTGGTTATTTCACGGACCTCCTCTTCCACTCCCTCCTGGCTCTGAATCCTCTCCTTTCGTAGATTTATATAGTTTTGGGAGGAGATTTCTGCCGCCCTGCTCACACCTCCATCTTCCTGGAAGTCCTCTGCTTGCATTTTTAAATAGTACATTACCCAAGTGTGCACCCTAGGCTCTGTAGTGTTTCTCATTTTAAAAAATTGTTACAATCTTTAAGTTTATTTGAATCTATAGGTTATTCCTCCATCTCTTTCGTTTCCTTATAATTTGTCTGTTGAAGAGCTCAGGCCATTTCCCAGATTAAATTTTGCTGATTTCATACTCATGACACAGTTCAACATGTTCCTCAGATCTCAATATTTCTTACAGATTGTCAGCTGGAACCAGAGGCTCAATAAAACTTAGGTTATATGGCAAGAATATAAATAGTTTAAGGTTCTTGTCTTAGAAAATACATAATGTCTGATTGCCTCTCTTTTTGTGGAGTTGTAAGATGGTCATATTCAAATCTATCATTTCCTTTTTCTTTTTAGATGCATTACTTTTATAAAGAGATACTTTCCCTCATGTGCTATTTTGTTACCCTGTTTATATAGATCATAAAGGAACAACAGGACAAAGCTTTTACTTTATTTATTAGTTTTCAAGGTAACGAGTTGGCTCTCAGTCATCCTCTGAAAGTGGTTAAGTTTTTTTTTCCTTTGTGAACTCATGGATTTAAGCACATTTGGTAGGTTTTAATCCATTGCAGTGATCATCTTCCCATCTTTGGTCTTTTGAAGGTTGTCCAGTAAGCCCTTTGTTGTTACCCTAGTAGTTATCAGTAGCTTTCTTGCTATCTGGTATGACAAGATATTCTAGGCTCCTTTTGTTCACTTCTTGGTCAGGACTGGAACCAGCCATTGTTCTAGGAAGCCCTGGTTTCTTTTAATAGGAAATGGTATCTTAAGACTACATTCTGGTCCCTAGGGTGGCTCACTGCTACTGTGTTAATCATTGTTTCTAGGCCTTTTCAGTTGACAAGAGCTAAGAAATATATATAATAATATACCTCACATATTCAAATGGATATTCATATTTAGGAGTACAGGATTTTTATTTAAACTCTTTGACATTGTATCTTTTTTCTTCCACATAGAATCCTGGTCCTAGGATACAGAGGAATATATAATTAGAATATCTAATAATGACTTACTTGCTCTGTGTAATATTATACATAAAACAGTTTCAGAATGGCAATACTACCTACCAGGTATGGTTACTGAAAATAGTTTAAAACATTTTTTTATGTATGTGTTCTCACCGTTCTTAAATAGATGTACTGTATCTGCATTGTCAGAGCATGTAGCCATTATATACTTTATTCTTTTAACCCTTGCTTAGTCTTATTTCTGTAATAACTATTTGATACCACCCACCCTTATAACAATGTTTCTCTAGTTATTTTGGTTGTCTGCAATGTGTTTTCTAGTAGATTCTCAGGGAAGGACTTTCTGAGTTCTTATGTGCTGTTGCTGGTCTTTACACCCAAAGTCACTTTGGTAGATGTAAAACCCTTGGCTCACATTTTCCTTTTTTGAGTATCTTAAATATGTTACTTCGTCTTCTGCTGGCTTTGAGTATCTTAAATATGTTACTTCGCCTTTGCTGTCAAAAACACCGATGACAATCTAATTTTATTTTATAAGTCATTTGCTGTTTTTGCTTAGATGCCCAAATGATCTTTTCTTTTCCCTTAAAAATGCAATAATTTTCCTAGAATATATTTTTGCTGTTAGACATCCTGGTCAGTATTCTCAGGTACCTGGTATGCTCTCTTAATACATAGTTTAAAAAATGTATTTTTATTTTAGGAAACTTTTCTTGAGTTAGTTTTTGGTATTCTATTCCTTTGTTTGGGTTTTCTTCTTTATCTGATGTTGGATCTTCTTTGTTTTCATTGTTTATCATTTCTGAGAAAAATCTTCCATTTTTTTCTTCATTTCTTTTGGTTTTTAAATACTCTTCCTTTCATCTTCTGTTTATCTTAAGGCATTTTCCGTTGTGACTATTTGTTCTTTTATTTCTAATTCTTGCTTGAGTTATGGCATTTCATTTCTTATCTTTGTTCTTGAATATCTTATATATTTAAAAAATATATTTAGCTCATTTTCAAATAGGAAGTTACAGTTTCCGATCTGCTTGGCCATGTCTTTCTGGCTTGCTTCATTGTCTGCAGGGTGTTCTTTTTTTCTTTCTCATAACTTTACTACATAGTAAATACTTTTTTTTTGTATCGTTAATGTACAATCACTTGAACAGCATTATGGTTACTAGACCCCCCTATTACCAAGTCCCTCCCACATACCCCACTACAGTCACTGTCCATCAGCATAGTAAGATGCTATAGAATCACTACTTGTCCATAGTAAATACTTTTATGTTTGCTCTTTTTATATGAAATTAGGTTTCTTGAACTGTTAGAAAGAAGCACTGCCTTATGTTTTCTAAATTCACAGTGCTCCCCCTTCTGTTGTTTTCATGTAGTGTTCAAAACCATGGCTGCTTGCTTTCTGAGATTTCCTGGGACTGTTTTCTTCCCCCACTTTTATCTGGACCTTCTCTTTCCTTTATTTCTATTCCAGTTCTGCTCAATTTTGGTTCCACTCAGTAGGGGACCCAAACCTGGTACGGAGCTCTGGTTGATTGATAGTTCAATGGGGCTAGATTACTCCTGCCCCTTTAATTTACCACGGGTTTCTTGCACTTGCGCACTACTGGACTGCCGTTCTCCCATTGCCTTCTGGGTATTTTAGTGAATACCTATTGACTACTTTGGGGTTTCCTTTCTCAAGTCCGTCAGGTACCTCACTGTTTTCTGTGTCCTCTCGTACAGAAACCTATACCATACAGATTTGATGTCATTTGGGTGATTTGTGTTCGCCTGCTTCTATTTTGGGATTCATAGATATCTGTTCACTTAGTTTTGATATAAATGTTTCTTATGGGTTTGGTTTGGCTTTCTAGTCAGTCTGTTTTTGTGTGGGAATTTGGATAGATTTAAAAATTATGCTGCTGCCACATTAACATATATGTCCTTTAAAAAGAAAGATGAAATCATACATTTGCAGTTTTTCCTTTTTGCTTAGTCTTAGTCATCTTTTTAAGTCAGTACAAGTCTCCCTCCTCCTTGTTGAAGAACTGTTGTGTTCCCTCAAAGGGATATGCTGTATTATGTGACAAATCACCTACTGATGGGCATTTGTACGTTTGTTTGTTCATAAATAACAGAAGTAACACCAATGAATCATTGAAGTAGTAATTAGTAATTGTGCACACAGAAAAGAGACAGTTTGCAAACCAGGAGCATCGAAACCAAAACGTGGAATGAAGCTCAGGGTATATTCTCATAAAGCAGCTATGTAGTGAGAAAGCAGTGACTTTATTCTTCACAGTTATTGGTTATCATAGAATTTTCTTGAATGATAGGGAATTGGTCAGTGGTTACCTCACACTGACCTTGGGAAATAGTTCAAGTTTTGCTGAATTACAGAGCCATAAGCAAGAAATAACCCAGGTCAAGTTAGTCCTGGGAAATAAGCTAAATTAAGCTTTGTTTGTATGGCTAAACTGGTTTTGTCTGCTCAGGAAATTTTCAAGGCTGGTCTCTTATTTTTGATTTTGACACAGTTATTAAAATGCTGTAATGAACATTCTATCCATATATATTTGTACATTCTGTGAATGCCTCAGGACATTTTCAAGGCTGGTTTCTGTTTTTTATTTCAACACAGTTATTAAAATGCTGTAATGAACCTTATATCCATCTATCATTGTACACTTCTGTGAATGCCTCTATTGGATAAATTCCTAGAATTGGAATCTGCTGGGTCAAATGGAACAAACAGTTATAGTTTTAATAGATATCACCAGATGCCTAAAGGCATTACACTAAGTTATGTCCTTACCTACAGTGTATGAGGATGCCTATTGCTGTGTGACCTTGCCAGTACTGGCCTAAAGGCTCTGCAAGTTCTGCATGCGTGTTTGGAGGGTGATTTGCAGACCTCTTTAAGAAACTGATGAAAGCTATGATCTTCTCAGAAAAATATAATTGTATACTTAAATATTTCACATACAATTTCACAATCTTCACCAACTGGTCTCAAAGGTGACATTATTCTTGTTGTTGCCTTCCTAACTACCAGTTCTCTCCCTTGCTTTTGCTTGGTGGAGTTGGGAACCCTTGAAAGTCTAAGGATAAAGAGCAGTTGTAGAGCTATGGCCAGTAGTTCATGCACCAAAGCCTGTAATCAGAGATGATAATACTCTGAAGTCCACAGTGAAGTCTGATGTGTGTGGTTTACCACCAGTCAAGAACTAGACCACACTTTTCTTCCATTCTATTTCGATCTCTTATTCTGTTTCTGTCTGTGCAGTTCTTAGTATTTGTACTTCTCTTTAATTTCTTTGTGGGTTGAGGAGTAGTACTGTGGAAATATAATGCATTTATAAGAAATTTAATGCATTTATGGGTGTTGTATTTGTTAGGTTTTATTTTCCCTTGGTCCCAAATTAGAGACTGTCTTTGCAACAATATATCCTTCTGCCCCACATTTCCAAGAGAGCACATTTTTGCTTTTCTCCTTCTAAAGCTCACTCACTTTTGATTTGGAACACACTCACAATAGACATTTACTATGTACCAGGCACTCTGTTTAGCAATGTAAGGCATGTAAAGATGTCCTGACTTCAAGTGGAATATAACTTATTGGGGAAGATTGACAAGTATCATATTATTATGGATTTGTTTCCCTTACTAAACCTGTGATTTCCTTAAAAGTAGAGAGGTTATGTTTCATCTTTGATCTCCCCAAAACCTGGCATATCATAGGTGGTCAGTAAATGTCTATATAATAAATAACAAGAACCCAAATGACTAAGAGAAAATGAGTAGAGGAAGTGCCATTGGAGAGGAATAAGCAAGAGACCCTAGAGACTGAAAAGAAGGGAGGACAATATATAAAATATCATGCGGTTGTTCAAGCAAGGCCATTAAAAAATGAATTTGAATTTGACAGGTTAAAAGCAAGGAAAGAGGCACTATCCAGCATCACAGAAAGCATAGTGCATTTGGTCAGAGCATGGGGTACCTGTGGATGAGGGGAGCCAAGGCGGAGAATATCAGTTGGGACCTCATTGGATGAGATAGTCGTTAAACACCAGCAGAGGTGTTGGTGCTTTTGTGGGCAGCAGAGAACCACTGAAGGTTTTTAAGAAGGGGAGTGTCAACAGAGTTATCCTTGGCTTCAATGGCAGGAGGCATGGCACAAGGGGGGACCATTTATCTTTCAGTGGAGATTAGGTCTCATGATGTCTTAAGGTTCCCTTGAGCTCAGGATGCTAGTGTCCCTGGAGTTTGGAGGGATTTACATTCTTTCATAAATTTGAAATAGGAGTTGGAAAGAGGATGTCTTGTAGATGACTTTTAGGGAGGTGATTTCTGCCAAAAGGGACCCAGACTGGAAGTACTCAGTAGGGAGTGAGTCCACTCATGAGTGGGAGGAAGCACCAAGGTCAGAACTTCCAAGCACTGCCTGTGCTCCTGTAGGGAACTTGAGAGTATGTAGTGGGTAGATTGTATATAACCAAATGACAGGGGCAGAGTTCACATTAGGTGCTCAGGACGGGGAGCACTGGAAGGAGGCGCAGCTGGGGGCAGCATCAGCTGCTGTGACAGCGGGGTGGAGATGGGGGTCAGGCTGCTTGTCGGAAGTGTACACATCAGCAGGTTTGCTTGGAGCGCCAGCCTTGTGCTCAGCAGCCCGAAACATCCAGGCCTCCTTGCCCATGCTTGGGTGGGCACCTGCCAGCACAGTCCCCTGAGGAGCAGGAAGCCAGAGCTTTTGAAAGCCTTATGGTGCATTGTTACAAAACTGGCTTAGATCTGTGATTGAGTTAAGTTTATCAGGGAAACCTGAAACCCATCTCCCTGGTTGCTGGCCAGCAGTTGCTCTCATTTAAATCCTCCCCATATCTGCCTAAATTATGCTGCTGGGTATAGCCTGATTTGCTTTCTGTTGTGGTATCTTGGGGAGTGGAATAGAGACTACCCCATCTTAAATAGGTTTGGTTGGCCTGCTGGTGGCCCCATCCAAGGAAAACTGTCATGGGTGTTTTCAGTGTAGTGCAAGCCTGTTGAATTGGCTCAGTTGCTGCCTTCTCAATTTGGATGACCCGAAGCCTTCATTGTTACTTAACTTTTTAGAGCCTTAACAGGACTGTCTAACATGAAAATTCTACAAAAATCAAGTACTCACTTATTTACAGAACTCAGGTATGTGCTACACCTATTAACACTCAGTCTGACTATCAGGGTACTGGTCCTTGTGCCATACCTGGGAAAACTGAACAAATCACAGAAAGGCAAGAGCCAGGCAAACACCATTATAGAGCGCTCTCTGGAGTTAACCCTAAGCATCCCACATGTGTTATCTCTTATTCCTTACAGGGAACTCTATGAAGTGGGTACCCTGAGCCCCATTCTGCACTTGAGCTACAGAGGTTATTTTCCCAAGACCTGAGAGCTATTAAGTGGTGGAACTGAACCTGGAACTTGGGTCTTCCTCAGCCTGTGTCCTGCACCACTGTACTGGACAACTGCCCAGGTCACCCAAATGCTATAGGCCATAGCTCCCTCTGGTGAAACTAACAGTGCAGGTGAAGAAAGCAAAGCACAGCACTACTTAGTAGGCCTCTTAATCCTAATGACCCAAAATTTAAAAGGCAACAAATTGGAGTCGTCATTGTACTTTGATAGGTGAAAGAAGGCTCAGGTGACTGACCTCATTTTGTCATTCAAGTTGCCTGCATTTAAGGGAGGTGCTCTCATTACAGGGGCAAGGATTTGTGACTAGTTAATCCTTGACTGTCTTCTCTACACTGTATCTGTAGTTCAATCTGCTCTTTTTCCCACTCTGATTTGCATTCTGTTCCCCTCCCCGAAAAGGGAGAGATTTAGGAGTTCCATCCTTCAAACTAGCTTAGAGAGAAGTTCTGCCCTAGGAATTTTGCTCCACCCATACCTATGGATTTCCTCTTTCCACTGTAGGCAGCGCCCAAGCCGAGGGGCTTTTGCAGCAGGCACTGGGGAAATTGTAGAGGTCAGGTGTTGCTAATACTGTTTTGAAATAATTCATAGAGCCATGTTTGGTTGTGGAGATAACAGGTGCTGTAAAAGAAAACAAATAGAGCCAGTTATGATGTCAGGATCCCTGGGGACTTGTGGGGTGGGCTCAGGGGGAAGGATTAAAAATTACAGCACAATATCTTAGCACTTTGGTTTTTTAACCCCCTTATTAAATTATGACTTCTGTCTGAGGAAAATAAATGAGAACAAGGGTATGTTTAGAATATAATCTTTGTGTTTTAAATTTGACTAATGAGTGGTTTTAGCATTTCCATTTGGTTCTCAGTCAACCTGTGTTCAAAGTGTCAATTAACCAATACATATTATGAAAAACAAGAGTCAGAAATGGTTGCCATTCCTGCTAATGAGCTGCTAATGAAATTGTGCCTGGGTGGGAAATGCAGGCACTCTGGAATCACCAAGGGTCTTCTGCAGAAAATGAGCATTAGTGAGCCAAGGCCCCTGGCCCCTGGGAAAGAGGCACATTTAATACCTTCATTTCCAATTTTCCATTCCCCCCTGCACCCTGCCCCTGTCATTTTTGAGTAACAGTCATTGCTAGTATCTCTTGGTTAACATCAGTTATAGTGAGACTTTAAAAAACACAGTTTTATTTGATTCAGTAATTCCTAAGTGGGTTTGGAGAGCTGGAAGAACAGTAGCTGTGCTGTGGCTTATTTCCAGCTTCCTAGTCTTTGGTCTCTTGGTGATTCCCTTCCTCTTCTAATTTTCTTTAAGCCTTTTCTCTATCTCTGCATCTCTAACACACACATGCACAATTAAAAATAGGTTGAAGTCTGAATATGTTCAGGATTTTGTAGGGTTGAGAGAATAGGGGGTGGGTGGGGAGTGTATTTTAGAAAAAGAAGTGGCCGGAACTAGTAGACCATAGCAGCCAACCAGAAAACCAAATTCCCAGCATGGATGTAAAAGCCCAAGAGCTCTGATTAAGCGGATGTGCTATACTTACTCGTCTCATTTACTGGGTCTTCTAAGTTAAAGATGGACACGGGACACATTGAGGGTAGAGAGGCAATCAATGGGCTAGGAAACAGTCTGGACTACCCATCAAGGGTCTCTGGGTGAAAGCCCCTCCATCCCTTTCCCCTGTTCTACTTTACTCCACCCCTGGCATTATTAAATTTGAAGGCTCTGACAGGTACCCTTGGGAGGGTGGGTTGTCACTGCATGTGCTTAAAAAGTCTGGTGCTTTTGACGGAAGGAGGACCAACACAGAGCCATGATAGGATTACTAGTTTTTCTGGTCAAAATACATCATCCCTTACTCTCTTTCTCTTCCCATTCCCTACCTATTCCCCTGGTTCAAGCTATATTATGTCTGATTAGGACAAGTATAATAGATTAACACTTGGCCTCCTTGCTTTCTGTCTCCCTATTTTATATGCTGAGCTCCAAATGCTTCTATTGGAGTTACTCATGGCCTCCTGAATATGTCTACTTCGTTGTTTGCCTGAAAGCTGTTCTCTGGACTTGGAGCTCTACATGTTGCTACCCTTGTCCCTCATTCACTTTATAGTCCTCAATGGCAGTGATTGGGCTTGTTTATGTGGTATCCTTCCTGGTGCCCAGCACACAAGTGGCCCTCAGTGGTGTGCAGTGAGCTGTGGTAGAAGTAGGGAAGGACAGACTCTTTCCCAGTCTTCAGTAAATGTGCGTTGACCAGCCAGTTGTGGAAAGAGGCTCTCTCGGTGTCCTAGACAGGGTTTCTTTAGCCTTTGTCCTGATGGCTATTCAGAGTACCTTTCTAACTGTGACACAGGAAATCTAAATAGCATTGCTAGTCCTTGTCCTTGAAGAGTACTGCTCTTTTGAATTCTGTACACAGAGGGTGGAGACCAGCTGTTGTCCTGGAGAACTGGGAAGGAAACATTGGTTGGTCACAGCAGGTGAGATTTCAGAGGGTAGTTCTGGAGGCTGGTGGGAGCTGTTAGGATAGCTGTTCGCTGAAGAAAGCTGTGGGGTATCTTGTTTTCAGGGCTTTAATGCAGGTGAGGGATTTTCTCCCGTGCTTGGAAGCCAGGCCAGAGAACTGCTCTAAGGTCCTGCCAGATTCTAGATCCTATGACTCAGAGTGAAAAATTAGTTGGGAGAATATTTGTATTTGTTCTCATTATGTCATTATTTAGTCCTTTTAGAAAATGTGTAAATAAATACAACTATAGTCCAGACTGGTTCACTATATGTTTTGCTGTTTAAGAAAAAGGTTTCCATTTGTGTTTTCCTTAAAAAAATAATACCATTAAGCTTTGGTTCAGAGTTCAGTACTCTAGAGAGTTTTGTGCACATTTTTTGTAACTGGTTCAGTTCAGTCCTGCCTTGAGGACAGGGTAGATGCTCATTTGTGTGAGGCAGGGATCTTGCCAGGACTTGTTTGAGGGTTTTGAATAAAAAAGCAGCGGGCTGTGGTAGTCATGGCAACTGAGCCTATAAAGCCGCATCTCTGACCAGCCCTGGTTCAGAGCTTGGAAGCCAGTGAGGTGAGTGGCGGTGCTTCCTGTTCCATATTCCTCCTGCTCCTTCTTGTCTGAGGAGTGAGGGGCAGGGTGCTGGCATTCAAGTTGACCTTTCTGGAGGCCTGTGTATTGAGTCTGAGCTTATGGGCACAAGTAATTGGTCCCTGCCCTTCTGAAACTCAGCATAATCAGAAATTTTTACTCTTGACACATACCTATAGGACTTGATAAATAAAATGTCTTTGTTTCATCCTGGTTGACATTTACCTTTTTGAGGCTGTATTTCCTGAGGCACTTTTAACTTCTTCTGAGTACTGACACAGCAGTTTTCTCATTTGTACTTTGCAACAATCTAACACATTAGGAAAAGCAGACAGCATAGATTCTTTTCATTCAACACAAGGGCATGAAGATTCAGAAAGAAAAAGGAATTTGACTAAATTCACCTGGCTCTCAAAGACAGAGCTGAATGGGTAGCAGAGTTCCAGGGCTGATGGTTGCATTGGCTAGTTCTGGTCTGAACAGGCTGTGCCAGGGCAGCCCTTGATTTTCTGCCATTGCATCCAGGTATGGCTTGAAAGAACCTAGAAGTCCCTGGAGGGAGAGGTTCCAGGCAGGAGCCTAGTTATTCCATACCTCTCGCTCCTCCCAGAGCCATATAACTTCTGAGGCATCTGATACCAAGACAAAAATTAGAACACCATGACGTCCACCTCAGTTGGCCCTGTGTCTGCTGAAGCCAGGCTGCCCAGCAGTCTCCTTGCAGGCACTAACCGAGGAGGATCCTGCCGCTGCAGAGTCTGGAGGTGCAAGTGTCTAATTACCGGGCACTGGGATGAGTTGGGATGAAGACTGAGTCAGATAAAATTTGCCAAAAGGTAAAAACATCTTTTTCAGTAGTCACAAACTGTCTGTGGGCTGAATTCCATTTACCGTATGTTTTGCTTAGCTTTTTTGTATTTAAAATTTTTAAGGCTCTTGGAGGGGGCATTTTTCTCAGCCCTTGCCCACTCCCTGTTACCATACAGATGGCCCTCCTCACTCATCTCACGTGCCTGCCTCCCATGGCTCCTTCCTACCTCTTGGATCACTATTTCTTACCTGCCAGGGTTCTTCTTGCCCAGGTGCTTCATGGGCTCAGTTTTCCTAGGCCCATTTTCTTCTTTCTACCCTACTCAGAACTGTCCTTCTGGGGAGATGTTTAGGCTCTGAGATTAGTTCTCTATTCTGGTCCCTAGAAATACTTGCTGTTGCTTGGACAGTATCTAATAAACTAATGCTATTCCAGGATTCAAAAGGAGAAGATACTGCTTTATCCAAAGAAATGAATTTTTTAAACAACTTTGAGATAAAATTTATATATCATAAAATTTACTCATTTAAAATGTACAATGGGAATAATTCTCAAGTATCCTAGGAAAGGGTGGTGGAATAGATGAGAGATTTCTAGACTATGATGTTTCATGGATCAGAAAAACTTTGAAAGAAAATTTGGGTGACCAAAGGCCAACTCTTTTTTTTTAAATTTTTTATTGAGGTATTATTGATATGCAATCACATGAGCAACATTGTGGTTACTAGATTCCCCCCATTATCAAGTCGCCACCACATACCCCATTACAGTCACTGTCCATCAGCGTAGTAAGATGCTATAGAGTCACTACTTGTCTTCTCTGGGTTGTACTTCCTTCCCCGTGCCCTGCCTATATTATGTGTGCTGATCATAATCAAAGGCCAACTCTTTTACTTTGCTGAATTAAGGGCCATAACATAGAAACAACTCACTATCATCCATCATCATCATCTTATTTTATACAAGGACATTTTTAATACTACAAAGTAGAAATTATATAATTTTAGAGAAAATAACTGTTCTTTATATTGGACACTTTTAAATTCCTTGTTTTAGGACCATTAGAATGAATTGCCACAACTGTCTTAAAACTTGGCTTAAAATACTAGTATTTTTTTTTTTGTATAGCTGTCTTAAAACTGTAGTAATAGTTCACATACTCTTCAGATGCCCCCAAAATAAACAATTAAACCAACCAGGTTGTGGAGGAGTATGAACCACAAAATGGAATGTAGGCACTAACAAATGAACCAAGCATTACAAATTATAATCATATTGTAGGGGGTAGAGAAGAAAAGAACTAATAACCTAAGTGACTTTGTGGAACAATAACCTGACTAGATACTATAAAACTAAAGAGAAAAGAAATGTACATAAATGGTATAATCTAGTTTGATAACTGTTTCTCAAAGGGGTATGGGTTAGCAATTTTGAAACTACTTTATTTATATATTGAAATTGAGCAATAAATGTATTGCAGATAATAAAAGCCAGACTTCTCACTATCAGTAAAAGAAGTTACAGATGAGGTGGGGGGAACAAATGAACTCTGTGGCATTAGATTGGAATCTGAGATAGCAGTATAAACTTGTAGGTTTTTTCTTAATTTTATCAAATGTACATCACAGTGGTTCCACAGTACCCCTCCCCCTTCCCCCTGCCCCCACCCACTCCCCTCCCCCCTTAACCACTAGTCACTTCTCAGTGTCTATGAGTCTAATGCTGTTTTGTTTCTTCAGTCATGCTTTGTTTTTATATTCCCCAAACAAGTGAAATCATACAGTATTTGTCTGCCTGGCTTATTTCACTGAGCATAATACCCCTCCTAGATCCATCCATGTTGTTGCAAATGGTGGGATTTCTTTTCTTTTTATGGCTGAATAATATTCCATTGTGTATATGTACCACATCTTCTTTATCCACTCATCTATTGATGAAAACTTAGGTTGCTTCCATATCTTGGCTATAGCAAACATAGGGGTACATATATCTTTTCAAATCAGGGCTTTTGTTTTCTTCGGCTAAATCCCTAGGAGTGGAATTACTGGGTCAAATGGTATTTCTGTTTTTAGTTTTTTGAGGAACCTCCATAGTGCTTTCCACAGCAGTTGCACCAATTTACAGTCCCACCAATAGTTGTAGGAGGGCTTCTATTTCTCCACACCCTTACTAGCATTTGTTATTTCTTTCTTGTCTTTTGGATAGTGGTCATTCTAACTGGTGTGATATCTCATTGTTGCTTTAATTTGCATTTCCCTGATGATTAGCAATGTGGAGCATCTTTTCATGTGCCTATTGGCCATTTGTATTTCTTCTTTGGAAAAGTGTTCAGGTCCTCTGCCCATTTTTTGATCAGGTTAATTATTTTTGGGGTGTTGAGGCATATGAGTTCTTTATATATTTTGGATGTTAACCCTTTATCAGATGAGTCATTTACAAATATAGTCTCCCATACTGTAGGAATGCCTTTTTGTTCTGCTGATGGTGTCCTTTGCTATACAGAAGCTTTTCAGTTTGATGTAGTCCCACTTGCTCATTTTTTATTTTGTTTCCCTTGCCTGAGGACATGTGTTTGGTAAAAAGTTGCTCATGTTTATATTCAAGAGATTTTTGCCGATGTTTTCTTCTAAGAGTTTTATGGTTACATTCAGGTCTTTGATCCATTTCAAGTTTATTTTGTGTATGGAATTAGACAATAACACAATTTTATTCTCTTACATGTAGCTGTCCAGTTTTTCCAATATCAGTTGTTGAAGAGGCTGTCATTTCCTCATTGTATATTCATGACTCCTTTATCATATATTAATTGACCATAGATGTGTAGGTTTATATCTGGGCTCTCTGTTCTGCTCCATTGACCTATGGGTCTGTTCTTGTGCCAGTACCAAATTGTTTTGATTACTGTGGCTTTGTAGTAGAGCTTGAAGTCAGGGAGTGTAATCCCCCCAGCTTTGTTCTTCCTTCTCAGGATTGCTTTGGCTATTTGGTGTATTTTATGGTTCCATTTGGATTTTAGAACTATTTGTTCTAGTTTGTTGAGGAATGCTGTTTGATAGGGATTGTATTGAATGTGTTGCTTTCATATGTGGCTTTTTGTATCTGTCTTCTTTCAGTTAGCATAATGTATTCAAGGTTCAGCCATGTTGCAGTATTTATCAGTATTTTGTCTCTTAATAACTGAATTACACTGTATAGGCATATCACATTTTGTTTATTCATTGTTCAGTAGATGGACATTTTAGCTATTATAAACAGTGCTGCAAAGAGCATTCATATAGAAGATTGAGTGTGAATGTATGTTTTTAATTTTCTTGGGTATATACCGACATGTGGAATTGTTGGATTCATATGGTAACTATGTTTAACTTTATGAGAAACTGCCAAACTGTTATCCTTGGTTTATTAGTTTGCTATGATTTTGTTTATTACAGTGGAAAAATCTCAGTAGAGATTATTTTTATTAGTTGATCAAGACCAGTATCACCAGTAATAAGACATATTGACATCACAAACTTTGTGATATGATGCACTGAGATGAACGTTGCATCATTTCTGTGATGCTTTTGTCAAGGATGCATGACCTCAGTTTAATCATGAGAAGACACCAGGCAATCCTGAATAACTGATCAGTATTCCTCAAAGGTGTCATAGTCATAAAAGACAAGGGAAGACTGAGGAATGGTTGTAGACTACAAGAGACTATGGAGAAATAACAACCAAACGGATCCATATGGGGTCCTGGAATTAAAAAGGACGTTTGTGGAAACACTGGTCATGTTCGAAAAGGATCTTTGGTTTAGTTAATAGTATTGTCAGTTTTGCAGTTCTGATCATTGTCTAAGGCTATGTAAGATACTAATATTGGAAAAGGCTATGTGTGCAATATATGGAAGCTCTACTGTACTGTTTCTGTAACTTTTGTGTAAGCTTAAAGGTAGTAAAAAGTAAAAAGTTTGAAAAGCAATCCAGTCTTTTATCTTTGCTCACATGGCTGCAGATCAGGTAAACTTGGCTAACCATAGCTGGGTTTGGCTGGACTTAGCTCCAGTATGCACTTTGGGTTCAGGTCTGCCCCGTGGATCTCTCATCCCTCTTGGACCAGAATGCTAGCAGAGCATGTTCTTCTCATGGTGGCAGAATTCCAAGAGGTAAGCCAAACATACAGTGCATTTCAAATTACTGTGGCACATTTGCTAGCACCCCACTGGCTAAAGCATATCATAAGCGAAGTCCATAGTCAAAGGGTGAGAAAGTACATTCTAACTAGTAGGAAGGACTGCAAGGTCTCACAGCAAAGGATGTGGTTATAGGTGGGGGTGGTGGAAGAAAAATTGGTGACAATAATGCAATCTACCACAGACCCCCCCCCCGCTACCCCCACCCCCAATTCCCACCCCGGAAAAGCAGGAATTATTATGTGGATCTTAGCCTGTGACTGAAGTCAGAGACAGAGTCCCAGTGGAGGTCAAAACTTAAGTATGATATGTCCTTGTTTGATTTGGATAGAGCTTCAACTTAAACTCAAAGACAAGTTTCCTCGGGTTGCAGTCTGTCTCTGGGGAGCCAGTATTAGAGAAACAGACACTGTAGGCTTTGCAGGCCTGTTTGGCTCTCTGATTCCCTTTCCTATTATCTGCCTGTCCCTTTGCCCTCCACCTCCCAATCACTAACCCTACCTGCATGTGGCTTATGACTGGCCTCTGCTCTGCTTTTCCCATGTCCTGGTCCCTTCACAGAGGCCCTGGAGGGATGCAGGTCAAATCACACTCTCTAACTTGGCATTTTTCCCAGAGGGGTGGAAACATTTGAAATCCTGTATTTTTTGCCTTTACCGCTGCTGCTGCTATGGCTGGTTTCATGTATTTTAAATGAGCGTAACCTGTATTTTAAGTTAATGCTATTGTGCTGCTTTTGCCCCCTGTGGTGGCTTATGTAAAGGGAGTAATTTTGGAATTTTCCCCAAATAAAATAAATTGATTCACATAAAATCCTAGTTTCTTCCTTGCCCAGCTTAGCATGGTATAATCTGTTATGTTTTGAAATTTGTAAACACACATACTTCTTTTTTTTCCCATTTCTAATTTTGATTTAAAAAATCTGAAAATTCAAGATGCTATTATTATTAGTGATAGTATTAGTACTATTACTACTAAACATAACTATTAATATGTCTACTAATTGTTATGAATCCACTTGCCCTAGTGAAATCTTGTTTGCCTTTATACACACTTTTAGATCAGCAAGAATTTTCTCTTATTTCATTTTTAATTGTTCACTCTACAAATAATTATTGAGGATTTATTATATACTAGGCCATGTGATAGCCCCTAGGCATAAAATGGTGGGTATTTATATTAACCAGATAAATTCTAAAAAACTAAAACATAACTACTGATTATGGGCAGTGCTTTAAAGAGAAGTTCATCGTGGTGTTCAAGCCTTAAGGGGGCAGCTGGATCTGGTCTCAGAAACAGAGGATGCCTCTCAGAGGATGTAACTCTTGGCTGGGATTGGAAGGATGCGAAGATGGAGGTTGAGGTTGGAAAGAGCATTCTGGGCAAAGGGAACAGTAGGTGGAATGGCCCCATGACAGGAGGTAGCGTGCTTCTTTCATGGAATGGGAGAAAGCCAGTGTGCCTAGAGCATGGGGATTGGGGCGTGTCCAGGGCTGAGGAGGAAGGCAGCGGCTAGCTACTGAAGGACCTCACTGACCAGCAGGAGGATTTTATTTTTTATTTTAAGAACAGCAGGAAGCCATTAAAGGTTTGAAGCAGGGGAATGATGTAGTCAGTTTTGTATTTTGAAGAAAAAAAAATTATTCATTGTAAAGAACAGCTCAATTGGGAGGTGAGAGTAGACAGAGGAAAGTTGGAAGTGTCCAGAAAAGAGATGGGGATGGTTTGGACAAGATTAGTAGTGGGAAGGACAGAGAGAAGGGTATGAATTCAAGAGACATATAGTAAGAAAAATCATCATGTTTTAGACATAGATTTGGTATTGGGGGGGGTGATAAAATAGAGGGAGTATCAAGGATGACCTACTTCACATTCAGCCAGGAAGATACTGTGTTGTTTTGTCATTGGACACGTTTCATGTGAGACAACCTCTCTCCTTCACACATCCACAGATGAGATTAATGCTGAAGAAGTTATGCCTCATGACCATGGGAATAGAACTTGCGAGTTCTTTGTTGTTCTTACTAGTATTTGTCCTTCTCTCCTCCTAGAACCCACTTCTTCAGCCATTAGCTCTATTTTCCTGCGCCATCCTGGGCTTCCTGATGGCATACCACAGCACTCCAAGTTCTTCCTGCCTCTTTTGGGCCTTGCCTCCTGAATGCTGCTGTCAGTTTTTGTGTCAGCCTCTTTTGCATGCAGGTTTCCATCTATTTGGAATTCCCCCTTTTCCCAGTCTGTGCCTCACTTTTTGCCTCATTTAACACCCAATTTAACCTGGCTCAGGGAGCCTCCCCAGAGAAAGTTTTCCCTACTTTATTCTGAACAAATGTATACTTTTTATCCTTGAAGCATTTTGGATAGTTTTGAGGTTAGGGGATCATTATGCACATAGACTCATGTACTTGAGTTCCCATTTATTTTTTAGCCATAGGTACAGAAAAATCTGCTGGAGCGGGGCAGCAGGAACAGAACAGCATGTCTTGGCATGGTGTTTCCCTGGCTTTTTGGTTCTGTAATGTAGGCACATTGGTTGGTGGAACTTGGAATTCACTATGCCAGGGTTGAGAAAACTTGAATTCTTGCTACATAATTACCCTTTTATACTCAGGGTTTACCCAGTCATTCTGAGAGAACTTGTGTTATGTACTTCCCCTGAAGGAATTTTTTCAGATTGTTATCCTTTTTTGATTCTTGACTCAAACTCAGCATCAGCAAGGTAGTGCCATCCTCTGCCAGGAGAAATCAAGAGTCAAAGTTCAGATGTCAGAGCAGCATTTCCGCTTCTAGATTTCCAGTGCCCTGAAGAACCCATGTCTTGAAAGTCTCTATCCCTGCGGCCCTTAACATTCCTCTTTTTATTCCTAGAACCCACTCCAGTGGCCTGATGTCTAGTAGTTGCTTGGTAAATATTAGGTGGGTGAATGAATAAGTGTAACATTCCAGTTGTGGTATGTGACCTTGCACAGTTGCTTTTTAACAATCCTAGGGTGATTTTTCACAGTATATATGAATAGGCCCATTCATTTACGACACTTTTTTTTCCGAGCTAACATCTGCTCTTCTGAGATAGGTGGGCATAGGCTTTTAGTTTCTCTTGGTTCCAGTCCCACTGTGCTTGGCTTGCTGTGTCCTCCTGCCTTCCAGTCTCTTCCTTTTTCCTTCTCCTTTCTCATAAACAAGTACCAAAAATTTTATGTGTCAAGCTCTGTCCTAGGGGTTGGGGAAATAAAAAGGAGGAGGTATACTCCTGTGCCCAGGGAGGAGAAAGCTTCATTGAAAGAGCCTGGTTAACAGATGGGGGTGGAGAGGTATAAGCTTGCTGGAAGGGTAAGCTGTCTGGGGTTCTGTGGGACTGTCAGGAAGGATGTCATGGAGGGGACAGTAATGTAGCCACGTCCTGAAGGATAAGTAGGGATTCACCATTCATCTACACATAACAAAGAGGCTTATTATTGTTCAATTTAAAGAAAACAGAAAAGTTTAAATATGCAGGCTCTAACTAGGGGGCATTGGTCTCTGGATTTTAATGCAGATACCCTGGCCCACTTTGCCTTAGTCCCTCATTCTGTATGGATTAGCAGAAGGAAAATATGTGAGTGGCGTGTGTATGTTAGAGAGATGGATGGATTCAGGTAACAACACAGCAGTCTCTTCTTCATGAACCAGTCCTGTTGGCTTGTTAGCAATTCCATCGCAGTGTCCTTCCAAGGACCATATATCTCATGAATCTTCTCTCTTCTTGGTTTTTAGGTCAGGCTGTCCCTGCAGGATCCCATGTACGGCTGAATCTCCAGACCGGGACAAGAGAAGCGAAACTCCAAGATGAGGACAAGTTACAAAATAAATTGAAAGGGTCAAAAAAAGGCAAAAGGTACAGTGGCAACCCTAGGAACTGGGAGGCTGACATTGATTTTCAAATACTGAAATTAATGATAATGTTTCTTACCCAAATTTATGTGGCTTTTTTAAATTTTTGAAATTTAATAGCCCAGAATTTGTGACACAGGCATACCTCATTTTATTGTGCTTTACTTTATTTTTTACAAATTGAAGGCTTGTGGCAGTCCTGCATTGAGCAAGTCTATTAGTGCTATTTTTCCAGCAGCTCACTTTGTTTCACATTTTGGTAATTTTCACAATATTTCAGACTTTTTCATTGTTGTATTTGTTGTGGCTATCTGTGATCAGTAATCTTTCACGTTACTATTGTAATTGTATTAAAGTGCCACAAACCACACCCATATAAGACAGTGAACTTAATTGATAAATGTTATGTGTGTGTTCTCACTATTTCACTGACCAGCCATTTCCCTGTCTCTCCCTCTCTTTGGGTCACCCTGTTCCCTGAGACACAACAATATTGAAAGTGTTCAAGGGAAAGGTAGAGTTGCACATCTCTCAACTTAAATCAAAAGCTCATGATTAAGCATGGCAGAAGTGCCAGATGTCAGAGCAGCATCTCTGCTCTAGATTTGCAGTGTTCCAGATTTCTAGGCCACTTTTGCCAAACCATTAGCCAAGTTGTGAATGTGAAGGAAAAGTTTTCTAGTGAACACATGAATGACAAGAAAGCAAACAGCCTTCTTGCTGATATGGAAAAAAGTTTAGGTGGTTCTGGATAAAAGATAAACCAGCCACAACATTCCCTTAAGCCAAAGTCTAATCCAGAACTAACTCTTCAATTCCTCTGAAGGCTGAGACAGGTGAGGAAGCTGCAGAAGAAGAGCTTGATGCTGGCAGAGGTGAGTTAATGAGGTTTAAGGAAAGGAGTTGTCTCCAGAACATCAAAGTGCAAAGTGGAACAGCAAGTGTTGATGTAGAAGCTGCAGCAAATTATCCTCAAGATATGGGTAAGATAGTGCATGAAGGCGGCTGCACTAAACAACAGATTTTCAGTGCAGAGGAAACAGCTTTATACTGAAGAAGATGCCATCCAAGACCTTCATAGCTAGAGAGAAGTCAATGCCTGGCTTCAAAGATCCAAAGGATAGTCTCACTCTTGTGAGGGGCTAATACACCTGGTGACTTTCAGTAAAAGTCTGTTCTCATTGACCATTCTGAAAATACTATGGCCCTTAATAATTATGCTAAATCTACTCTGCCTTTGCTCTATAAATGAAACAACAAAGCCTGGATGATAGCACATTTGTTTACAACATGGTTTACTGATTATTTTAAGGCCACTGTTGAGACTTACTACTCAGAAAAAAAAAGCATCTTTTTTGTTGACAATGCACCTATTCACCTGAGAGCCCCAGTGAGATGTAGAAAAGAGATGAGTGCTATTTTCATGCCTGCTAACACACATCCATTCTTCAGCCCATGGATTGCAAGACTTGGAGGAAGTAACTGCAGAGGTGATAGAAATAGTAAGACAACTAGAATTAGAAGTGGAACATGAAGACATAACTGAATTGCTACAATCTTATGATAAAACTTCAATGGACGAGGAATTGCAACAGATGACTAAAGAAAGTGGTTTCTTGAGATGGAGTCTACTCCTGGTGAAGATGCTGTGAAGATTGTTGAAATGACAACAGAGAGTTTACAGTATGATGTAACAGGTTGGGAACATTCAGGAGCTTCAGGTGCTCCATCCCCCTGGCTGGCTACATCCATCCCCCTGGCTGGCTACGTAGCTATGAGGCGCCCCACCATGATACACAGCCTGCTGTGCCTTCCTCCTGGCCGGAACCAGCTGGCAAACTGACCGTCCCCACCACTGTGCCAGGCCAGCCAGAGGGCAGCCGAGCCTATGGCAGCTGCAAGCTCAAAGCATAGAGGCTTCTCCCTGCTTGCTTGGCCCACTGGCCTGGCAGTGGAGGCAGGCACTGCAGCTGGGAAGCAGGAAAGAGCTCTTTCCTCCCAACAGGCACCAGCGCTGCTCACCTGCAACTCCCCCGCAATACCCCCTACCACCCCACATTGCTGCAGGGTCTGAACAGCTACAGAGAGTAGAGCTTCGGGGCATTAGAGAATGCCACCTACAAATATGAAATGTCAAAGGAACCTAGTTCAAACCAAAATCCCACAAACAACAGAAAAAGGGGCAAGTGAAACTGAATTCATCAATCTTCCTAAAAGAGATTTCAAAATAAAAATCATAAACATGCTCACATAGGTACAGAAAAATATTCAAGAACTCAAGAATGAGATACAAATGTTGAAGAATACAGTATCTGAAATGAAACATACAATGGAGGGATTTAAAAGCAGACTAGATGAAGTAGAGGAGACAGCATATGAAATAGAAATTAGAGAACAGGAATACAAAGAAACTGAGGCACAGAGAGAAAAAGGATCACCAGGAATGAAAGAATATTGAGAGAACCGTGTGACCAATCCAAATGGAACAATATTTGCATTATAAGGGTACCAGAATAAGAAGAGAGAAAAAGGGATAGAAACTGTCTTTGAGGAGGTAATTGCTGAGAACTTCCCCAGTCTGGGGAAGGAGATAGTCTCTCAGGCCATGGAGGTACACAGATCTCCCAACACTAGGGATCCAAGGAAGACCAACACCAAGACATATAATAATAAAAATGGCAAAGATCAAGGATAAGGAGAGTATTAAAAGAAGCCAGAGAGAGAGAAAAGATCACATAAAAAAGAAAGCCCATCATACTTCTCAGCAGAAACCTTACAGGCCAGAAAAGAGTGGCATGATATGTTTAATGCAATGAAGCAGAAGGGCCTTGAACCAAGAATACTCTATCTGGAAAGATTATCATTTAAATTTGAAGGAAGGATTAAACAACTTCCGGATAAGCAAAAGCAGAGAGAATTTACCTCCCACAAACTGTCTCTATCTTGTATTTTGGAGGGACTGTTCTAGATGGAAGTATTCCTAAGGCTAAATAGCTGTCATCAGAGGAAATAAAACCACTTAAGAAAATAGACCAATTAATTACTACGCAGACGCAAAATCAAATCAACTACCGCCAAAGTCAGTCAAGGGAGAGACAAAGAGTACAGAATATGATACCTAATATATAAAGGATAGAAGAGGAAGAAAAAGGAGGAAAAAATGAAAAAGAACCTTTAGATTGTGTTTATAATAGCATACTACTAAGTGAGTTAACTTAGACTGTTTGATAGTAAAGAGGTTACCCTTGAACCTTTGTTAACCATGGATCTAAAGCCTGCAATTGGCAATAAGTACATACCTATCGATAATCACCCTAAATGTAAATGGTCTGAATGCGCCAATCAAAAGACACAGTAACAGAATGGATAAAAAAGCAAGACCCATCTATATGCTGCTTACAAGAGACTCACCTCAAACCCAAAGACATACATAGACTAAAAGTGAAGGGATGGAAAAATATATTTCATGCAATTAATAGGGAGTAAAAAGCAGGTGTTGCAGTGCTTGTATCAGACAAATAGACTTCAAAACAAAGAGAGTAACAAGAGACAAAGAAGGACATTACATAATGACAAAGGGGTCAGTCCAACAAGAGGACATAACCATTATAAATATATGTGCACCCAACATAGGAGCACCTACATATGTGAAACAAATACTAACAGAATTAAAGGGGGAAATACAATGCAATGCATTCATTTTAGGAGACCTGAACACACCACTCACTCCCAAGGACAGATCAACCAGACAGAAAATAAGTAAGGAGACAGAAGCACTGAACAACACATTAGAACAGATGGACCTAACAGACATCTACAGAACTCTACACCCAAAAGCAGCACAATACACATTCTTCTCAAGTGCACATAGAACATTTTCCAGAATAGACCACATACTAGGCCACAAAAAGAACATCAGTAAATTCAAAAATACAATTGAAATTGTACCATCCAGCTTCTGAGACCACAAAGGTATGAAACTAGAAATAAATTACGCAAACAAAAAATTCCGCAAACACATGGAGACTTAACAACATGCTCCTAAATAATCAATGGATAAATGACCAAATTAAAATAGAGATCAAACAATATATGGAGACTAATGACAACAGTAACACAAAGCCACAACTTCTGTGGGACGCAGCAAAGGCAGTTCTAAGAGGAAAGTATATTGCAATCCAGGCCTATTTAAAGAAGGAAGAACATTCCCAAATGAATAGTCTAAAGACACAATTACTGAAATTGGAAAAAGAAGAACAAATGAGGTGCAAAGTCACCAGAAGGAGGGACATAATAAAGATTAGAGAAGAAATAAATAAAATTGAGAAGAATAAAACAATAGAAAAAATCAATGAAACCAAGAGCTGGTTCTTTGAAAAAATAAACAAAATAGATAAACCCCTGGCCAGACTCATTAAGAGAAAAAGAGAATCTACACACATAAACACAATCAGAAATGAGAAAAGAAAAATAAGGACAGACCCCACAGAAATACAAAGAATTAAGAGAATATTATGAGAATCTATATGCTAACAAGCTGGAAAACATAGAAGAAATGGACAACTTCTTAGAAAAATACAACCTTCCAAGACTGACCAACCAAGAAACAGAAAACCTAAACAGACCAATCACCAGCAACGAAATTGAATTGGTAATCAAAAAACTACCCAAGTACAAAACCCCTGGACCAGATGGATTCACCTCTGAATTCTACCAGACATATAGAGAAGAAATAACACCGATTTTCCTTAAAGTTTTCCAAAAAATAGAAGAGGAGGGAATACTTCCAAACTCATTCTATGAAGCCAGCATCACTCTAATACCAAAACCTGGCAAAGACCTCACCAAAAAAGAAAATTACAGACCAATATCCCCGATGAACGTGGATGCAAAAATACTCAACAAAATATTAGCAAACCGAATTCAAAAATACATCAAAAAGATCATCCATCATGATCAAGTAGGATTTATTCCAGGGACGCAAGGATGGTACAACATTCAAAGAACCATCAACATTCTACACCACGTTAACAAAAAGAAGAACAAAAACCACATGATCATCACCACAGATGCTGAAAAAGCATTCGACCAAATTCAACATCCATTCATGATAAAAACTCTCAACAAAATGGGTGTAGAGGGCAAGTACCTCAACATAATAAAGGCCATATGTGACAAGCCCACAGCCAACATTATACTTAACACTGAGAACCTGAAAGCTTTTCCTTTAATATAGAAAACAAGACAAGGATGACCACTCTCTATTCAACATAGTTCTGGAGGTCCTAGCCACAGCAATCAGACAACAGAAAGAAATAAAAGGCATCCATATTGGTAAGGAAGAAGTTAAACTGTCCCTGTTGGCAGATGACATGATATTGTACATAAAAAACCCTGAGGAATCCACTCCAAAACTATGAGAACTAATAACTGAATTCAGCAAAGTTGCAGATTACAAAATCAATACACAAAAATCTGTTGCATTCCTATATACTAATGATGAACTAGCAGAAAGAGAAATCAGGAAAACAATTCCATTCACAATTACATCAAAAAGAATAAAATACCTAGGAATAAACCTAACCAAGGAAGTGAAAGACCTATACTCTGAAAACTACAAGACATTCATAAGAGAAATTAAAGAAGGTATCAGGAAATGGAAATATATTCCATGCTCATGGATTGGAAAAATTAGTATTTTAAAAATGACCATCCTGCCTAAAGCAATCTGCAGATTCAGTGCAATCCCTATCAAAATACCAACGGCATTCTTCAATGAACTAGAGCAAACAGTTCTAAAATTCATATGGAACCACAAAAGACCCCGAATAGCAAAGCAATCCTGAGAAGGAAGAATAAAGCTGGGGGGATTACACTCCCTGACTTCAAGCTCTACTACAAAGCCACAGTAATCAAGACAATTTGGTATGGGCACAAGAACAGACCCGTAGATCAATGGAACAGAATAGAGAGCCCAGATATAAACCCAAGCATATATGGTCAAGTAATATACGATAAAGGAGCCATGGGTATAAAATGGGGAAATGACAACCTCTTCAACAACTAGTGTTGGCAAAACTGGAGCTACATGTAAGAGAATGAAATTGGATTATTGTCTAACTCCATATGCAAAAGTAAACTCATAATGGATCACAGAACTAATTGTAAGTCATGAAACCTTAAAACTCTTAGAAGAAAACATAGGCGAAAATCTCTTGACTATATACATGAGCAACTTTTTCCTGAACGCATCTCCTCGGGCAAGGAAACAAAAGCAAAAACGAACAAATGAGACTATATCAAGCTAAAAATCCTCTCCACCGCAAAGGACACCAATAGTAGAACAAAAAGGCATCCTATAGTATCGGAGAATATATCTATAAATGATATATCTGGCAAGGGGTTAACACCCAAAATATATAAAGAACTCACACACCTCAACACATAAAAAGCAAATAACCTTATTAAAAAATGGGTGGAGGATATGAACAGACAATTCTCCAAATAAGAAATTCAGATGGCCAGCAGGCACATGAAAAGATGCTCCACATTGCTAAGTATCAGGGAAATGCAAATTAAAACCATAATGAGATATCACCTCAAACCAGTTAGGATGGCCAACATAGAAAAGACTAAGAACAACAAATTCTGGCAAGGATGCGGAGAAAGAGGAACCCCTCCTACACTGCTGGTGGGAATGTAAATTAGTTCAACCATTGTGGAAAGCAATATGGAAGTTCCTCAAAAAACTCAAAATAGAAATCCCATTTGACCCAGGAATTCCACTCCTAGGAATTTACCCAAAGAATGTAATTTCTCAGATTCAAAAAGACATATGCACCCCTATCCTATCTTTATCACAGCACTATTTACAATAGCGAAGATATGGAAGCAACCTAAGGGTCCATCAGTAGATGAATGGATAAAGCAGAGGTGGTACATATACACAATGGAATACTATTCAGCCATGAGAAGAGAATAAATCCTACCATTTGCAACAACATGGATAGAGCTGGAGGGTATTATGCTCAGTGAAATAAGTCAGGCAGACAGAGGCAAGTACCAAATGATTTCCCTCATTTGTGGAGTATAGCAATGAAGTAAAACTGAGGGAACAAAACAGCAGGGGACTCACAGACTCAAAGAAGGCACTAGTGGTTACCAAATGGAAGGGGTGGGGTACAGTGCATGGGGAGGGAGGAAGAAGGAGACTGAAGGGTATTATGATTGGTACACATGGTGTTTGTGGGGTCATGGGGAAGGCAGTACAGTGCAGAGAAGACAAGTAGTGACTCTACAGCATCTTACTACACTGATGGACAGTGACTTTAATGGGGTATGGTGGGGACTTGATAATATGGGTGAATGTAATAACCATAATGTTTTTCATGTTAAACCTTCATAAGAATGTATATCTATGATAACTTAATAAAAAAAATAGGGGAGGCAAAAAGAAAAAACAATTCCACGGCCACCCCAACTTCAGCAACCAGCACCCCGATCAGTCAGCAGCCATCAGTATCAAGGCAAGACTCTCCACCAGGAAGAAGATTGTGACTCATTGAAAGCTCATATGATGGTTAGCATTTTTTAGCAATACAGTATTTTTTTTATTAAGGTATTGACATAGACTCTTATGAAGGTTTCACATGAAAAAACAATGTGGTTACTACATTTACCCATATTATCAAGTCCCCACTCATACCCCAATGCAGTCACTGTCCATCAGTGTAGTAAGATGCCACAGATTCACTAATACAGTTTTTAATTAAGGTAAGAGTAGGTACATTGCTTTTTAAAAATATATATTTATTTTATTTTAATTTTTATTATTATTTTTTAATTATTTTTTATAAATAATTTATTTTGGTATCATTATTCTACAGTTACATGTGCAATATTATGGTTATTAAACTACCCCCTTCATCAGGTCCCCCCCACCAACCCCATTACAGTCACTGTCCATCAACATAGTGAGATGCTGTAGAATCACTACTTGTTTTCTCTGAGTTGTACAGCCCTCCCCATGCCCCATCAACATTACATCTGCTAATCGTAATGCCCCTTTTTCCCTCTTAACCCTCCCTTCCCACCCATCTTCCCCAGTCCCTTTCCCTTTGGTAACTATTAGTCCGTTCTTGGGTTCTGTGAGTCTGCTGCTTGCTGTTTTGTTCCTTCAGTTTTTTTCTTTGTTCTTATACCCCACATATGAGTGAAATCATTTGATACTTGTCTTTTTCAGCTTGGCTTATTTCACTGAGCATAATACGCTCTAGCTCCATCCATGTTGTTGCAAATGGTAGGATTTGTTTTCTTCTTATGGCTGAATAATATTCCATTGTGTATATGTACCACCTCTGCTTTATCCATTCATCTACTGATGGACACTTAGGTTGCTTCCATTTCTTGGCTATTGTAAATAGTGCTGCGATAAACATGGGGGTGCATATGTCTTTTTCAAATTGGGCTGCTGCAGTCTTAAGGTAAATTCCTAGGAGTGGAATTCCTGGGTCAAATGGAATTTCTATTTTGAGTTTTTTGAGGACCCTCCATACTGCTTTCCACAATGGTTGAACTAATTTGCATTCCCACCAGCAGTGTAGGAGGGTTCCCTTTTCTCCACATCCTCACCAACATTTGTTGTTGTTTGTGTTTTGGATGGTGGCCATTCTCACTGGTGTGAGGCGATATCTCATTGTGGTTTTAATCTGCATTTCTCTGATGATTAGTGATGTGGAGCACCTTTTCATGTGCCTGTTGGCCAACTGAATTTCTTCTTTAGAGAAGTGTCAATTCACGTCCTCTGCCCATTTCTTAATTGGATTATTTGCTTTTTGTTTGTTAAGGTGCGTGAGTTCTTTATATATTTTGGATGTCAATCCCTTATCAGATACATCATTTATGAATATATTCTCCCATACTGTAGGATGTCTTTTTGTTCTACTGATGGTGTCCTTTGCTGTACAGAAGCTTTTCAGCCTGATATAGTCCCACTTGTTCATATTTGCTTTTGTTTCTCTTGCCCGGGGAGATATGTTTATGAAGAAGTCACTCATGTTTATGTCCAAGAGATTTTTGCCTATGTTTTTTTCTAAGAGTTTTATGGTTTCATGACTTACATTCAAGTCTTTGATCCACGTTGAGTTTCCCTTTGTGTATGGGGTTAGACAGTAGTCCAGTTTCATTCTCTTACATGTAGCTGTCCAGTTTTTCCAACACCAGCTGCTGAAGAGGCTGTCATCTCCCCAATGTATATCCAAGGCTCCCTTATAAAATATTAATTGACTGTATATGTTTGGGTTAATGTTTGGATTTTCTATTCTGTTCCACTGGTCTGTGGGTCTGTTTTTGTGCCAATACCAAATTGTCTTGATTACTGTGGCTTTGTAGTAGAGCTTGAAGTCAGGGAGCGTAATTCCCCCTGTTTTATTCCTTCTTCTCAGGATTGCTTTGGCTATTTGGGGTCTTTTGCGGTTCCATATGAATTTTAGAATTATTTGTTCCAGTTCATTGAAGAAAGCTGTTGGTAGTTTGATAGGGATTGCATTGAATCTGTATATTGCTTTAGGTATATAGCCATTTTGACAATATTTATTCTTCCTAGCCAAGAGCATGGGATGCATTTCCATTTGTTAGTGTCCTCTTTAATTTCTCTTAGGAGTGTCTTGTCGTTTTCAGAGTACAGGTCTTTCACTTCCTTCGTTAGGTTTATTCCTAGGTATTTTATTCTTTTTGATGCAATTGTGAATGGAATTGTTTTTCTGATTTCTTTTTCTGTTAGTTCATCATTAGTGTATAGGAAAGCAACAGATTTCTGTGTGTTAATTTTGTATCCTGCAACTTTGTTGAATTCAGATATTAGTTCTAGTAGTTTTGGAGTGGAGTCTTTAGGGTTTTTTATGTACAGTATCATGTCATCTGCAAATAGTGACAATTTGACTTCTTCTTTACCAATCTGGATGCCTTGTATGTCTTTGTTTTGTCTGACTGCCATGGCTAGGACCTCCAGTACTATGTTGAATAACAGTGGAGAGAGTGCTCATCCTTGTCTTGTTCCCGATCTTAGATGAAAAGCTTTCAGCGTCTCGCCGTTAAGTATGATGTTAGCTGTGGGTTTGTCATATACAGCCTTTATGATGTTGAGGTACTTGCCCTCTATACCCATTTTGTTGAGAGTTTTAATCAGGAATGGATGCTGAATTTTGTCAAATGCTTTTTCAGCATCTATGGAGATGATCATGTGGTTTTTGTTCTTCTTTTTGTTGATGTGGTGGATGATGTTGATGGATTTTCGAATGTTGTACCATCCTTGCATCCCTGGGATGAATCCCACTTGATCATGGTGTATGATCCTCTTGATGTATTTTTGAATTCGATTTGCTAATATTTTGTTGAGTATTTTTGCATCTACGTTCATCAGGGATATTGGTCTGTAATTTTCTTTTTTGGTGAGGTCTTTGCCCGGTTTTGGTATTAGAGTGATGCTGGCTTCATAGAATGAGTTTGGAAGTATTCCCTCCTCTTCTATTTTTTGGAAAACTTTAAGGAGAATGGGTGTTATTTCTTCTCTATATGTCTGGTAGAATTCAGAGGTGAATCCGTCAGGCCCAGGGGTTTTGTTCTTGGGTAGTTTTTTGATTACCAATTCGATTTCGTCACTGGTGATTGGTCTGTTTAGTTTTTCTGTTTCTTGCTTGGTCAGTCTTGGAAGGCTGTATTTTTCTAAGAAGTTGTCCAATTCTTCTATGGTTTCCATCTTGTTAGCATATAGATTCTCATAATATTCTCTTATGATTCTTTGTATTTCTGTGGGGTCCGTCATGATTTTTCCTTTCCCATTTCTGATTGTGTTTATGTGTGTAGATTCTCTTTTTCTCTTAATGAGTCTGGCTAGGGGTTTATCTATTTTGTTTATTTTTTCAAAGAACCAGCTCTTGGTTTTATTGATTTTTTCTATTGTTTTATTCTTCTCAATTTTATTTATTTCTTCTCTAATCTTTATTATGTCCCTCCTTCTGGTGACTTTGGGCCTCATTTGTTCTTCTTTTTCCAATTTCAGTAATTGTGTCTTTAGACTATTCATTTGGGAATGTTCTTCCTTCTTTAAATAGGCCTGGATTGCAATATACTTTCCTCTTAGAACTGCCTTTGCTGCGTCCCACAGAAGTTGTGGCTTTGTGTTGTTGTTGTCATTAGTCTCCATATATTCTTTGATTTCTGTTTTGATTTGGTCGTTAACCCATTGATTAATTAGGAGAGTGTTGTTAAGTCTCCATGTATTTGTGAGCCTTTTTGATTTCTTTCTAAAATTTATTTCTAGTTTTATACCTTGGTGATCTGAGAAGTTGGTTGGTAGGATTTCAATATTTTTGAAATTACTGAGGTTCTTTTTGTGGCCTAGTATGTGGTCTATTCTGGAAAATGTTCCATGTGCACTTGAGAAGAATGTGTATCCTGTTGCTTTTGGGTGTAGAGTTCTGTAGATGTCTGTTAGGTCCATCTGTTCTAGTGTGTTGCTCAGTGCCTCTGTGTCTCTACTTATTTTCTGTATGGTTGATCTGTCCTCTGGAGTGAGTGGTGTGTTGAAGTCTCCTAAGATGAATGCATTGCTGTCTATTTCCTCCTTTAATTCTGTTAGTATTTGTCTCACATATGCTGGCGCTCCTGTGTTGGGTGCATATATATTTATAATGGTTATATCTTCTTGTTGGACTGACCCCTTTATCATTATGTAATGTCCTTCTTTATCTTTTGCTACTTTCTTCGGTTTTGAAGTCTATTTTGTCTGATACAAGTACTGCAACACCTGCTTTTTCTCTTTGTTGTTTGCATGAAATATCTTTTTCCATCCCTTCACTTTTAGTCTGTGTATATCTTTGGATTTGAGGTGAGTTTCTTGTAGGCAGCATATAGATGGGTCTTGCTTTTTTATCCATTCTGTTACTCTGTGTCTTTTGATTGGTGCATTCAGTCCATTTACATTTAGGGTGATTATTGATAGGTATGTACTTATTGCCATTGCTGGCTTTAGATTCGTGGTTACCAAGGGTTCAAGGGTTGCTTCTTTACTATCTAACAATCTAACTTAACTTTCTTGTTAAGTTATTGTAAACACAGTCTGATGTTTCTTTATTTCTCTCCCTTCTTATTCCTCCTCCTCCATTCTTTCTATAATAGGTGTTTTATTCTTTGCCTTTAGTTAGTATTTGGATGGTCTGCTTTCTTTGCTATGATTTTTTTCCTCTGGTGACATCTTTTTAGCCTTAGGTGTGTTTCCATCTAGAGCAGTCCATTTAAGATATCCTGTAGTGGTGGTTTATGAGAGGCAAACTCTCTCAACTTTCGTTTATCTGGAAATTGTTTAATCCCTCCATCATATTTAAATGATAATCGTGCTGGATACAATATTCTTGGTTCGAGGCCCTTCTGTTTCATTACGTTAAATATGTCATGCCATTCTCTTCTGGCCTGTAAGGTTTCTGTTGAGAAGTCTGATGATTGTCTGATGGGTTTTCCTTTGTAGGTGATCTTTTTTCTCTCTCTAGCTGCCTTTAATACCTGTCTTTATCTTTGATCTTTGCCATCTTAATTATTATGTGTCTTGGTGTTGTCTTCCTTGGGTCCCTTGTGTTGGGAAATCTATGAGCTTCGGTGGACTGCAAGACTACTTCCTTCCCCAGCGAGGGAAAGTTTTCAGCAATTATTTCTTCAAAGACACTTTCTATCCCTTTTTCTCTCTCTTCTTCCTCAGGTACTCCTATAATGCGAATATTGTTCCGTTTGGATTGGTCACACAGTTCTCTTCATATTCTTTCATTCCTAGAAATCCTTTTATCTCTCTCTGCCTCAGCTGCTCTGTATTCCTGTTCTCTGTTTTCTATTCCATTAACAGTCTCTTGCATCTCATCCATTCTGCTGTTAAGCCCCTTGATCGCTTGTCTGATTTCTGCATTGTCTTTCCTCAGTTCCCTCACTTCCTCCCTCAGCTCTTGCACATTTCTCTGTAGGTCCATCAGCATGGTTATGACTTTTATTCTGAATTCTTTTTCAGGGAGGCTGTGCATTTCCATCCTTTCAGACTCCCTCTCTGGGGTTGTCTGGTTGACTTTGGTCTGAACCATATTCCTCTGTCTTTTCATGGCTGTATAATTGGTCACTGATAGTTGCCACGTATGTCAGCTGGGCTCTTTAAGACTTTAAAAAGAGAAGGAAAAAAAAAGAGAAAAAAGGAAAAAAAAGGAAAAAAGAAAGAAAAAAAAAAGAAAAAAAGAAAGAAAAGAAAAAACAAAAACAAAACAAAAAACAAAACAAAACAAAAAAAACAAAAAAATGCCCACCGGACGTAGATTCTGTGGGAATGCTCTAGGTGGCGCTATTGCCCCACTATTCCACAGCTGTGACTGTGCCGCTCCGCAGGGCCCTTTATCGCTCTGGCAGGGGTGGGAATGAATAGGAGGCTGTTGATCTCAGTGAGAAGTGTTAAGTATGGCTACGCTTCCTCAGTCGCCAGCTAAGGCGTCTGAAACTCCCCAGGACTCCCAGCCTGCTGGGCTGAGTGTGCTGGGGCGATCCGGCTCCTCCACTGGGCTCCTGTCTCTTTAAGACCGCTGAGGAAAGCGCGCACTTTTTTTTTCCTTCCCGGAGCCGGCTGCAAGCCCCCTGGCGCGTTCCCCGCTCAGATCCTGCCCTTCTGTCTCTCCAATCTCCGCTGCACTGCGCAATGTGGGTCAGCGCTCCCCGCGCAGATCCCCGGGGCTGGCTACTTCGCGGGGTGCACTTCCACTCCCTCCCGGCTCTGACTCCTCTCCTCCCGCCGGTGCGCTGGGGTGGGGGAGGGCTCGGGTCCCGCCGGGTCGCGGCTCCGTATCTTACCCGCCTCTTGGGGTGCCGAGTCCTCTCGGGTGTAGCTGCACGCTGTGCGCTTTCCTGTGTATTCTCGTCTCTCTTTTAGGAACAGATGTATTTTCTGTGTTTTCGTAGGTAAATATAGTGTTGGGAGGAGATTTCTGCTGCCCTGCTCACACCGCCATCTTCCCGGAAGTAAGAGGTTTTTTTAATATGATTTTTCCCCTCTATTTAGGATTATTCCTGTAGAATATAATCCCAGAAGAGGATTTACTGAATCAAGTAGTATGGATGTGTCTGAAGATCTTGAAATAGAGTCCCTGAATACTTCGGGAACATGTTTGATCAATCTCTGTGGCCTTGGCACCTGGCATACTACCTACTGTGCTCATTACTAACATTTCCAAGGTGTCAAAACTTTTGAAACAGCATATATACAAGGCTGTTTCATCTGCATGGCTGTCTAATAATAATCCTTTGTACTTGAATAGATGTTCATAGTTTTCAACGAATTTTCACATATATTATCTGATTTGAAACCTACAGCACTTTCAAGAGGTACAAGGAAGATAGTTTGATCATCGTTTTTTAGAGGAAAAAAATGAGCCTCAGGAAGATGAAAGATACTGACTAGACTTTAGTTTTTTCTTACTTGAACCAGCAGTAGTTTCATTACATCCTATCTCTGCATGTATGTGCTTCATTTCAGAAAAGATTTGAAATAAGTTCTTTTCCTTTCAGTGAATAATTGTTTTTATTCTTTGGGGGAAAAACCTATACTTGTTGGAAGCATTTTTGTCTTTTTTATAATGCAAAGTATATATCGCTCCACCGTCACCACGCAATTTTCCCATAGGCTTCATGCAAAAAATAATAACATATTTAAAGACTTACTTTATATTTTAAAACACAAAAGAGAGACTAAAGTCAACATAACCCATTGAACTTTATGTTACTTAAAATATCAGTTGAAATAATTTTTCATTTTAATTTTCTTATAAGTAAGCTATGTCAGGCTCCCACTACAAAGTCATTGCCATGAATGTTGATTCTAAGCAGCTGATTCTAAGCCTGGGATGTCCTTACATAATGGCTTAAGATAAATGTGGACTATTTTCTAGCTTTATAGACATAGGGAATTAATTTAACTTTGGTTGAACTTTTTTTTTCAAATGTAAACTGTGTTTACAAAAAAATTAACAACAAAACAATTACATTTGATTACATCTATCTATTAAATAATACAGTGGGTAAAAATGCCTGCTGTGGAGTTTGATGAAGACAACATACAAAACATACTAGTTTTATTTCTTCCCTCTGTTTTTTTTTTCCTTTTTCTTTTCTTTCTTAATCAGGAGATGATCATCCCTGATATCAGAGATGAGGTTACTGAAGCCCAGAGAGTAAAGTAATTTGTCCAAGTCTATCCATCTGTTAGGTACTGCTTGCTGGGGTTTCAAACCCAACTTTGGCCACTTTTGTTTAGCTCTTCTCAGTAAACAAAAAGGCAGTTACAAGTATAATGATAGGAAAAGATGAAAGTCCACTCAGCTTAATATACTAAAGTACATTTTTTTCTATCCTATATCACCATTTATCTGCCACCGTTGTGGACTGCAAAACTTGCTAAAGATTTTTAACTCAATATAATGAAAAACTTTACAATGTAATGGTTGATGGAACTGTTCAACAATAAATCCTTAAAAAAAGTAAAATTTTGATTAAATGGAGATTAAATGACTATCAGGAAGGCTGAACAATTTCTGTTAAAGGTAGGAGGTGGACAAGATGATTTCTAAGATATGAATAGTTTGTGACTAACTTGGTTCTTAAATGGATCTGCCCTTGACTTGCCATCTAAATTCTGTATATTCAGAAGCCTACTATTCAGCCATTTGACTAAAGATTAACTGTAGTTTGTTTCAAAGATGTCAGATCTCCTTTAACTTCTTAGGTGCTCTCTTGCTAAAGAAAATATGTAGTGAGGATATACACTATATCAAGAATTTTAATAGGTCTCTTTCCCTCTCTTCTCTAAAATATTTACATCCATACATATGTATTGTTTATTGATACATATATACAGTTATGTTTTTTATATGTACTTAAACATTTATCCATATGCATACATATATATGTGTGTTTATGTGTATCTTTATTAAACCTAACAACAACCTTATGAAGTAAATGTTTTTATTACCAACACTTTACTGGTGAACATAAAGTAGCATACAGAAGTTAAACAAATTGCCAAAGATTATACAACCAGCAAGTGGCAAAGCTGGGACTCAGTCTCTTACACAATTGATACAAAAGCCTTTATTTTTAACAGATTACCTTATACTAATGTAAACTTGTTTGTAGGTTTTGATTTCTTTATCATCATATCCAATGATATTTAGCATCTTCTAAAATACAGACCAAACAAAATAGAGTCCAGCTATACCAGAAAGCAAAAACTGGCTATCCATGAATCTTTACTGTTACAATGTTTCTGTCTCTCCCATTAGACATCAGCTAAAAGAAGTTCAGAAAATATATGCTTAAGACCTCACTAAAGGAAGCTATAGAGAAAGCCTGAATAAAATACTAGAGGGGGTTTCTAAACTAGAAAAAATATTTATTAAACTTGGTAAAATTTAGATGTAGAATATGGATTTCAAATGAGGGTTACAGTATAGCCACCTCAATATTTATAGGAGCTGTTCACATGCCATTTCCCATCATGGACACAAAGACCCTGGGGCCCAAACTATTCCTGTCCCTTATTGTTTACCGTGTATTTCACCTGAATCAGTTTCCTCAGCATGTTCCCAAAGACAGACAATAATCTGGTTTGGTGGATAGCAGTGATGAAAGGTGACATTTCTTGTTGTTGAAAGATGAGCCTTTCACATTTTCTCAAATACATTTCCAGGTCTTTGAGGTCTTGGAACTTGCAAAGGGTCCTTGTCTTTATCAGATAATACCAAAACTTATCTAGTAGCATAGGGCAAATGGTTGCTCTGCTAAGATCTGAATGATCAGATCTTGGTCGATGAGCTTGGAGACCAAATTTTTGGGATGTCATGTTCTCTCCTGTCTGCCCCTCCCTTCTCAGCTGCTCATCTCACAATTATTTCCTTTAGTTTTTATTTTTGAAATACACCCAGTAAAGCACACAAATCTTACTGTACAGCTTCAATTTTGACATGTATATACATATGCTTATGTAACCATCACCTGATCAAGATATCATTCTCACTAATTTTTTGCCTATTCATCTATTTCACCCATCCTCCAGTATCTCTCCTCAGTGACAAGCACCAGTCTGTTCTCTGTGTTTATGACTCCACTTCACTTTGTTTTTCATTTGTTTTGTTTTTTAGATTCCACGTGTAAGTGAAATCATATGGTATTTCACTTTCTCTGTCTGATTTATTACACTTAGCATAATACCCCCTAGGTCTATCCATGTTGTTACAAATGGCAATATTTCATTCTTTATCATGGCTGATTTCCATTGATTATACAAACCACATCTTTTTTATCCATTCATCTATAGATGGACATTTTGGTGGTTTCCATATTTTTGCTATTGTAAATAACATTGCAATAAACGTTAGAAATGAACATATCTTTTCAGACTGGTGTTTTTGCATTCTTCAGTAAATTCCCAGAAGTGAAATTGCTGGATCATATGGTATTTCTATTTGAAGTTTTTTGAGAAACCTAAATAATGCTTTCCATAGTGGCTGCAGCAATTGGCAATCCCGCTAGCACTGTATGAGGGTTCCCTCTTTTCCACATTCTTGCCAACACTTGCTATTTATTATTTTGGTGGTATTAACCATTCTGACTGGTGTGGGTGATACCTCATTGTGGTTTTGGTTTGCATTTCCCTGATGATTAGTGATGTGGAGCATCTTTTCATATGTCTTTTTGTATGTTTTTGGAAAAATGTCTGTTAGGTACTTTGCCCATTTTTAAATTGAATTATTTGGGTTTTTTGGGTGTTGAGTTGTATGAGTTCTTTATATTTTTTGGATATTAGCCCCTTATCAGATATATCATTTGTGAATATATCCTCCCATACAGTAGGTTGCCTTTTTGTATTGTTGATGGTGTCCTTTACTGTACAGGAGCTTTTTAGTTTGATGTGGTCCCATTTGTTTATTTTACTTTTTCTTCCCTTGCTTAGGGAGACAAATCCAGAAAAAAATTACTAATGCTAATGTTCAAGAGTTTATTGCCTATGTTTTCTTCTAGGTGTTTTATGGTTTCAAATCTTATATTTAGGTCTTTAATCCCTTTCAACTTTATTTTTTTGTATAGTGTAAGAGTGTGATCCAGTTTCATTCTTTTACAGGTAGCTGCCCAGTAGCATTTATTGAACAGACTATCTTTTCCCTATTATATATTCTTGCCTACTTTGTCATATATCATTTGGCTGTGTAAGTGTGGATTTATTTCTGGGCTCTTTATTCTGTTAGTTGGTCTATATATCTTTTCTTGTGCCAGTAACATACTGTTTTGATTATTGTAGCTTTGTAATATAGTTTTAAATCAGGGGGTGTGATACTCCCAACTCTGTTTTTCTTTCTCAAGATTACTTGGGTTATTTGGGTTTTCTCGTGGCTCCATACGAATTTTAGGATTATTTGCTCTAGTTCACTGAAAAATGCCATTGGTATTTTGATAGGGGTTTCATTGAATTTGTAAATTGTTTTGGGCGGTATGGTTATTTTTAACAATATTCTTCCTACCCGTGAGCATGGAATAGCTTTCCATTTATTTGTATTATCTGCTATTTCTTTCATCAGTGTCTAATAGTTTTCAGAGTACAGGTCTTTCACCTCCTTGGTTAAATTTATTTCTAGATATTTTATTACTTTTGCTGCAATTGTAAGTGGTGTTGACTTCTTAATTTCTCTTTATTTATTATTTGTGTATAAAAATGCAACAGATTTTTATATATTCATTTTATATTCTGTAACTTTACTGAATTCATTTATTCTAGTAGATTTTGCTGGAGTCTTTAGGGTTTTCTACATATAATACCATGTCATCTGCAAATAATGACAATATTACTTCTTCCTTAACAACTTGGATGCCTTTTCTTTCTTTTTATTGTCTGATTGCTATAGCTATGACTTGCAGTACTATGTTGAATAAAAGTGGTCACAATGGACATCCTTGTCTTATTCCTGATCTTAGAGGAAAAGCTTTTAGCTTTTTTCCATTGAGTATGATGTTAGCTGTGGATTTGTTGTATATGGTCTTTATTATGTTCATGTTTGTTACCTCTACTGTTGAGAGTTTTTACCATGAATGGATGCTGAATTTTGTCAAACACTTTTTCAGCATCTATTGAGATAACCATATAGTTTTTATCCATTCTCTTGTTAATGTGGTATATGACATTGATTGATTTGTGAATTGATTTGTGGATGTTGAACCATCAGGAATAAATCCCACTTTTGTTGTGATGAATGATCTTAATTCAGTTTGCTAATATTTTTTGAGGATTTTTGTATCTGTGTTCATCAGGGATATTGGTCTGTAATTCTCTTTTTTAATAGTGTCTTTGTCTGGTTTTGGTATCAAAATGATTTTGGCCTCATAAAACAAATTTGGAAACTTTCCTTCCTCTTCAGTGTTTTGTAATAGTTTGAGAAGGATAGGTTTTAACTCTTTAAGTGTTTGATAGAATTCTCTTTGGGGAGCCAGCCATCTTGGGAGTTTTTTGATTGCTGCTTCAATTTCATTACTAGTATAGATGGTCTGTTCATATTTTTCTATTTACTCCAGATTCAATCTTGGGTGATTGCATGTTTCCAGAAAATTATCCGTTTCTTCTAGATTGTCCAAATTGTTGCATCTAATTTTTCATAGTGATCTCTTATCATTGTATCTTTGTGTTGTCAGTTGTAACTTCTCCTTTCTCATTTCTGTTTTATTTATTTGAGTCCTCTCTATTTTTTTCTTGAGTGTAGTTGAAGGTTTATTTCTCTTTTCAAAGAACCAGCTCTTAGTTTCATTGATCCTTTGTATTTGTTTTTTAGTCTCTTTTCATTTACTTCTGTTCTAATCTTTATTATTTCCTTCCTCTTACTAACTTTGGGCTTTGTTTGTTCTTTTTATAGTTTCTTCAGACATAGGGTTAGATTGTTGATTTGAAACTTTTCTCATTTCTTCAGGTAGCCCTGTAACACTATAAGCTTTCCTCATAGAACTGCTTTTGGTGCAATCCAAAGATTTTTGCATTGTTCTGTTTCTAGTTTCACTATTCTCCAAGTGTTTTTTTTATTTCCTCTTTAATGTCTTCATTAACACATCAGTTCTTTAGTAGCATGCTCTTTAGCCTCCACATTTGTATTTTTTCCAGTTTTTTCTGTTATCTATTTTGAGTTTCATACTGTTGTGGTTGGAAAAGATGCTTAGTACGATTTAAGTCTTCCTAAATTTAGTAAGACTCGTTTTGTTGACTTAACGTATGATCTATCCTGGAGAATGTTCTGTGTGTACTTGAAAAGAATGACTATTCTACTGGTTTTGGATGCAATGTTCCATATATATCTGTTAGGTCCATTTGGTCTGATATGTCTTTCAAAGCCACTGCTTCTTTATTGATTTTCTGTCTGGACCATTTATCCATTAATGTAAGTGGGGTGTTAAAGTCCCAACTATTATTGTATTACTGTCATTTTCTCCCTTCATGTCTTTATATTTGTTCTATGTATTTAGGTGCTTTATTGGGTGCAGAGATATTTACAATTGTTTTAACTTCTTGTTAATTGAGCCCTTAATTATATATAATGTCTTTCATTGTCTCTTGCTACAGTCTTTGTTTTAAAGTCTATGTTGTCTTATATAAGTATTGCTACTCCAGGTTTTTTTGTTTGTTTCTTTCTATTTGCATGGAATACCTTTTTCCATCCCTTCAGTTTCAGTCTCTGTGTGTCTTTTGATCTGAAATGAGTCTCTTGTAGGCAGTATATATATGGGTCATGTTTTTTTGTCCAGTCATACTGTATTTTCTGATTGGAGGCTTAATCCATTTACTTTTAAAGAAGTTCTTTATAGGTACTTATGCCATTTTGTTAAACATTTTCTGGTTGTTTTTTGTCATTTTTCTCTGGTGTTTTCTTCTCTTGCTCTCTTGTATGTGATGACACTTTAGTGTTATGTGTGGATTCATTTCTCTTTTGTATATCTAATATAGGTTTTTGGTTTTCATGTAGTTTATATATGGCATCTTATGCATATAATAGTCTGTGTTAAATTGGTAGTCACTTAATTTCAAACACATTCTAACAGCACTGCATTTTTAACTCTTCCTCCTCCATGTTTTATGTATATAATGTCTTCTTTAGCACCTTTTATCTATTGATTCCCTTACATTTTTTTACAAGTAGTTGATTTTCAACTACTTTTTCTTTTAAACTTCATACTAGCTTTTAAGTGATTGGTTTACCTCTTTAGCTGTTTGCTTTTACCAGTGAAATTTTTTCTCTTCATAATTATCTTGCATGTACTTAATGGCCTTTCATTTTCCTCTTAAAGAAGTCCTTTTGACATTTCTTGTAAGGCTGGTGTAGTGGTGGTAAATTCCTTTAACCTGTGTTTATCTGAGAAGCTCTTTATCTCTCATTCAATTCTGAATAATAACCTTGCTGGGTAGAGTATTCTTAGTTGGAATTCTTTCTCTTTCAGCAATTTAAATATATCATGCCATCCCCTTCTGGCCTGTAGAGTTTCTGCTGAAAAATCACTGATAGCCTTACAGGATTTTCCTTGTAGGCAACTTGTTGTTTTTTCTCACTGCTTTTAGTATTTTCTTTTTGTCATCGATCCTTAACATTTTAATTATTATGTGTCTTGGTGTGGACCTCCTTAGGTTTATCTTATTTGGGGCTTTCTATGATTCCTTGATCTAGATGTCTGTTTCCTTCCTTAGTTTAGGGAAGTTTTCAGCTATTACTTATTTAAGTAAGTTTCTACCCCTTTATCTCTCTCTTCTTCTGGGACTCCTATAATATGAATATTAGGACATTGATAGGACATCAAATGTTGTCCCAGAGATACCTTAACATATCCTCATTTCTTTTTATCCTTTTTATTTTCTACTGTTTAGCTTGAGCGTTTTCTATTACTCTGTCTTCCAAATCACTGATCCATTCTTCATATTCTAGTCTGCTATTGATTCCCTCTAGTGTATTTTTTATTTCATTTATTGTATTCCTCATCTCTGATTGGTTCTTTTTTATGTTTTTTATCTCTTTTTTGAGCTCATCCATTCCTCTCTCAAGTCCAGTGAGCATCTTTATTACCATTGCTTTGAACTCTTTATCAGATAGTTGGTTAACTCTATTTCATTTAAGATTTTTTTTCTAAGTTTCGTCTTGTTCTGTCATTTGATGCATATTCCTGTCTCATCATTTTGTTTGACTTTCTGTGCTTGATTTGATGAAGTAGTTGAAAGGGCTACTTCTCCCAATCTTGAAGGATTGGCTTTGTGTAGGAAGGTCCCCTGGGTGCCTGGTGGTTTTGGCTGCTGGAGTCTGAGTGAGCATGAGACTGGGTGCCCCCATGTTGGGGCTCCCAGGGCATGGGCTGGGGGTCTCCTGTGTGTTGCCAGCTGTGGCCATTCTGGTGGGGTGGCTGCTGTCAAAGGTGCACAGTTCAGGGAGCTCCCAATGGGCGGTGGGCTGGGCCTTCTCTGGCAGGGTGACTGGAGACCAAGGAGCACTGTCTGGGGGTCTTCCGGGTGGGAGCCACCTGAGGCCATGGTAACGGGGTTCCTGGGGGTGGATGCGTACACACCAGGAGTCTCCTGGGTTGGCACTGGGCTGGGCTGTGCAGGCAGGGCAGCTGGGGATGGAAGGGGAACAGGCAGGGTGAATCTGTGTGAGCGTCAAGCTAAGCACCACCTTGATGGGACTGCTGGGTCTCTGACAGGTGTGTTTGGGTGGGGGTGGGGGCCAGGAGTGCTTTCATGCCGGAACTGGTGTGTTCCTTCTGACCTGCTCTGGTCTGCACCGTCAGTGTTCCTGGGGAATGTAAACAATGTAGCTCACCCTGTTCCCCTCCCACTAACAGTGGGGGGGTGGGGGGGGCATGTCACCGACGGTGCTCATGGATCTTCCAGTCCTGGGGAGAATTCCAGCAGTTCCCTGCTTTTTGGTGGTCAGATTTAAACCCTCCAACTTGAAGGCTTTTTTCTGTGCCTCAGGGCAGGTGAGTCTGCCCTCCGCAGCTCAGGGAAATCCCTCCCTAAAGCAGGGCTGTTGCGGGGGTGGGAGTTGGGGGCAGTGGTCTCCCGCTATTACCATCTATCTGTTTCTCCAGCAGTTTTTCATGTGGTCTCTTTTTACCTCTCATTGCGCAGGAGGTGTTCGCTCCGGCATCTGTTCATCCTTGGGGTGAACTGCTCCGTATGTAGGTGTAGAGTTGGTGTGAACGTGGGAAGAGGTGGGTTCACTCTCTTCCTACAGTGCCATCTTGGACCCACCTACTATTTCTTTCATGATTTGGCCACACGATTGCTCCATTTGTTTTTCCCAGTGAAAAGAGACAACCTTGACCCACTAGTTTGGTCCTGTGCTTAAAGTCTTAGGCCTTGCCATTAGCCGCTACAACTCATCAGTCTTTTAATAAGGATCCAGTTCTATGGAGTAGCCCTCATGAGCACCAAGTGCAAAAGCCACAAATTTTAAAATGACCTCAGCAGTATCTCATTGAAGTTAGTATTTGGTTCATTTTCTTCTGCTCACTGTAGGGAGGTGGCACAGGCAGAAATTCCTAACTTGTTATATCTTTTCTGTTCCTGCCTTATGAAACTCACTTACCGATATGCTTTTTAAGTATACTACTTGAGAAACTAAAAACAGAATTTTTTCATTTTTCACATGGAAAGCTAAGTATTTTTGTAGTAGTTAATTGCTTAATCTAGCTTCCTGGGCTATAAGAACAGTGCTGATAGAAATAAACAGGGGAATGATTAAGTACTTTTACTCATTCATTCCATTTTATTTTCAAAAGTACATGTTTTGTAATAAGATAGGACAATTCAGCTTTCATATGTGTTTTCTTGGAAGTAAATCCAGCAATATTTTATAATAATAAAATGGTTTTTGGATTAATAATAATATGGTACTGTCTCAAGGAATGTTAATAGTGTAGGAAAAATTAATTTTCTTGCCCAGACCTATTAATAAATATAAAAATGAGTAATCCGAAGAACTTTTTAAACATTATTATGTGCTAATTAATTAAAATCTCCTTACCTTTTTTCCAGCCTAATATTACCCTTATATGAGAACAACATATAATTATATATTATTTACTGTGAAGAGCACATTATAAGTTATATATCTACATATCATTAGAATGTTGAAATACTGTGTGTAAAATCAGAGTGGAAATTAAACACACATACAACACATGCACTTTAACTGACTTTGAGCCAGGCACCTTTCTGGATCTCTTTCCTCAGAAAGTATTTATTTATTTAACTAAATGATTCCTAAGGTCTTTCCCCAGGTATAACATGGGTGTAAATTCATGTTGCTAGTGTTATTCAATTTGGTCATGCTCTCTAATTCCCCCTCTTGATATTTCAGTTAGGCCTGAACTAATCTATGAGTCTTGATTTGATTAAATCTAGACATTAAAGGGTGAATGTAGATGACAATTGCAGAGTAAACAGAAAGTTTGTGAATCTTACTGGATTTGTCTCTTTCTTGCCAGAGGTGAATGGGATGTATAGAGCCTGCCTTTTGTCTATGCAAGTCATATGAAAATTCTCTGACCAGACGCCATCATGTGCTTTAGTCTAGTCTTGGTAAAGTGTATCTCTATCAATTCCACTGTCACTTACTCAAAATATTTGGGGGCTTGGTTAGGTAGTATAAGATTGTTTCTTTTTCAATGAAGGCATTTAGATTGGTGGAACTGTGTGTTAATTTTAAAAGAAAGAAATATCATTAGAGAAAATACTAGTTGTGCAGGAAAGGAAAAGTTGGCCCAGTATAAGTACTTGGCGCAACTGTGAATAGTATTCACATAATCATAATGATGTAACGTGATGGTGAACTAATGGCACGTGTGATATGATCACATTAGTAAGATGGGGAGGAGTGGACTGAAAGGGTATATTCGCGTGTGATGGGATGAAAACATGAGAGAACCAACACTTCGTCTTTCATAGTGGGAAGTCCATAGATACTTAAAACTGAAAAAAAATAGGAAATAACAGCATAAGCATGTTTTTTAAGGAAAGAAATACAGGTAAATCCCAAAAGAAGTAGCTAAAAGAGATGAAAATGTTTGCTCTTGGAAATAGGAAATAGAAAGATTCTGGAATAATTTGTACTATGTGTACATAGATGTGATTAAAACAAAAATAAAATATATCCCCAAAATAAGACCTGTTAAGAATATTTCTATTATGTTCTCACACTTTCTAGTGCATATACTGATACATTCTTCTTTAAATCAAATCATAACTCAGGAATAAAAAAATAGATTAGGTGAGGTTTTCTTCTATATCACCCATTGTACCATTCATCTTAAAAACATTATTGATATTTTGTATGATTATAAATTTTTAAACTCCATGTAATTTAAAACACAGTAGAAGGGATGAGTATCTGGATTCAGTTGCATATTTCCATGCTGACCTATGTATGTGGCATTAGAAAATGTACGCACCTGTGCCTATAAGCTATTAGAATATTCTGACTTTCCACATTCTAGACTCAAATGGATACAACTTAGAACCCCCCCCCCCAAAAAAAAAGTCAAAGCACATAGAAATAAGGTTGAATTTTATCTCTTTCACATTACTAAATCAACATTCCTTCAAGGATATACGAATAGAAATTGAGGTCTTTTTACATCATCTTGGAAACCATAGTGTTGATACTCAAAACAGTCTCCCCCAAACTTATCATCAAAGGTTTCCATCTTTTACAATATTTATTTGCCAGCACTCCTGAAAATTTTCAGCCATTGTTTCCCATCCATTGCTTCTTTTTCAGTAAACTATAAAACTGAGAGGTTGTGTGAGGGGTCAGTAGGATGTAAAATACAATCCCACATAGACTCCAATGTGTGGAATCGTTATGAAAATTCAGTCTACAAGATCTTTAAATATATAAGCTTATTCATTTACTTCTAGGTATTTAGGTAAGAAATATACCACCTATCTGTAAATTCATTCCTGATTTTTCTGTGGACATATAAATAATTTGCAGGAAGATCTAGTCCAAAGCGAAATAGTGGTGAAGTAACACTGGCTTTCCTGCTTCCAGCCAAGACCCAAATTTTATTATCCCTGAAGATTAATGTCTCATATTTTCATATTCTTTTCATTTCTTTCATCTCAACCACCTGTGAGAGTTTGTATTCAAAGCCTTGTTTCTCAGGAAACGATAGCACCTTCCAATGATTTTTCTTCCAGAAACATTTTAATTTCAGTTGGTATCCAATTCTTAAGGACAAGGAATAGAACTCAGAGACAAAGAGATGTGTTAAATTATAGAATTAAGCGTACAAGAAGTGGGACAAAAAGCAATGTAAGGAAAAACATTGTTTCCTTCCAAGGAGAAAACAGGATGTCAGTGAAATACATTTGGATTTACCCTTCATGGCAGTTTTTGCTATCCTTGGAAACAGGACTGAAAACGTGTCAGCCGACGACCATTTAACGTGCACTTATACTATCACTGCTTTTATCCAATGAGAAAGAAAATTCAATAATATAGGTCATTGTTTTGTTTCTTCTCACTGAACCTAACTGGCCACAATTGTTATGCTGACCTTGACCATCTCTATGTGATAGTTCTATTCTGTGCCATAGCGTCAAATAGTGTCTCTGCAGGTCTTTTCAGAATTCTTGGGCAAAAGTGTGGCAGGTGCTGGCAGGGGTTAGGAAAAAGAGGCTATTTATTCTGTCCCTGTTGTTTTGAATGGAAAGAAATGCCTCTTAGGAGATCTGTTTCTCAGAGGTGCAATTTTTTGGGAACCACCCATCATGTTCTCAAAATTATTTTCCTTTTCTCCCTCAGAATTTACTCTAATCATCTCAAAGCAAAAGATTATCCTCAACCTAACAAAAAATACTGCAGTTCACATTACATTTGCTTTTACTCCGGGAAAAAACCCACTTGAAGCCTCAAAGATAGTCTTACCTTCATTATATCTGGATATTATAGCCAGTTTCTAGGAGGAGTAAACCCCAGAATACAAACTTGTGTGGTATTTTGGGGTGGCATTCCCCTGCAGTGAGATTGAACTCAACATTTCTGGATTTTGTGCTAGTTGGAGCAGCTGCTGGAGTTACATCTCTAAATGCCATAAGCTCCCATCCTAAGAGACAGGAATGAACAGATATGTTTAGTCATTCAACAAACATATATGTAGCATTGGTGTTGGGTTGGGGACTTTGCTGTGCATGAAAAGTCAGAGATGAATCAGACATGTAGAGAATGTCTGGAACCTACATGAAATTATTCTCTGAACAAGGACAGACTATAAAGTGTATGTATGAATATATGTGCTCTTTTAAATCCAGGAAAAATATTTTCCACATGACCAACTGTACCACTGAAAAATAAATTGTTAGTGGTGTACAGTGGCATTTGAGGATATTAGAAAACTCAAATCAAAAAGGGAACATTGCTCTGCCATGAATACATGATGTTTGCACCTCTCTTTGCAAATTGCCGTGTCACCTCCAGGGCAACTTGTCAAGTGCATTTTCATATTATATTTCAAATAACACTAACCAATAAGTGGAACTTAGAAAAATGTAGAAATGTGCATATTCTTGTGTTCTGAACAATAAGAAATATGGAATGTCAAGTGATAAACTAATAGCAAACACATAATTCAAATCTTTTTAGGATAGCTTGAAACATAGAGTCAGAAAGTATATCAAGGAAATGTAAGAGTGTGCAGAGTGAATCTGTAAATGGATTTATTGAAGCATTCAAGTAATACAGTGCTGTTTATAGGGGACTGTTAGGGTTATTCCTGCAGTTACTACAGAAGAAGCTCCTGTTCTGTGGCATCTCCCACACAGAGCAGCTGCCTGTGTTCCATAACACTGGTTCATTTGGTGCATTTCTTAAAATGGAATATACTTAGTAAATAGAAAAATATTATGAATATGAATAGAGGCTCAACAGCTGGAGGAATTCTCTAGACTTCACTGGTTGATGTGCACTTTTTCAAACATCAATTTGAAATTTTGAAATCTAGGTGGATTTCTTATTAGGTGACAGGAATATTGTAATCTACTTCATAGGTGTGCACAAAGGCATGCATAAAATTATGAAATGATTTCAGCTACCTACAAAAAACTAATTATTTATTTTTATATATCTAATGCTTCATGTGTTATTTTAGATGAACGCATCATAAGAAATCTGAAAAATGTCCAATAGTGAACTCTGTAGCTTTGTCTCTATTAAATTACATTAGAAAGGCACTAATAATTGTATATGACTTTACAGTTTAAAAAGCATTTCGTTTTCTATCATTCGTAGAACTCTCCACCAACATAAAGATATGCTTGGTACCTTGAAGGCAAAATTAGTTTGTTCTACCTCTGCACTTTCTTGTGACCTTTATATCTCTATGACAGCACTTACTACTGCCTGGAAGGTGTATGCTCATGTTATATCCCTTTCTGGACTCTAAAATCCCCTCCAGCACGAGATATTTATTATCAGCATTACTCCCCCCACTTCCGAACTCCATCTATAAATATAGGCCACCTGTTGATGCTTTCTAAGGCTTTATGAACTTCAATTTAATTACTGTTTTACCAAAGCTAAAACTAAGGTACTAAGAATTAAGGGCTGCATCCAAGAATACATTGAGAGGTAGACCAAGATGCAATTCCAGGTGTCCTAACCCTGAGTGCCACGCCTATGCTTCTGTCCTCCAGCTTTCCCTGTTCTTAGTATATTTGAAATTATAGGGCTACAGTGTAAGGAACATTATAATAGTGAACACAGAAATATTTTTAAATAGTACTAAACATCTGATTTAAATATATATTTTTAAATAACAAATGTTTTATAATATTTATAAAACAAATGTTCATTACTATTTTAAAAATACTCAGATGATATGCTCAGATGAGCAGAGGTACCAGCGTGTCCAGGCTTTAGTGACAGTGGGACACAGGTGTCATCGTCTGTTACCTGTGATGATTCACCTAGATCACAGAAAGTGCTTCTGGCCTGGAGAGGGAGGTAAAGGCACAAAACAATTTTCTTTCCATGTTTCACTATAAATTCCTACCAGCACCAAAGATCTGTTTTGTAGTTTTCCTGAAATAGGTTTAATTTCTTTATATAAACAAGAGATGATGAAGCACCTTTTTATAGTAAGAGACAGGATTGCTTCTAAAAGTTTTGAATTCTCATAAGCATCTTACGATGTTATAGAATCCAGGAATGCCAGCCATGAAAGGGGACCCTGAGGATTTTATCTCCTACTTTACCGATGGGGAAACTGAGATTCTACATGAATATGGGACTTGCTCCAGAGATACAGTCTGAGTAGTAATTAGAATTCAGGCTTTCTAAATCAGGTTTGGAGGCCAACTTCTGTGAAATGTAGGTGTGTTGGGGAAACAGTGTGATTGTTTCCATAAGACTGAAGCCATCTTTCCATTCTGATGGCCATGAATATATATGTCTACTTATTTTTCACATCTGTGGCTCTGTTTCTTATCTCAAACTGTAAAACCAACAGCTTTCTCCATCTCTTGGTAGCTGTGTGAACTTCAGCAATATAGGATTCTGTGGATTGGGTTGTGTTCATTTCCTATTTATTTCTGATTACATTGTTTTCTCAAGATGCATTTTCTTTTCCCATCTGGAATTCATTCTCTGGGAATCTCCATTCTAAGCAAGCTTAAAAATCAAACAGTGTTTATTTTTTGTAACTCTCCCTGCACTTTGACTCTTAATTTCTCTGTTCAGAAACCTTTAATTGTTCCCAATTCCCTTCTGTAGGAGATTGCAAATTATCTGCTTAGTTTTCAACACTTTTTACTTGAGTTCCCTTTTTCTGTCCACTTCCCAAAAGGCACCTGGCATATTCATTAAACTTACTTTATGTAACCTCTAGTCAGTCTCATTTCTGTGCCTTTGCTTGTTTATGGTTTATATCTCTTCCTTTCTGTGGAAGGCATAACATTTCCTTTGAGCTCTGAAAAACCCGCCAGACTGCAGTGCTTCTCTTCGGAGGCCCCTTAGGCTGTGTAAAGAGCCACAGAGGTGGAAGAACTCTTCTTAGGACTGGTCCTCAGCAAGCTGGCTGAGGTTTTGGTCTCCTGGGCTCTGCTTCCTGTTTGCCTGCCTATAGCTGGCTCACTTGAATCCTTCCTTCTTGACCTGAATTTTCTGGACAAGACTCTATCCTGTCCTTGTCTATCTAAGACCAGAGGTACTGGATGATCCAATCAATCTCCTTTTCTGACTTTTGTGCTGTCTAAAATGAGCGCACATCTACATGTATGTATTTGCAAATAGGTGTTCTGTTTCTGTGTTCTTTTAGTTTGGTGTGTTTTTTACCTTTTCATAGAATCCTTCTTAAAAAAAACTATTTTGCTTAGAATTTAAACATGAAAAAGGTATATATCTGTATCTATATTTATATATAGATATATACTTTTTTATATCTATGGATCGAATACATTTCTGGAAATCAATATAGCATGCCTTCATCTTCTGTTTTGCTCCCAATTCCCAGGACATTCTGATATGCATAGTTCTGGAGTACGAAACTGTCACTCGAGGAGCCTGGCTCTGAAAGGAAGTGTCAACAGTGACAGAAAAAGTATTTCTTCCTGAAACAGGAAAATTTGCATATGCTTAAAGCCAGAGGCATTAAAAAAGAGAGGACTTAAAAATATAGGAAAAAAACTATAAAAAGGGCCCATGGAAAGTTGGAAATGCCTAGGCATCAGTGCACAGCTATCTTCCTTTTCCAGTTTACCCATTATGAAAAGAGGTACCAAGTTCACAGAGCACCAGTTCATAGAGCTATGCAGGCTGGAGAAATCTTTTTCAACAGCAAAGTATGGCAGTGAAATAGGTTGAGTTTTGCAATTTAATATATAGATGTAAAAAGCACCAAATAGTTTGTCTCAAAGAAGGCCAGTGAGAATCTTAAAGTCTTTGGGAGGTTTACAGATGTTTCCATTCTCTGATTTCCATTTCCTAGTTAAGCAAAATGTTTACTTCAGCAAATGAATTACATAACCTATGACTGGTAATTTGAGTCTAAAGTGTGAAATCAATTGAGTGTGAAGATACAACCTTGGCATATGCTCTTAAATGAGTCAAACATCTTGTTTTAATGAAGGACTTAAGTAAATGAGTCCAATACCATACATTATAGTCCTTACTCACTGAATGACTTCACACTCTGGTGTCACCCATATAAAAAATCTCAGTAATTTTTGCATCTCTTCTGTTATTTCACACATCCTGTTGAAGCCAAGTTCAGTCACCTTCCAAAATATCTTTTGCATATTTTTCCTCTTAGAAGCCTGCTGCCATTGGCTTCATTTACCTCTCTACAACTTCTAATTTGCATTGCTGTAATACTCTCATTGTTTCCAGAACACACCTCCAACGACTCCTTCACCCTGCTGCCAAAGTTCTCTTTGTTCTGAAATAGAGATATGATTATATCCTATCACTACCTTGATCAACAAGCCATTTCAGTGGCTTCTCAAGGCCTACAGAATATAATCTACATTTATAGCATGGTATCCAACTGCTGGTGAAGTTTTGGATAGAAGATACCTAGATTCAAAGATGTTGGGGGGACTTGATAATAGGGGGTCTAGTAACCATAATGTTGTTCAAGTTATTGTACATTAACGATACCAAAAAAAAAAAGATGCCTAGTAATGGGTATCCATGAACATTTGTTGAAATAATAAAATAGGAATAAGTAAATAAAACTCCTTTACAAAATTTGGCCTCCACCCCCTATTGAAATCAACCCCTCTGTGAAGTAAGTGGCAGCTACCCTCTGTACCATCTACTGTACTGTTCATTCATCGTGGCCACCAATCACTGTCCCATGTGATGGGCTGTACCCTAATGGCATGAACACCTCATGGTGGAGTCACTCATTAAACAAGTGAATGCACTGAATGTGTACACAGTTACTCTTTGTCATCACTGCTGCCACCAAAAGTAAGAGGGTTCTCTGAAAAAGAATGTAGGCAAATTAAATTTAGCTTAAGGGATGGTAGAGTTGGGGAGGGTCTCTTCTCCTGGCATTTGATTTCAGATGCGCTAAGTTGTCCAAGAGAAAATGGGGAAAAGAGCACAGGTAGGTAGCCACAAGTTGTTTTGTTTTGTTTTTAAGACTGTTTGTGTTTCATTCCTTCTTGAAGACACGGTACATTGCCATACTTATGCCTTTTTGTGATACTGATTCCATCGCCTGGAATACCCTTCTCTTCTATTCTCTATGGAATAAATTATTTTTCTTATCTTCCCATGGCTTTTTTTAAATACTAAAACTTCAGGCTGTCCTTACCCCTTACAAAAACCTGCACATAGATATTTAGAACAGCTTTATTCATATTGCCAAGCAATAGGAATTGTGAGCCATCAAGATGTCCTTCAGTAGGTAAATGGATAAGGAAACTGTTGTACATCCAGACAATAGAATATTATTTAGCACTAAAATGAAATGAGCTATCAAGCCATGAAAAGACATGGAGGAAATGTAAATGCCTACTACTTAGTGAAAGAAGCCCATATGAAAAAGGTAGATAGTGCATGATTCCAACTGTATGATATTCTGAAAAAGCAAAACTATGGAAACTGTGGAAATATCAGTGGTTGCCGGGTGAGGGTATGGAAGATAAATAGAGGATTTTTAGGGCAGAGAAGATACTCTGTGTGATACTGAAATGATGGATGCATGTCATCACACATTTGCCCAAGCCCGTAGCTGTACACCATGTAATAGTGAATCCTCAGGCAAACTGTGGACTTTTGATTATTATGATGTGTCAGTGTAGGTTTATCGTTGGTAAAAAAAAAAATGGGACATTCTGGTGATGATGTTAATAACTGAGGCTATCCATGTGTGGGGACAGGGAGCCTAAGGAAAATCCCTGTAGTTCCCTCTCAGTTTTGTTGTAAACCTAAAATTGCTCTAAAAAATGAGGTCCTAAAGAGAAAAATATCACTGTTTACATTAAACTTTCACTTCCTTTATAGAAGGTTTGCTTAAAATATCACATATTGTGCTTGGAAGGGCTTCTAATTCTGAGTGTTACTAAAATTTCCTACAATCCCCAACAAGGCCCCACAGACCAGCTCTCCCCTTCACACCCCACTGTTGCTCTGACCTCTTTCCTGTTAGTTTTTACCCCCTACTTCTCCAGCTCCATTCACCCAGACATCTGTGAGGTCTTTGCACATCCCACCCTGCCCCTGTTCCTGGGCTTTCTCACTTAGGTTTCTTGTCCTGGAACTGTCATTCCACAAATATCAGATACACGATAGCTGTTCTGTCTTTTCCATGAAGTTTCTGCCAAAAATGATCATATTAATGAGGCTTTGTTGGACCCCTAATTTAAATGACACTCATTTACCCACTCAAATCCCTGGCAGTTATACTTATCTTCCTTTCCTGCTATTTTCCTCCATGATAATTATCACTACCTTGCTGTGTATTTTTTATTTGCAATTTATTATAATACAAAACTGTGTTCATTCTTGTACTGTTAGCACAAAATAAATAATTGTTGAACTAATAAGCGAATGCTGGAGGAATAAAAAAGATGGTGGTGTGAGAAGTGTGGTGGAAATCTCCTCCCAAAACCACATATATTTTGAAAATACAGCAAATACAACTATTCCTAAAAGAGTGACCAGAAGTAAGAGTGCACCAGCCAGTCTACATCTGGGAGAAGTGAACATCTCATGGAAAAGGGTAAAGTAAAAAATCTGTGACCCAGCAGGACCCAAGCACTCCCCCCACCCCAACTCACCTGTAGGAGGAAAAGAATCAGAGCAGGGAGGGAGGGAAAGTCCAGGACTGCTAAATACCCAGCCCTCGAAATCTACCCCAGGAGCACAGACCCACATGCATGGTGCTCTGGAGATTGGAGGGGCTGAAAAGCAAAGTCAGAGACTAATACTGCGAACAGATTCCCATAGCCAGCTGCCCTGGGACAAAATAAAAGTGGGCACTTTGAAAGACTGCTGAATAGTGAGAGGGCGGCTAAAGGGGCAAGGGTTTAGGATAAGGAACAGGTGGACAAATTGTCCCGGCACACTCAGCCCAGCAGGTTGGGTACTTTCAGGAGCTTCAGGCACTCCATACCCCTGGTTGGCAATGCAGCCCCGAGGCCCCTCACCACAATAAGCAGTCTGCCGCTCGTTCCTGCCTGCCAGCACCTGCGTGCAAACGGCTGTCCCTACTATTGCTGAAGACCAGCTGGAGAGCAGCCCTGCCTTACAGCAACGACACAGCTTAACGCAGAGGCTTCTCCCTGCATGCAACTAACTGGCCCTGAAAGTGGAGGCAGACACTGCAACCAGGAAGCACAAAAGGGCTTTGCCGTCCAGGCAGGCACCTGCACCACATGCCTGTGACCCGCTGCCATCACCCTAGGTCATCCTGAGGGATGCCCTACCCAAGGCAGCTTAGGGGATTAACCCAGGGTCTGCTCCCTGCGTTCACCTAACAGGCCCAGAGAGCAGAGACAGGCACCGTGACCAGAAAGCAGGAAAGGACTTTGCCCTCCCAGAAGACACCTGTGCCACTCACCTGTGACCACTCCCAGGATTATGAAAAGGCAGAACCTTGTTCAATCCAAAATCCCTCAAACAACAGAAAGAGGGCTCTGTGTGATTAAAATCACCAATCTTCCTGAAAAAGAATTCAAAATAAAAGTCATAAGCATTCTAATGGAGGTAAAGAAAAATATTCAAGAGCTAAAGAATGAATTCAGGAGGCCAGAAGACACCTTAAAAAATACAGTAACTGAAATGAAACAAACAATGGAGGGATTTAAAAGCAAATTAGATGAGGTAGATGAGATGGTAAATGGAACAGAAATTAGAGAACAGGAATACAAAGAAGCTGAGGCACAGAGAGATAAAACGATCTCTAGGAATGAAAGAATATTAAGAGAACTGTGTGACCAATCGAAACGGAACAATATTCGCATTATAGGGGTACCAGAAGAAGAAGAGAGAGAAAAAGGGACAGAAAGTGTCTTTGAAGACATAATTGAGGAGAACTTCCCCAAGCTGGGAAAGGAAATAGTTTCTCAGACAATGGAAGCCAACAGATCCCCCAACACAAGGGACCCAAGTAGGACAACACCAAGACACATAATAATTAAAATGGCAAAGTTCAGGAACAAGGACAGAGTATTAAAAGAAGCAAGAGAGAGAAAAAAGATAATCTACAAAGGAAAACCCATCAGGTTTTCATGACATTTCTCAGCAGAAACCTTACAAGCCAGAAAGGAGTGGTGTGATATATTCAATGCAATGAAGCAGAAGGGCCTTGAACCAAGAATACTCCAACAAGCAAGATTATTATTTAAATTTGAAGGAGGAATTAAATAATATCCAGATAAGCAAAAGTTAACGGAATTTACCTCCTACAAACCATCTCTACAGTGTATTTTAAAGGGACTACTCTAGATGGAAGTGCACCTAAGGCTAAGGAGTTGTGACCAGAGAAAAATAAAACCAAAGCAAAGGGAGTAGACCAATTAAATACTAATCAAAGGCAAAATTAAATCAGCTACCCAGAAAGTCAGTCAAGAGATACTTAAAGAGTACAGAATATGACACCTAACATAAAGAGTGGAGGAGGAAGAAAAAGAAGGGAGAGAAAAAAGAATCATCAGACTGTGTTTATAATAGCATAATAACTAAGTAAAGGTAGACTGCTAGATAGTAAAGAAGCTGTCTTTGAACCTCTGATATCCATGAATCCAAAGCCTGCAATGGCAATAAGTACATACCTTTCAAAAATTACCCTGTAAATGGAATGAATGCACCAATCAAAATACATAGAGTTACAGAGTGTATAAAAAAGCCAGACCCATCTATATGCTGCCTACAAGAGACTCACTTCAAACCCGAAGACATACACAGACTAAAAGTGAAGGGATTGAAAAAGATATTTCATGTAACTAATAGGAAGAAAAAAGCAGGAGTTGAAGTACTTGTATCAGACGAAATAGACTTCAAAACAAAGAAAGTAACAAGAGATAAAGAAGGACATTATATAATGATAAAGAGGTCAGTTCAACAAGAGTATATAAACATTATGAATGTCTATGCACACAATAAAGGAGCATGCAAATATGTACAGCAAATACTAACAGACTTAAAAGGGGAAATAGAATGTAATGCATTCATTTTAGGAGACTTCAACACACCACTCACTCCAAAGGACAGACCATCTGGACAGAAAATAATTAAGGAGACAGATGCACTGGACAAAACACTATAAAAGATGGACCTAACAGACATCTACAGAACACTCTACCCAAAAAGCAGCAGGATACACATTCTTCTCAAGTGCATATGGAACATTTTCCAGAATAGATCACATACTAGGCCACAAGGAGAGTGTCAGAAAATTCAGAAAGATAGAAATTGTACCTGACAACTTCTCAGATCACAAAGGGATGAAACTAAAAATAAATTGTACAAAGAAAACAAAAAGGCTCACAAACACATGGAGACTTAATAACATTCCCCTAATCAATGGATCAATGACCAAATCAAAACAGATATCATGCAATATATGGAGACAAAAGAAAACAATAGCTCAATGCCCCAACTTCTGTGGGATGCAGATAAGACAGTTCTAAGAGGAAAGTATGTAGCAATCCAGGCCTATTTAAAGAAGGAAGAACAATCCCAAATGAGTAGTCTAAATTCATAATTATTGAAAATGGATAAAGAAGAACAAATGAGGCCCAAAGTGACCAGAAGGAGGGACATAATAAAGATCAGAGAAGAAATAAATAAAATTGAGAAGAATAAAACAATAGAAAAAAATTAATGAAACCAAGAGCTGGTTCTTTGAGAAAATAAACAAAATAGATAACCCCTAGCCAGATTTATCAAGAAAAAAAGAGAATCTGCACTCATAAACAGAATCAGAAATGAGAAAGGAAAAATCACTATGAACACCACCAAATTACAAAGAATTATTAAAGAATACTATGAAAAATTATATGCTAATAAGGTGGATATCCTAGAAGAAATGGACAACTTTCTGGAAAATATACAACCTTCCAAGACTGACTAAGGAAGAAACAGAAAATCTGAGCAGACCAATTACAAGCAATGAAATTGAATTGGTATTCAAAAAACTACCTAAGAACAAAATCCCCATATCAGATGGCTTCACTACTGAATTTCATCAGACATTGAGAAAAGACATAATACCCATTCTCCTTAAAGTTTTCCAAGAAATAGAAGAGGAGGCAATATTTCCAACTCATTCTATGAAGCCAGCATCACTCTAATATAAAACCAGCAAAGACACTACAAAAAAAGAAAACTACAGACCAATATCCCTGATGAACATAGATGCAAAAATACTCAACAAAATATTAGCAAACTGAATTCAAAAATTCTTCAAGATGATCATACATCATGATCAAGTAGGATTCTTTCCAGGGATGCAAGGATAGTACCACATTTGAAAATCCATCAATATCATCCACTACATCAATAAAAAGGACAAAAATAACACGATCATCTCCATAGGTTCTAAAATGCATTTGACAAAATTTAGCATCCATTCATGATAAAAATTCTCAACAAAATGGGTGTAGAGGGCAAGTACCTCAACATAATAAAAGCCATATATGACAACCCACAGACAACATTATACTTAACAGTGAAAAGCTGAAAGTTTTCCTCTAAGAATGGGAACAAAACAAGCCTGCCCACTCTCCCCACTTTTATTCAATGTAGTACTGGATGTCCTAACCATGGCAGTCAGACAACATAAAGAAATAAAAGGCATCCAGATTGGTAAGGAAGAAGTTAAACTGTCACTGTTAGCAGATGACATTATGTTGAACATTAAAAAACCCTGAAGAATCTACCAAAAACTACTTGAACTAATAATTCTAATTTCTTACTGTTGCAGGATACAAAAATAATACACAGAAGTCTGCTGCATTCCTATACTCTAAGAATGAACTAGCAGAAAGAGAAATCAGTAAAACAACTGCATTTACAATTGCATCAAGAAGAATAAAATACCAAGAATAAACCTAACCAAAGAAGTAAAAGACCTATACCCTGAAAACTATAAGGTTTGAGAGAAATTAAAGAATGCACTAGTAAATGGAAATACAACCCATACTCTTGGCTAGGAAGAATTAATATTGTCAAAATGACCATCCTGTGTAAAGCAATCTACAGATTCAATGCAGTCCCTATCAAAATACCAACAGCATTCTTCAACAAGCTAGAACAAGTAGTTCTAAAATTCATATGGAACCACAAGAGACCCTGAATAGCCAAAGCAATACTGAGAAGGAAGAATAAACCTGGTGGGATTAGGTTCCCCAATTTCAAGCTTTACTACAAAGCCACGGTAATCAAGACAATTTGGTACTGGCACAAGAAAAGACCCATAGATCAATGGAACAGAATAGAGAGCCCAGATATAAACCCACACATATATGGCCAATTAATATACAATAAAAAAAAGCCATGGACATACAATGGGAAAATGACAGCCTCTTCAACAGCTGGTGTTGGCAAAACGGGACAGCTACATGTAATGGAATGAAACTGGATTACCGTCTAACACCATACACAAAAGTAAACCCTAAATGGATCAAGGACTTGAATGTAAGTCAGGAAACCATAAGACTCTTGGGAGAAAACAGGTGAAACAAAAGCAAAGATGAACAAGTGGGACTATATCAAACTAAAAAGCATCTGTACATCAAAGGACACCATCAGCAGAATAAAAAAGCATCCTATAGTATGGGAGAATATATTTTTAAATGGCATATCCGATAAGAGGTTGACATCCAAAATATATAAAGAGCTCATGCACCTCAACAACCAAAAACCAAATAATCCAATTAAAAAATGGGCAGAGGATCTGAACAGACAGTTCTCCAAAGAAGAAATTCAGATGGCCAACAGGCACATGAAATGATGCTCCACATCGCTAATCATCAGAGAAATGCAAATTAAAACAACAGTGAAATATCACCTCACACTAGTTAGGATGGCCAACATCCAAAAGACAGAATAACAAATGCTCATGAGGATGTGGAGAAAGGGGAACCCTCCTACATTGCTGGTGGGAATGTAAATTAGTTCAATCATTGTGGAAAGCAGTATGAAGGTTCCTCAAAAAACTCAAAATAGAAATACCGTTTGACCCAGGGATTCACTCCTAGGAATTTACACTAAGAAAACAGGATCATAGATTCAAAATGACATATGCACCCCTATGTTTATCACAGCACTATTTACAATAGCCAAGATATGGAAGCAACCTAAGTGTCCATCAGTAGATGAATGGATAAAGAAGATGTGGTACATATACGCAATGGAATATTATTTCGCATAGCCATAAGAACACAAATCCTACCATTTGCAACAACATGGTTGGAGCTAGAGGGTTTTATGCTTCGTGAAATAAGTCAGTCAGAGAAGGACAAGTACCAAATGATTTCACTCATCTGTGGAATATATCAATAAAGCAAAAACTGAAGGAACAAAACAGCAGCATTATGATTAGCACACATAGGGAGGTAAGGGGAAGGAAGTGTAGCACAGAGAAGACAAGTAATGACTCTATAGCATCTTACTATGCTGATGGACTGAGATTGTAATCGGGTATGTCTTGATAATAGGGGGCAATGTAGTAACCACAATGTTGCTCATGTGGAATGTGAGCATAAGATTGTATATCAATGATACCATAATAAATACATAAATAAATAAAATAAATGAATGCCTATCATTTTTGCATGCATCATCACTGGGCAGTTATCTTTAATACTATTTTCATTATGAAACTAATACCTGTTAATTGGCAAACATTTCAACAATGTAGGAAACAGGAAAATAAAGGTCACAATTATCTGATAACCAATGTGCAGCATGCTTAACATTTTGGTTTATATATTTCTTCTAGCCATTTTTTTCATCTCTAAATATATACTTCATAAAACTAGGATCATATTATAAATGCTACTTTTCTTTAATTTAACATACCATAAATATTTTTTAGTCAAGCATTCCTATACAGCTTTGTTTTATTGACTCTTCATGCTCCATTGTTAACTTTGTACCAGTTGAGTGCAGGATCTAATCTGAAATGGGTTGAGCTAGGAGCATGGGAAGATGTTTGTCTATAGCACTTTAGTCAATTATTTAAAAGTAAAAGTGGGTTAAGTAGTCTAGGAAATAGACTTGGCTGTCAATAAGTACATAGCATCTTATTGTTAAACACTGACTTTGAATTAACCAGTAAATGAAACTAGAGACTCAAAACATGAGGTGTTTACCAGTGGACCAACCAATCACTATGCAAAAGAGCCTTTAGGAAGTTTGTCAATGAAAGCTTGAAAAGTGCTCAAGCTCACTTAGTCATATTGAAATTGACCTTGACACGCTTCAAACGATCAGTTTATTAAGCATGTTATGTGGCTCTGCCTCCTTTTGAAACTGTAGGATTTGAGTTAGAAAAAGAAAGATGATGGTCATCATTCTTTTAGGGATTAAAATCTCTGCGTGGTTCTAGGACAAATGCTGACTCTGTTTTTTAATATTTCCTTTTTTGCATGAAATAATATGAACTAAACTTTCAGAAACTTTTCTAGGCTACACAAAGGGTAAAAATTGATCTTTATTATTTTGCTATAGGATTTATTTCTGTGAAATTAGATCAACTTAGAGGACACAAAAACTTAACTTTTCTTTATAAAAAGGTTCACAAATCTATTTTTTTCTAGTATGGATGAGTTCAGTAGATAACTTGAAACTGATTCATCTGTTATACCATCTGTCAGATATATACTGCAGCTGTTAAATGTCCAGCAAAATGTGAACTACGAGTCTTGAAGTAATTTGCCCTTGGTACATGTAGATCAGACAATTTCCAGTTTGATCTACAACCATGATTCTTGCAAATATGACTGATTTTTCTACTTGAAATTTTTCTCCAACCATAGCTATTGGACCAATAAAAAGGAAAATGGAATAAATTTGACCTGGTTCTTTAAAAGGTAATAACATTGAACTTACTCATTATAATATGATACTATATTTTGTTCAAAATCTTTCAAAATATATGAAGAACACCTACTATGTGCTCTACATGTCACACATGGAGAATGTAAATAAGTCCTCTTCCTTGTAGAAGAGGTCAGCATATAATAGGGAGATCAAAATAGAAAATATTTATCATAACAGTTTTTCAGTGATAAAGAATGGAAGTGTTACACTAGAAATATCAATGTCTTAGGTTCTTTTGAAAACAAACAAACAAAAGATATAGAAGAGCTAACCCAGAAAAGTCAATAGCTTCAACTCTCACAGACTTCATTTGCTGGAGCCAAGATATTTAAAAGTTCTAGAGCCATTTACTGATAATGTAGACAAGTCCTTTATATATAATTCAAGGGTTCCAAATTACAAGTCATTTTAAGGTAAGAAAGATCACAGAGATGATCTTTCTTATGTAGGACACAGTGAGGAAGATCTGTATATACATCATGGGATGAAGTAAACTCTTTCCACACAAGCAATTTGAAAAATGGAAAAGTGCAAAAATTTCTATTACCTAGATAAACTGGAATACATCTCAATAGCCCAAATAGGAACTATTTTGCCTTCCTCACTTTTCGATGGGTGTATCACATACCATTGTCAATAAACACTGATTGAACAACTCTTCATGGAATTTTTGCTGCCTCCCACGTTCTAAAACCCCAGAAATAGAGGCTCACCAAGACAGGTACCTGTCCTCTTATGGTATTTTTACAATCCAGCCAACAAGAAAGGCAATAAACAAGCTTTTAAAAAACAAACAACATAAGTTATATAGTTCCTAATACTGTGAGCAAAATGAAATAGTGTGAACAAATAGCAAGTAACATCCAGAGAGCATGAAGGCGGAAGTTGAGCAGTTGAGTTGGTTAATTTAGACAAAATGGCTAGGGAAAGAGGAGATGGTGTTTGAACAGAGGGCAGAATGGAAAGAAGCCAGCCATCCTCAGACGTGGTGAGGAGTGCTCTAACTGGGAGGTGGAGAGGGTGGAAGGATTCCTGAGCAAAAGTGTGCTTGGCATCTCTGGAAAAGAGAAAGGGGAATAAAACTAGAGCTTGGAGATCCAGAGGAGAAGAATGTAATAAAACAACACCAGAGATACCTCAGGGCCAGGTTTCACAGGCATTTCATCCTAAATGCCAGGGAAAGCCATCAAGATACTATGAGGGCATGGCTTCATCTGATTCCCATTTTTATTTATTTATTATTTTTTATAATTTATTTTGGTATCATTAATCTACAATTACATGTGCAATATTATGGTGATTAAACTACACCCTTCATCAGGTCCCCCGCACCAACCCCATTACAGTCACTGTCCATCAGCGTACTGAGATGCTATAGAATCACTACTTGTCTTCCCTGAGTTCTACAGCCCTCCGCTTGCCCCCCCCCAACATTACATCTGCTAATCGTATTGTCCCTTTTTCCCCCTTATCCCTCCCTTCCCACCCATCTTCCCCAGTACCTTTCCCTTTGGTAACTATTAGTCCATTCTTGGGTTCTGTGAGTCTGCTGCTGTTTTGTTCCTTCAGTTTTTGTCTTTGATCTTATACTCCACATATGAGTGAAATCATTTGATACTTGTCTTTTTCGGCTTGGCTTATTTCACTGAGCATAATACCCTCTAGTTCCATCCACGTTGTTGCAAATAGTAGGATTTGTTTCTTCTTATGGCTGCATAATATTCCATTGTGTATATGTACCACTTCTTTATCCATTCATCTACTGATGGACACTTAGGTTGCTTCCATTTCTTGACTACTGTAAATAGTGCTGTGATAAACATAGGAGTACATATATCTTTTTCAAACTGGGCTGCTGCATTGTTAGGGTAAATTCCTTGGAGTGGAATTCCTGGGTCAAATGGTATTTCTATTTTGAGTTTTTTGAGGAACCTCCATACTGCTTTCCACAATGGTTGAACTAACTTGCAGTCCCACCAGCAGTGTAGGAGGGTTCCCTTTTCTCCACATCCTCACCAACATTTGCTGCTGTTTCTGTTTTGGATGTTGGCCATCCTCACTGGTGTGAGGTGATGTCTCATTGTGGTTTTACTCTGAATTTCTCTGATGATTAGCGATGTGGAGCATCTTTTCATGTGCCTGTTGGCCATCTGAATTTCTTCCTTAGAGAAGTGTCTATTCATGTCCTCTGCCCATATCTTAATTGGATTATTTGATTTTTGTTTGTTAAGGTGCGTGAGTTCTTTATATATTTTGGATGTCAACCCCTTATCAGATACATCATTTATGAATATATTCTCCCATACTGGAGGATATCTTTTTGTTCTACTGATGGTGTCCTTTTCTGTACAGAAGCTTTTCAGCTTGATATAGTCCGACTTCTTCATTTTTGCTTTTGTTTCCCTTGCCCGGGGAGATATGTTTATGAAGAAGTCGCTCATGTTTATGTCCAAGAGATTTTTACCTATGTTTTTTTCTAATAGTTTTATGGTTTCATGACTTACATTCAGGTCTTTGATCCACCTTGAGTTTACCTTTGTGTATGGGGCTAGACAGTAGTCCAGGTTCATTCTGTTACATGTAGCTGTCCAGTTTTTTGAACACCAGCTGCTGAAGAGGCTTTCATCTCCTCATTGTATATACAAGGCTCCTTTATCAAAGATTAGTTGACTGTATATGTTTGGGTTAATGTTTGGATTTTCTATTCTGTTCTACTGGTCTGTGGGTCTGTTTTTGTGCCAATACCAAATTGTTTGATTACTGTGGCTTTGTAGTAGAGCTTGAAGTCAGGGAGCGTAATTCCCCCTGTTTTATTCGTCCTTCTCAGGATTGCTTTGGCTATTCGGTGTCTTTTGTGGTTCCATATGAATTTAGAATTATTTGTTCCAGTTCATTGAAGAAAGCTGTTGGTAGTTTGATAAGAATTGTGTTGAATCTGTAGATTGCTTTAGGTAGTATAGCCATTTTGACAATTTTTATTCTTCCTAGCCAAGAGCATGGGATGCATTTCCATTTGTTAGTGTTCTCTTTAATTTCTCTTAGGAGTGTCTTGTAGTTTTCAGAGTACAGGTCTTTCACTTCCTTCGTTAGGTTTATTCCTAGGTATTTTTTTTCTTTTTGATACAATTGTGAATGGCATTGTTTTTCTGATTTCTCTTTCTGTTAGTTCATCGTTAGTGTATAGGAAAGGAACAGATTTCCGTGAGTTAATTTTGTATCCTGCAACTTTGCTGAATTCAGATATTAGTTCTCATAGTTTTGGAGTTGAGTCTTTAGGGTTTTTTATGTACACTATCATGTCATCTGCAAATAATGACAATTTGACTTCTTCTTTACCAATCTGGATGCCTTGTATGTCTTTGTTTTGTCTGATTGCCGTGGCTAGGGCCTCCAGTAGTATGGTGAATAACAGTGGAGAGAGTGGGCATCCCTGTCTTGTTCCCAATCTTAGGTGAAAGGCTTTCAGCTTCTCGCTCTTAAGTATGATGTTAGCTGTGGGTTTGTCATATATGGCCTTTATGATGTTGAGGTACTTGCCGTCTATACCCATTTTGTTGAGAGTTTTAATCATGAAAGGATGCTGAATTTTGTCAAATGCTTTTTCAGCATCTATGGAGATGATCATGTGGTTTTTGTTCTCTTTGTTGGTGTGGTGGATGATGTTGATGGATTTTCGAATGTTGTAACATCCTTGCATCCCTGGGATGAATCCCACTTGATTATGGTGTATGATCCCCTTGATGTATTTTTGAATTAGGTTTGCTAATATTTTGTTGAGTATTTTTGCATCCACGTTCATCAGGGATATTGGTCTGTAGTTTTCTTTTTCGGTGATGTCTTTGCCAGGTTTTGGTATTAGAGTGATGCTGGCTTCATAGAATGAGTTTGGAAGTATTCCATCCTCTTCTATTTTTTTGGAAAACTTTAAGGAGAATGGGTGTTAGTTCTTCTCTATATGTTTGGTATAACTCAGAGCTGAATCCATCTGGTCTGGGGGTTTTGTTCTTGGGTAGTGTTTTGATTACCAATTCAATTACATTGCTGGTGATTGGTCTGTTTCATTTTTCTGTTTCTTCCTTGGTCAGTCTTGGAAGGTTGTATTTTTCTAAGAAGTTGTCCATTTCTTCTATGTTTTCCAGCTTGTTAGCATATAGATTCTCATCATATTCTCTTATAATTATTTGTATTTCTGTGGGGTCCACTGTTATTTTTCCTTTCTCATTTCTGATTCTGTTTATGTGTGTAGATTCTCTTTTTCTCTTAATGAGTCTGGCTAGAGGTTTATCTATTTTGTTTATTTTTTCAAAGAACCAGCTCTTGGTTTCATTGATTTTTTTCTATTGTTTTATTCTTCTCAATTTTATTTATTTCTTCTCTATTCTTTATTATGTCCCTCCTTCTGGTGACTTTGGGCCTCATTTGTTCTTCTTTTTCCAATTGCAGTAATTCTGTCTCCAGACTATTCATTTGGGAATATTCTTCCTTCTTTAAATAAGCCTGGATTGCACTATACTTTCCTCTTAGAACTGCCTTTGCTGCATCCCACAGAAGTTGCGGCTTTGTGTTGTTGTTGTCATTAGTCTCCATATATTCTTTGATTTCTGTTTTGATTTGGTCATTAACCCCTTCATTAATTAGAAGAATGTTTTTAAGTCTCCATGTATTTGTGAGCCTTTTTCGTTTCTTTCTAAAATTTATTTCTAGTTTTATACCTTTGTGATCTGAGAAGTTGGTTGGTAGAATTTCAATATTTTTGACTTTACTGAGGTTCTTTTTGTGGCCTAGTATGTGGTCTATTCACGAAAATGTTCCATGTGCACTTGAGAGGAATGTGTATCCTGCTGCTTTTGGGTGTAGAGTTCTGTAGATGTCTGTTAGGTCCATCTGTTTTATTGTGTTGTTCAGTGCCTCTGTGTCTTTACTTATTCTCTGTCTGGTTGATGTGTACTTTGGAGTGAGTGGTGTGTTGATGTCTCCTAAAATGAATGCATTGCTGTCTATTTCCTCCTTTAATTTTGTTCGTATTTGTTTCACATATGCTGGCACTCCTGTGTTGCGTGAATATGTATTTATAATGGTTATATCTTTCTGTTGTACTGACCCCTTTATCATTTTGTAATGTCCTTCTTTATCTCTTGCTACTTTCTTCATTTTGAAGTCTATTTTGTCTGATACAAGTACTGCAACACCTGCTTTTTTCTCTTTGTTGTTTGCATGAAATATCTTTTTTCATCCCTTCACTTTTAGTCTGTGTATATCTTTGGGTTTGAGGTGAGTTTCTTGTAAGCAGTGTATAGATGGGGCTTGCTTTTTTATCCATTCTGTTACTCTGTGTCTTTCGATTGGTGCATTCAGTCCATTTACATTTAGGTTGATTATCGAAAGATATGTACTTATTGCCATTGCTGGCTTTAGATTCATGGTTACCAAAGGTTCAAGGGTTGTTTCTTTACTATCTAACAATCTAACTTAACTTTCTTGTTAAGTTATTGTAAACACCTTCTGATGTTTCTTTATTTCTCTCCCTTCTTATTCTTCCTCCTCCATTCTTTCTATACTAGGCATTTTATTTTTTGCCTTTAGTTAGTATTTGGATGGTCTGCTTTCTTTGCTATGATTTTATTTTCCCTGGTGACTTCTTTTTAGCCTTAGGGGTTCTTCCCTCTAGAGCAGTCCATTTAAGATATCCTGTAGTACTGGTTCATGAGAGGCCAACTCTGTCAACTTTCGCTTGTCTGGAAATTATTTAATCCCTCTGTCATATTTAAATGATAATCATGCTGGATGCAATATTCTAGGTTCAAGGCCCTTCTTTTTCATTACGTTAAATATATCATGACATTCTCTTCTGGCCTGTAAGGTTTCTGTTGAAAAGTCTGATGATAGTCTGATGACTTTTCCTTTGTAAGTGATTTTTTCTTTCTCTAGCTGCCTTTAATACTCTGTCCTTATCTTTGATCTTTGCCATTTTAATAATTATGTGTCTTGATGTTGTTTTCCTTGGGTCCCTTGTGTTGGGAGATCTGTGGCCTTCCTTGGACTGCGAGACTATTTCCTTCCCCAGCATGGGGATGTTTTCAGCAATTATTTCTTCAAAGACACTCTCTATCCGTTTTTCTCTCTCTTCTTCCTCTGGTACTCCTATAATGCGAATATTGTTCTGTTTCGATTGGTCACACAGTTCTCTTAATATTCTTTCATTCCTAGAGATCCTTTTATCTCTCTGTGCCTCAGCTTCTCTGTATTCCTGTTCTCTGATTTCTATTCCATTCACAGTCTCTTGCATCTCATTCAGTCTGCTGTTAAGCCCATCTATAGCTTGTCTGATATCTGCATTGTCTTTCCTCACTTCCCTCACTTCCTCCCTCAGCTCTTGCACATTTCTCTGTCGATCCATCAGTATCGTTATGACTTTTATTCTGAATTCTTTTTCAGGATGATTGTGCATTTCCATCCCTTCAGGCTCCCTCTCTGGAGTTTTCTGGTTGATCTTAGTCTGGACCATAATCCTCTGTCTTTTCATGGCTATAGAAGTGGTCGTTGGTGGTTGCCACATATGTCAGCTGGGCTCTTTAAGACTTTAAAAAGAAAAAAAAAGAAAGAAAAGAAAAAAAGTAAGAGAAGGAAAAACAAAAAGCAAAACAAAACAAAACAAGACAAACGCTCACCAGGAGTAGATTCTTTGGGGATGCTGTAGGTGGCGCTGTTGCTCCACTATTCTGCAGCTGTGGCCTGGCCGCTCTGCAGTACCCTTTGTAGCTCTGGCCAGGGTGGCAACTAATGGGAGGCTGTCTATCTCTGTGGGAAGTCTAAGTGCGGCCATCGTTTCCTAGTCATGAGCTAAGGGGTCCAAAACTCCCCAGGACTCCCAACCTGCTGGGCTGAGTGTGCCTGGGCGATCTGGCTCCTCTGCTGGGCTCCTGTCTCTTTAAGACTGCTGAAGGAAGCATGTACTTTTCTTTCTTTTTTTTTGTTCCCGGCAGCCGGCTGCAAGGACCCGGGGTCATTCCCTGCTCAGATTCTGCACCCTCTGTCTCTCCAATCTCTGCTACATCACACGATGTGTGTCAGTGCTCCCGGCACAGATCACTGGGGCTGGTTATTTCCCAGGCCTTTACTTGTACTCCCTCCCTACTCTGATTCTTTTCCTCCCTCCGGTGTGCTGGGGTGGGGGAATGCTCAAGTCCCACCGGGTTGCGGCCCCGTATCTTACCCGCCTCACGGGGTGCCGAGTCCTCTCAGGTGTAGCTGCAGGCTATGTGCTGTCCTGTACCTTCTGGTCTCTTTTTTAGGAATAGTTGTATTTGTTGTATTTTCATAAATACATATGATTTGGGGAGGAGATTTCTGCTGCCCTGCTCACGTTGCCATCTTCCCGGAAGTCTGATTCCCATTTTTAAAAGATCTAGCTGGAAACTATGAAGAAAATGGATTTTAAAGAGATAAAGGTTAAAGAAGTTAATTAGTATCCAGTAAAGATTTGTTACTGGAATATATGTAATAAATTTGCTTTGCTAGATGTATATTTATGTGATGTAGACATATCAGTTGAGTGGACGATCATGTATGGTTTTTCTAAGAACACCTATTTAAAACTGCAGGAAACTCTCTCTTTTAATCGAAAGGTGTTGGTCTGACACAGACAGAATATACTGAAGTTGCTGCAATATTGTCATATAAGGTTAACACCTCAAGAGTATCAATATTACTAGGAGATGTGCGTAGCCTAAGAGTAAGCCCAATGCAATATATAACAACTCATGAAATAATTCTCTAAAATTTTTAATATAGTGCCTTATTATATTTAATAAATAATAAGTGGTGGGTGTTACTATTCATTTATTGACTAGTTTTGGTTTAATGGTCTTTGCCATTTACACGATTGGTGGTGGTCCCAGATCTCAAGGGTTGAGAAGGCAGCTGCCTCATTCAACCTACAGGGACTATGGTGCATGTGGTAGTACACTTCACTGGAAAGAATCAGTGAAAAGATAAAAGGGGAGAGATGGTTTCTTCCACTTACCGATTTTCCCTGCATATCACGTAAGACATGTCCAGTCAGTTGCTTTAATTCCAGGTCCACTATCCTTGACTTTTCCCCAAATGAGCACTTGATAGCAAACTAATTGTATTTCCCTTTATGACCACTGTCCCTCATAAGTCCCCATATCTATATGGGAATTTCTATGATAGATCATTCAGAAAAAAGTATGTTAATGTTCTTGTTTATTTATACATATATGTTACATTGAATGTGTGTGTGTGTGTGTGTATATGTATCTGTGAAGACTAGTAACAATGATGACTTGTCTGGATTATGAGAGTTCTTTTTTACCTGTACTGTGTGAAATTTTATAGGATCAGGAGAAAAAATGGATCTTATTTCCAGTGACAGAGTAGGCCAGGGAAGCTGGAGTAAATAGTATGCACAGCAGTGTTATGAACCATAAAAAATGGGAGGAAGCATGATGAAAGTGAGTACATAAAAAATAGATGAGTTGGAGCCAATGGTGTTGATGCCCAAAGGAGGGGCAAACATTTTTCTAGTGTTTTCCTGTAAGACTGATCTCTTTAACCACTTATTTTCTATTGCTCTGATTTAAAAATCACAGAACAACTGATTCAGACCTGGGAAAGGACTTTTGAAATAATGGAAAAGCTGAGGAGACTGGGAGTAGGCCAAAATTAAATCAAGTCATCTGAATTCAGGTTGCTAGGATAAAAATTTGGGGGAAACCTTAATGTAATACTACCTCTGAAAGTCACAACTATCTCAAGAAATACTTACTAGAAAATGTTAAATTAATAAACCATAGACCTCACCTGTGTAAAAAAATTTGTTTTACTACTGGAACACAGTGTATTTCTATATCCTATACTTTCCGTGTTATTGAAGGAGTAATGCCATAGTTCATTATCATATCATATAAATTATTAAATTTAAACAAAATCTGACTTCTAGATAGGATTTCATCCTTTCCACAAAGAGAAGGAATTGGGATATGGGATTTCCACAGATGACTCTAAGCCCATTTTTGTTTTTTAGTAGAATGTTAAAGTTAGCAAAGTTCTCAGGTGAAAAATATAGTGCCTATTCAAGTGGTGTGTGCTGAGAGAAGATAAAGCACAGTGTTTCTATGTGCCTCAGAACAAAATACTTCTGTAACCAGCTGTCCAAGTTTCTAGGGAGTAAAAATACTGGGTCTGCCACAGCTATAAAGAAACAGACTGTGGAGTTAGTGTTAGTGCTAGGTGACTTTCCTTTACTTTATGCCTTCATTTCGTTTCTTTTCTTTCCTTTCTTCTATATTCTTTATTGATAAGAAAAAAAAAAGGCAGGGAATCATAATCTTGGGAATATGGTCTCTGTCATAAATGTGCTAGATTCCATACAAGGCTTCTCTTGCTCATAGTGTGGGCAGCGACCTACTTACAGTTCATATTTTAAATAATTTAAATATACCTATTTAAAATAATATTAATAATTTAAATATATGTATATAGCCTAAGGGTTATATTAATCTCAGTGAATACCCAGGAAGCACCCGAGTCATGACTTCAGTCTCTTTTTCAGTCCAATCCTGAAACTATCCATTAGGGTAGAGAAGAAATAACACTTTATTTGTCCAAGGGATTTCCCCACTGTCTTTGAAGCAGTGTAACCACGAGCATGATCTGCCTAGGAAGGCAGGCAAATGATATCATTGGACACAGTAAACACTAGGTGGGGGCACACAGGTAAGGGTGTGCTCAGGGTGGTGAATATAGTAACAGGCCACACTCAGGCATGTAGGTGAGCAGACATAGCGTAAGAAATTTCAGGAGCATGAGGTGGGACTCCAAACCCTAAAGTGAGTATCAGGGGAGACAGAACATCTCTGGGAGGAACTGAGAGGCCACTGAAGGCAAGACGCAGAGGAGGGAATTAGCTCAGCTCTTCAGCTTATAATTCAAGACAGTTTGGGCCAAAAGGAACAAGGCTGGAGCCTATTGATTAGAAACAGAGGAGGTTAGAGGGAGGTCTGGCCTCTTAAATTTATCCTGACAATGGAGAGGAATGGTCGTAAAACTTGAGGCAGAGTAAAAGTGCAGGTGGAGGAAATGTAGCTCCAGCATCAGAAATTACAAACTGAATGTATAGGATGTAAGCAGACCATTAAGAGATGTATTCCTCTGAGAACGTGCCTTTCACAATGGCTTTTTTTTCCTAAATAAATGAGGCTGTTGCTAGAGTTTCTGTCCTGATAGCACTGCTTGTTTCTGGTGTCCTCTGTGGTTCATTAACTCTTTCCTCTCTATTAGGCTTACATTTCCAGAATGTGTGATATAAAACATATTTTAAGTACTATTGTTTTAAAAGACATTGTGTTGTGAAAATTTTCCAACATTATTTTTAATCAGAAATATATTTGAATGCCCTCTCTAATATCATTACATGTGTTCTGAAGTTCTGTTGCCTCACAAACTCCTGCCCATATCCCTGGCTGGTAGAGATCCGTCTCAGCCACACTTTCAGGTGAAGGGCAATAGCCATTTCATCTCTGTTTGCCAATAATTCCTGTGTTCCTGTTTGAATTAGTACAGAATTCTTAAAGCTAGTCTGCCTTCCTGATTGACTGAAATTGTGTGAAAATAAAACTCAGGGCCCATCTGCTCCTTTAGATTTCATCCAAGATTCCCTGGAAAGGAAGGACATTGGAGACCAAATATTTGCCATAGCTGTGTGACAGCAGTTTTGGAAAACATCCCAGTACGGGAAAATTTAATACTAAATTATTTCAAATGTTAATGTTCTTTCTTTCTTCCTCTCTGTCTCTCTACCACTCTATAAAAATTCTAACTTTCTCCAGGGGTTTGCCTGATTCCCTAATATTTAATGTCTACAGAATATTGAGTCACATGTTCAAACACAACAAGCAAGCTGACTCTTTGGAACATACAGTGTGTCATAACCATTATTACAGTTGGAAATAAAAATGGATAGATCATCATAATAGACAGTATGGCAAGATAAGCCTGAATGGAATACTTCTATAACCATTTCTGGGAAGTGACACACCCCCTGTGGCCTCCATGATTATGATTAAGCTGTTCTGTATTGCTAGAACATTCTTATCCCTCTTTCCAACTGTGTGCCCTCAATTCTTCAGATTGTATTCAGTATTTGTGTTACCTGATACCGTAAGTAATCATTAATCATTTTTCATTGTGGATACCTGGAATATTTACAATACTAGAGCAGAGGTTGGAACATTTTTCTGTAAAAGGTCTATAGTAGGTATTTTAGCTTTAGAAGACGTATGGTCTCTTTGTGACATTCTGCTGTGTTATGAAAGCAACCATAGACAATACATAAATGAATGAGCATGGCTGTGCTCTGATAAAACTTTATTCGTAAAAGTAAGCGATGAGCCTGATATGGCCTATAGGACATAGTTTCTGACTCCTGTACTTGAAAACGTTTGGGATTTTAAGAGCTTGAGAAAAACTTAGCTAATTTCTTCACATTATATGTGAGTCATCTGACATGCTCAACGTCTTGCCTTTATGATGGAGCCAGGAGTGGCAAGCAATTCACCTAAACAATGGCACCTCATGTTTATTTGTTATTTTATTTGATTGTATTCTGTTTAGCATTGAATTACAAACTAGTATTATTCTTTTGTTGCATGTTTAATTACTTTAGGCAGGTCCATATATTATTCCCATTTATGTGGGAATGGGAGATAGGGTAGATGATATAAATAGATATAGAAATATAGATATAGACATAGATTTTTATTGCTCATAGTGGTTAGAACAATACAAGGCATAGAGTAAGATCTCATATATTTGTGATTAAAGTCTTCCAGGAGAGCATATAGTATGTAGCATTTTTCTTAATTATGTGGTTATGGATTATATATCATTTAGAAGAATGTGATATTGCCAATACTTAAATTCTGATAATAATTTTACAGCCAACTTTTAAAAAAGTCTTTTATATGCTCTTGTCTTTCCTAATCCCAATTTTACTTTGATTTTATTATCATTTATATCATGTTTTTATTAGTGAAAAATTGAAAATTTGGTATGAAGATCATCGATCTGTCATGGAAGTCAAAGTTTTAAAAATGCAATAAGGATACACTATTTTTAGATTTTATAACTATTGTATTTAAGTTCTAAATTTTAACTAATGGATCATTTAACCAGTTATTCATCAACTTAAATTACTTTCAAAGCGAAAATACATACACATTGAATGCTCACTTTTGGAAAATGCATCAATCCTTATCAGGTATAAACTAGTCCTATTGCACAAGTTCAGACTAGAAAAGGTTCTCTTAGCATGACTGTTGATTTCTAACAGAGCTCACCTCCTCATTTCCTTGAGATTACTACCTGGTGTCACCCAAGGCTGCAAAGTACAGCAGCTCTCTCAATCTCCACCTGACCCTGCAAACTCCTTGCCCCTCTTTCATGTTTAATGTATCTCTCTAGTAGTTATCTATCTCATATTATAAATTAACCTTTTTGTTTTTACCTCCTTGTTTTAGTTTTAGTTCTATTTTCCACTAAAACATAAATTCCGTGAGGATAGGAACATTGTCAATTTATTTTACAGCTACATTTTCTGTGCCTGTTATGGCAAAGCTGGTTGGTACATATTAGAATGAATGCATCAGCACATTCTTCATATAATGGAAACTCTGAAGTAACCATTCCACCAGTTAAATGCAGAACTTATACCAAAAAAATTTTTAAGTTAGACTCAAAAGCCAGAAGACAGGAAGTCAAGGTTTTATATGTTTGTGCTGACAGCTAAACTGAATAGTAAACTTTTTAACAATATGAAATTTTTCACTGTAGATTCTCACTGTGTGAACTGATAATTTAAAAAATAAATTTTATTTTCATCTTTTCATTCTTTTACACTTAACTTTCTAGGGAATGTGTTCACACACACATATATGCTGTATTTCCCAGGGGCATTAGCAGTATAAGTAAGAAGAATGAAAAATATAACAATATTTTATGAGGATGGATGTGTTCATTTTAGCTTCAGATTTGTACATACCTGAGTGGTGAGATAATGAATAATAATCATCACTGGGGATTTAACTCCACTTGCATGACTTTTCAAGAAAACTTGTTTATTCTTTCTATTGCTAAAGCTTTCTGTGTATAAATATCAGAGATAGGAATCGTTTTAGCGTGTATAGTGTAATGCTCTGTCTTACTAAACAGTGCGCTGAACTAGTGTAAGCATTGGGAATAAAACCATCTAAAATTAGGTGTCGTGCTACACTGTGCTTCAGCAGAATGCTGTGGGACACTTTGGTGTTTGTCACATTTAGTTAGTTCTTTTTCTCATTCATTCATTCATTCATTCATACATTCATTCATTCTACAAAGGTTTTTAAGGTGTGTGCCAAGTGCCAGGTGCTGTTTCTGGAGCTAGAGAGTAAGATCACTGGAGAGTAAACATTAAGCAAACTGTAAAAAACTTTATGCCCATAGAGCTTCCAGTCTAGTGGCAGAGAAAGGAAACTCAACAATTAATTGAGCGAGAACCTAATATGTCAGGTGGCTCTAAGTGCTATGAAGGAAAATAAAGCAGGAAGCGGTATGGAGAGATGGCAGCATCCGGCTCCTTTAGCTGGTGGGCTGGGAATGCCTGTCTGCAGTGGTGACAGGTGACCTTGGGCAGAGACCTGGGAGGAGGAGGAAACTGCCTTGTGGTAGCCGGGACAGTAATTGCGAAGGCCCAGGGCAGGGGCAGGCCTGTTGCTGCAGTCAGAGGAAGAGGGCCCTGGTGGCGAGGATGCTGGGAGGAGAGGTGACCGGTACAGCAGCCACTGTGGGCCACTGAGGGCTTCCAACTTAATTGCCAGGGTGGGTAGTTTGAGTGTAGGAACCACCTCGCCCACTTCTATTCTTAAACGTGTCCCTTTGGCTGCTGTGTGCAGAGCTATACCAGAGCGAGGGAGGAAGCGGGGGACCATACAGCCCTTCCCAGCAGTGATGGCTGGTGGCCGTGTGGCTCAGGGGATGCAAGGTGGCAGGATCTGGGATAGTCCAGGACGAGAGGACATGGCCCTTGGTGCAGTCTCCCAGAGAGCGAGAGTAGGCTGAGAAGAGATCCAAGAGTTGAGTCCTGGGCACGTTAATATTTAGACATTAGGAAACTGAGAAAGATTCTTCAAAGGAATCGGAGAGTGAGCAGCAGTGAGGGAGGAAAGGGGAAAGTTAATGGCCCTATAGAAGCCAATGAAGACCAGAACTGAGTGACCGCTGGTTCCAGTGCCGTTGTTCACGCCAGTGTGATGGGATCTCACCGGTTTTTATACGGCAGTACTTTTCAGATTGGTGACCATTCCATGTTTTCCCTTACTGACACCTACTTCCTAGTCCTTTAGCTTTGGTAGGATTCCTCCTGGTCTTCTCTCCTCCAATCTCAGTGCTTCCAATCCTCTAACCCCATAATGAATAAATACTGAGTATTCCCAGGAGATGTCAAATTCCAAAGCTTGTTAAATAAATAACTCCAACTTCCTCGTGAACCTTAGATAGCAGGTCTGAGTTGAGACCCTTCTGTATAAAGCATTTTGTCATAGGTATAATTCCTAAAATTCAGAAGGTGGTTTGAATTATTATAGTCCAGTTGCTTCAACTCCAATCATTTGCTAAAAGTTGTATCATAGATTTTTTAATTTGCACTATATTCAACAATTATCTTAACAAAAGCATTCCAGTCATTCTTTAATGATCTCTATTGAATCTTTGTCTCTTTTCCTTTCAGAAAAATGTGATGAACCGCTTGTGTCTGGACTCCCCCATGTAGCTTTCAGCAGCTCGTCCTCTATGTCTGCAAGCTATTCTCCCGGCTATGCCAAGATCAATAAGAGAGGCGGTAAGGCACATCTTATCTCCTTTGTCTACAAATGTTTTAAATAAGAACATGTTATATCTGCAACTGCATTTCTAAAATGTATTTTACTACACAACGTCTATTAGCTGGCACGAAAATCATTCTTCCCATATCTATTAACAGATGCATGGATACTGTAAACCTCTTTTGTAACTACTGTTGATGAGTGATAATGGGAGAATTTGGGCATGAAGTAAGAGATGGTAAATTAGAGGATGAATTCTGGAGGTACATGTAATTAATTTAAAAAGACAAAAATTCTGACTTAAGGAAATTCTTGTTAATCAGAAAATCATTTAGAAAAAGTTGAAATGAATCGATTCCAAATATGCGTACGGTGCATGAAATAGAATATTCTGTATTAACTGCTTTTTTTTTTATTACTGTACTAAGTTAGTTTCTAGGGAAATGCAGAATGAAAAAGTATAACCTTTAGCAATATCTCCCCCAGCACCCAAAATTTAGCTTTGCATGTAAAAAAATAGTTATACATTTGCAACTAAAAGTTTTGGACTTTAAAATCATGGTATTAATTAGTAAGTGATTATTTTAAAGTAGATAGTTCATAAAGAGTAAAGGAAGATGATTAAGGACAGAGACTTAAAACTTTTGCTTCAAAGGAACAGTGTTACAAATACCAATGAATAGCAACTTAAAAAGGAAACAATATTTTCATGAAAAAATAAATATGAATCAACTAACAAGGACCATAATTGTTAGTCAGTGAAATGGGAGATACTAAATTTAAATCACAGACAATTTGTGGGGTGGGGGTAGGGAGGGTGAAGTAAATAAACATGGAAGGAAAAAAAAAGAGCAGGAGAAAACTCAAAAGGGGAAGAAAAAAGAAAAAAGAGCGGAGGGAAATAAAATGACATCAGAAAAGGGAGAAATATCAGAGAGATTCAGAAAGACCAAAAAGGAGAATAAAAGAGCTAAGAAAAATATAGAAATAACATGTATCCATAGAATGATTATATAGAGATTAATACAAGTATGAAGAGACATTAATCAGTAAAAAGACTTGGTAAGAGGTACAGAGAATATATAGTTTTGATTTTTAAAGTAGTATTAATTAGCTGCTTTTTTGCAATGAGCTTTTTTATAAATTAGGGTATAATTGGCATGTAACATTGCATTAGTTTCAGGAATACAACGTAATGTTTTCATATACGTATAGATTAAAAAGTGATGGCCACATTAAGTCTAGTTAACATTCATCACCATGCAAAGTTACAAATTTTTCTTGTGATGAAGACTTTTAAGATCTACACTCTTAGCAACTTTCAGAAAGGTAGCACAGGGTTACTAACTGTAGTCACCATGCTGAACATTACATCCCATAGTTTATTTATTTTACAAATGGAGGTTTGTACTTTTTGACCGTCTTCACCCATCTCCCTATCCTTTTCTTCTGGCAAGTACGTATCTGTTCTCTGTATCTACGTAGCTGCTCCTTTTTTAAATATGACGTTCATCGGGCTTTTTGAGCATTAGAGAGGTGGTGAGTTACTTTAAGTTTTCAAAAACTTTACTTAAACATTGTCAAAGTCATGAAAATTGTAATTCATTCCTCTTCTGCAGTCTCCAAAAACAAACAAACAAAAATAATATGGATAGAAAAACATGAAAGAAGGAACTGGCCATACTTGAATAATAATTATGATTAAGGTCAGCCCAGTACTAGTAACTGAGGCAAAATATGAAAGAGAAAGGAAATAACACATACAATCCTGGATGTCAAGAGGATGTGATATGCCCTAAAAAGAAGTGTCATGATATTGAGAGATCTACAGCAACTTTGAGAGGAAGCAGTCACAAAAGATTTCTTTGGGAAGCTCTATGGGAAAATACAACGGATGGATTTTATACCCAGTGAACTTGGGCAAGCTGGGTTGTATCAAGTGTACAACAGCTTTGGGAATACAAATGATACAATGTTACCAACAATGAGACGAGTGGGCAAAAAAAAAAAGAATAAAGAAGTCATGATCAAATGACTGTAGCTGAGCAGCAATCCTTTTACATTTAAGACCATGACTACACAACTTAGTCAGTTATATTTGCAGAACCAAGTATGAATTTTGTAGCTACAAGAGTGTAGAAATGCCATTATGGGAATTAGACAAATGTGTGCATTTTCCCTCCTAACTTTTCAGAGCAGGAGGCCACTAGGTGCTATAACTGTAGATGCAAATTTCTTTTGTCTGAATTTTTTAGGAATTAATATGTCTTTTTTTAATATAATTTATTTTGGTATCATTAATTTACAATTACATGGGCAATATTATGCTTATTAAACTACCCCCTTCATTAGGTCCCCCCCACCAACCCCATTACAGTCACTGTCCATCAGCATGGTGAGATGCTATAGAATCACTACTTGTCTTCTCTGAGTTGCACAGCGCTCCCCGTGCCCCCCCAACATTACGTCTGCTAATCGTAATGGCCCTTTTTCCCCCTTATCGCTCCCTTCCCACCCATTTTCCCAGTCCCTTTCCCTTTGGTAACTATTAGTCCGTTCTTGGGTTCTGTGAATCTGCTGCTGTTTTGTTCTTTCAGTTTTTTCTTCTTTCTTCTTATACTCCACATATGAGTGAAATCATTTGATACTTGTCTTTTTCTGCTTGGCTTATTTCACTAAGCATAATATCCTTTAGCTCCATCCATGTTATTGCAAATGATAGGATTTGCTTTCTTCTTATGGCTGAATAATATTCCATTGTGTATATGTACCACTTCTTCTTTATCCATTCATCTACTGATGGACACTTAGGTTGCTTCCATTTCTTGGCTATTGTAAGTAGTGCTGCAATAAACATAGGGGTGCATCTGTCTTTTTCAATTTGGGCTGCTGCATTGTTAGGGTAAATTCCTAGGAGTGGAATTCCTGGGTCAAATGGTATTTCTATTTTGAGTTTTTTGACAAACCACCATACTGCTTTCCACAATGGTTGAACTAATTTGCAGTCCCACTAGCAGTACAGGAGGGCTCCCTTTTCTCCACATCCTCGCCAACATTTGCTGTTGTTTGTGTTTTGGATGTTGGCCATCCTCACTGGTGTGAGGTGATATCTCATTGTGGTTTTAATCTGCATTTCTCTGATGATTAGCGATGTGGAGCATCTTTTCATGGGCCTGTTGGCCATCTGAATTTCTTCTTTAGAGAAGTGTCTATTCATGTCCTCTGCCCATTTCTTAGTTGGACTATTTGCTTTTTGTTTGTTCAGGTGCGTGAGTTCTTTAAATATTTTGGATGTCAACCCTTTATCGGATACATCATTTATGAATATATTCTCCCATACTGTAGGATGTTTTTTTGTTCTACTGATGGTGTCCTTTTCTGTACAGAAGCTTTTCAGCTTGATATAGTCCGACTTCTTCATTTTTGCTTTTCTTTCCCTTGCTTGGGGAGATATGTTCATGAAGAAGTCACTCATGCTTATGTCCAAGAGATTTTTGCCTATGTTTTTTTCTAATAGATTTATGGTTTCATGACTTACATTCAGGTCTTTGATCCACCTTGAGTTTACCTTTGTGTATGGGGTTAGGCAGTAGTCCAGTTTCATTCTCTTACATGTAGTTGTCCAGTTTTTCCAACACCAGCTGCTGAAGAGGCTGTCATCTCCCCATTGTATATCCAAGGCTCCTTTATCAAATATTAGTTGACTGTATATGTTTGGGTTAATGTTTGGATTTTCTATTCTGTTCCACTGGTCTGTGGGTCTGTTTTTGTGCCAATACCAAATTGTCTTGATTACTGTGGCTTTGTAGTAGAGCTTGAAGTCAGGGAGCGTAATTCCCCCTGTTTTATTCCTCCTTCTCAGGATTGCTTTGGCTATTCGGGGTCTTTTGTGGTTCCATATGAATTTTAGAATTATTTGTTCCAGTTCATTGAAGAAAGCTGTTGGTAGTTTGATAGGGATTGCATTGAATCTGTAGATTGCTTTAGGTAGTATAGCCATTTTGACAATATTTATTCTTCCTAGCCAAGAGCATGGGAGGCATTTCCATTTGTTAGTGTCCTCTTTAATTTCTCTTAGGAGTGTCTTGTAGTTTTCAGAGTACAGGTCTTTCACTTCCTTCGTTAGGTTTATTCCTAGGTATTTTATTCTTTTTGATGCAATTGTGAATGGAATTGTTTTTCTGATTTCTCTTTCTGTTAGTTCATCATTAGTGTATAGGAAAGCAACAGATTTCTGTGTGTTAATTTTGTATCCTGCAACTTTGCTGAATTCAGATATTAGTTCTAGTAGTTTTGGAATGGAGTCTTTAGGGTTTTTTATGTACAGTATCATGTCATCTGCAAATAGTGACAATTTGACTTCTTCTTTACCAATCGGGATGCCTTGTATGTCTTTGTTTTGTCTGATTTCTGTGGCTAGGACCTCCAGTACTATGTTGAATAACAGTGTAGAGAGTGGGCATCCCTGTCTTGTTCCCGATCTTAGATGGAAAGCTTTCAGATTCTCTCCTTTAAGTATGATGTTAGCTGTTTGTTTGTCATATATGGCCTTTATGATGTTGAGGTACTTGCCCTCTATACCCATTTTGTTGAGAGTTTTAATCATGAATGGATGCTGAATTTTGTCAAATGCTTTTTCAGCATCTATGGAGATGATCATGTGGTTTTTGTTCTCTTTGTTGATGTGGTGGATGATGTTGATGGATTTTCGAATGTTGTACCATCCTTGCATCCCTGGGATGAATCCCACTTGATCATGGTGTATGATCCTCTTGATGTATTTTTTAAATTCGGTTTGCTAATATTTTGTTGAGTATTTTTGCATCTACGTTCATCAGGGATATTGGTCTGTAATTTTCTCTTTTGGTGAGGTCTTTGGCCGGTTTTGGTATTAGAGTGATGCTGGCTTCATAGAATGAGTTTGGAAGTATTCCCTCCTCTTTTATTTTTTGGAAAACTTTAAGGAGAATGGGTGTTATTTCTTCTCTGTATGTCTGGTAGAATTCAGAGGTGAATCCATCAGGTCCAGCGGTTTTGTTCTTGGGTAGTTTTTTGATTACCGAGTCAATTTCGTCGCTGGTGATTGGTCTGTTTAGTTTTTCTGTTTCTTGCTTGGTCAGTCTTGGAAGGTTGTCGTTTTCTAAGAAGTTGTCCATTTCTTCTATGTTTTCCAGCTTGTTAGCATATAGATTCTCCTAATATTCTCTTATAATTATTTGTATTTCTGTGGGGTCCGTCGTAATTTTTCCTTTCTCATTTCTGATTGTGTTTATGTGTGTAGATTCTCTTTTTCTCTTAATGAGTCTGGCTAGGGGTTTATCTATTTTATTTATTTTTTCAAAGAACCAGCTCTTGGTTTTATTGATTTTTTTCTATTGTTTTATTCTTCTCAATTTTATTTATTTCTTCTCTAATCTTTATTATGTCCCTCCTTCTAGTGACTTTGAGCCTCATTTGTTGTTCTTTTTCCAATTTCAGTAATTGTGTCTTTAGACTATTCATTTGGGAATGTTCTTCCTTCTTTAAATAGGCCTGGATTGCACTATACTTTCTTCTTAGAAGTGCCTTTGCTGCATCCCACAGAAGTTGTGGCTTTGTGTTGTTGTTGTCATTAGTCTGCATACATTCTTTGATTTCTGTTTTGATTTGGTCGTAACCCATTGATTAATTAGGAGAATGTTGTTAAGTCTCCATGTATTTGTGAGCCTTTTTGGTTTCTTTCTAAAATTTATTTCTAGTTTTATACCTTTGTGATCTGAGAAGTTGGTTGGTAGGATTTCAGTATTTCTGAAATTACTGAGGGTCTTTTTGTGGCCTAGTATGTGGTCTATTCTGGAAAATGTTCCATGTGCACTTGAGAAGAATGTGTATCCTGTTGCTTTTGGGTGTAGAGTTCTGTAGATGTCTGTTAGGTCCATCTGTTCTAGTGTGTTGTTCAGTGCCTCTGTGTCTTTACTTATTTTCTGTCTGGTTGATCTGTCCTTTGGAGTGAGTGGTGTGTTGAAGTGTCCTAAAATGAATGCATTGCTGTCTATTTCCTCCTTTAATTCTGTTAGTATTTGTTTCGCATATGCTGGTGCTCCTGTGTTGGGTGCATATATATTTGTAATGGTTATATCTTCTTGTTGGACTAACCCCCTTATCATTATGTAATGTCCTTCTTTATCTCTTGCTACTTTCTTCGTTTTGAGGTTTATTTTGTCTGATACAAGTACTCCAACACCTGCTTTTTTCTTCTTGTTGTTTGCATGAAATATCTTTTTCCATCCCGTTACTTTTAGTCTGTGTATATCTTTGGGTTTGAAGTGAGTCTCTTGTAAACAGCATATAGATGGGTCTTGCTTTTTTATCTATTCTATTACTCTGTGTCTTTTGATTGGTGCATTCAGTCCATTTATATTTAGGGTGATTATCGACAGATATGTACTTATTGCCATTGCTGGCTTTAGATTCGTGGTTACCAAGGGTTCAGGGGTTGCTTCTTTACTATCTAACAATCTAACTTAACTTTCTTGTTAAGTAATTGTTAACACTGTCTGATGTTTCTTTATTTCTCTCCCTTCTTATTCTTCCCTCTCCATTCTTTATATACTAGGTGTTTTATTCTTTGCCTTTAGTTAGTATTTGGATGGTCTGCTTTCTTTGCTATGATTTTATTTTCTCTGATGGCATCTTTTTAGCCTTAGGAGTGCTTCCATCTAGAGCAGTCCATTTAAGATATCCTGTAGAGGTGGTTTATGAGAGGCAAACTGTCTCAACTTTCCTTTGTGTGGAAATTGTTTAACCCCTCCATCATATTTAAATGATAATTGTGCTGGATATAATATTCTTGGTTCGAGGCCCTTCTGTTTCATAACGTTAAATATACCATGCCATTCTCTTCTGGCCTGTAAGGTTTCTGTTGAAAAGTCTGATGATAATCTGATGGGTTTTCCTTTGTAGGTGATCTTTTTTCTCTCTCTAGCTGCCTTTAATACTCTGTCTTTATCTTTGATATTTGCCATCTTAATTTTTATGTGTCTTGGTGTTATCTTCCTTGGGTCCCTTGTGTTGGGAGATCTGTGGGCTTCTGTGGACTGCGAGACTATTTCCTTCCCCAGAGAGGGAAAGTTTTCAGCAATTATTTCTTCAAAGACAGTTTCTATCCCTTTTTCTCTCTCTTCTTCCTCTGGTACTCTTATAATGCGAATATTGTTCCGTTTGGATTGGTCGCACAGTTCTCTTAATATTCTTTCATTCCTAGAAATCCTTTTATCTGTCTCTGCCTCAGCTTCTCTGTATTCCTGTTCTCTGATTTCTATTCCATTAACAGTCTCTTGCATCTTATCCAGTGTGCTGTTAAGCCCGTCGATTGCTTCTCTGATTTCTGCATTGTCTTTCCTCAGTTCCCTCACTTCCTCCCTCAGCTCTTGCACATTTCTCTGTAGGTCCATCAGCATGGTTATGACTTTTATTCTTAATTCTTTTTCAGGAAGTCTGTGCATTTCCATCCCTTCAGACTCCCTCTCTGGGGTTGTCTGGTTGATTTTGGTCTGAACCATATTCCTCTGTCTTTTCATGGCTATAGAAGTCGTCGCTGCCGGTTGCCATGTATGTCAGGTGGGCTCTTTAAGACTTTAAAAAGAGAAAAAGAAGAAAAAAAGAAAGAAAGAAAGAAGGAAAAAACGAAAAAAGAGAGAAAAGAAAAACAAAAAAGAAAAGAAAACAAAACAAAAAAACAAAAAACATAACAAAGCAAAAAAAAGCGCCCACCAGGAGTAGATTCTGTAAGCTGCTGTAGGTGGCGCTATTGCCACACTATTCTGCAGCCATGGCCGCGCCTCTCCGCAGGGCCCTTTATTGCTCTGGCCGGGGTGGGAACGAATGGGTGGCTGTTGATCTCAGTGAGAAGTGTAAGTATGGCCATGCTTCCCCAGTTGCCAGCTAAGGTGTCCGAAACTCCCCAGGAATCCCAGCCTGCTGGGCTGAGTGTGCCGGGGCGATCTGGCTCCTCTGCTGGGCTCCTGTCTCTTTAAGACCGCTGAGGAAAGCGCGTGCTTTTTTTTTTTTTCCTTCCTGGGAGCCGGCTGCAAGCACCCTGGCGTGTTCCCGCTCAGATCCTGCCCTTCTGTCTCTCCAGTCTCCGCTGCACTGCGCGATGTGTGTCAGCGCTCCCCGCGCAGATCACCGGGGCTGGCTACTTTGCGGGGTGTACTTCCACTCCATCCCGGTTCTGAATCCTCTCCTCCGCCGGTGCGCTGGGGTGCAGGAGTGCTCAGGTCCCACCGGGTCGCGGCTCCGTATCTTCCCCACCTCACAGGGTGCCGAGTCCTCTCAGGTGTAGCTGCATGCTGTGCGCTTTCCTGTGTATTCTGGTCTCTCTTTTAGGAATAGTTGTATTTGCTGTATTTTCATAGATAAATATATTGTTGGGAGGAGATTTCTACTGCCCTACTCATGCCGCCATCTTCCCGGAAACGGAATTAATATCTCTTATGAAGGAACATGCAGTGATTTTTTTTTAATTCTCATTGAATTCACATAAAGTTACATTAAAATATTTATTTTATAATAATACAAGATGCCACTGAATTATTTAGAGCTACATATCTATTTATCTACTCACATGCATAGAGGGAGGTATCTGAAATCAAATTTCTAAAATGTTAACTTTTTTTAACCTAGAGTGTGAGATTTAAGGAATATCTATGCTTTCTTTATAATGGGTTGCTCTATAGTTTGTATATACTATTATATATGTGTATATATTATATCTATCAGTATATATGTAGGTAGAGATATAGTACATTTAAAAAGAAAAGTTTTTTCAAAAGCAAATGATCATATGAAACAACGTTTATGGTTTCTTAGTTGTTTGACCAGGAGTTTTTCTGTCTGACTATTCATACAATGCACTCACATGCATTTGGGCTGAAATCATGACATAGTAGTTCACTGGGAGAAAACATTGTCTGTGCTATAGTTATAAGTTTGCACTTGCCTATGGCCCATTTTATCAACATTTGTTATGCAGGGAGCTTTAGTTACTTTTTGCCTCACAAGGAACCATTTGCTTACACTGTGCCTAGTTGCATATAACCCCCTTCCCCACCGCATCCTATAATATCTACCTAACTGTTTGGGAATGTCACACAGCCAGCTATAGCTCCTCTTTACCCCTAGTTGATGACCTCAGTGTAGCAAGTATCAGAGAGGAGGTTTATTTCCTTTATAAGAAAAATCAAAAATAAATCCACATATGGTTATTTTAATAAAAAAGCTTTTTATTCTGTTGTACAGTTCATTTGCAAATGTCTTTGGGAAAGGAGCTGTTTGGGCTGAAATTCATGCTAAGGTGTAAATGGCTAATAACCCACCTTGACTGAGAATAGTTTGTGTTTGTTTTAGTGCAGTGTGATATTACATATCTTAAAGATGGCTAATGGCAGCAGAGATTTCAAAGGAGAGAAAAAATAAGATATATGTAAAGGGTGCCAGGGACGCTGGAGATATATTTTCTTACTTCACTATTGGCAATAATTATCTTATACATACACCATATAAGCATCTGAAAGCATGATAATATACTAACAGAGAAGGGTGAAAGAATGTAACTTACTAATTATACAAATATATAAAAGAGAAAATTCATTTGACCATTATGTCAATAAGCATTCCTTCAACTTTTATCATTTATTTAAATGATATTCCTCAAATACATTTTAGAGAGATAGTTTATGAACACATTAAAAAAGCAGAGACTAAGTGATAATACACATTCAAATGAGAGATTGACACACATTTAAAAAGTGGACTTTAGTTTTTGGGTCCCTGCAATAAAAATCCATCTGCTATAAACTTGATGTCAGGGACCAGTACATAGCAAACCTGGGGGTAAATGCTTATTTGAATGGAAAATCCACTTGTAGTTCTCTCAGGTCTTTTTGAGCTTTCTGCTTTAAGTTTGTTTTTGTTTGTTTTAGAACAATACCTCCCTCCTGGGATCTATATTCTCCATTTATAACTTCATTCTTAATTCATTGAAAGTTTCCTAGCCTTGTATCATTCTGAGTCAATACCAGTTAAAATGGGTTACTCTTTCCAAAGGGTAGCACAGATACTAAACCTTTGAGAGTTTTGCATAAAGTATCCACTACCTTACATTTATACAATATTTCTCAGATTATAAAATGCTTTCATGTGTGTTCTAAGTGATCATGTGTCACTTGATCTTTAGAACAACCTTATTAGGTAGAATGTTAGACTAGAGGTGACAATCATTTCTTCAGTCCAACTTTGAGCTTTCTACTTCCCATGCCTTTTGTAGACATCATCCTCTTCCTACTGCCCAAGAGTGACAGCCACTCTACCACACGATGCTCTTCTCCCTCCACCAGTCACAGGTGAACCGATGATCTCAACTGGTGTCATCAGTATCTCTATTTCATTTGTGTGACACTTGGGAACCAAGAGGGCTGGTGGAGAAACCATGATGGGCCGTGTGTAAATAAGAGGGAAGCAGGTACTGGTGAAGAATGTAACCTAAGACCATGTGCACCCATATGGGATGGATAGTCACTGGTCTCATTTTTTTTCTCCTTAGGTACCTGCTTCCAGGTGCCATGACCTCTGGCTACACTTCTGTTTGCTTCTGTGATATTTATCTTTCTGGTTCTAATCATCACCTCCTCTTGCCTGGCTAATTTGAGTAAATTTCCCTTCCTAGGTACTCCTGATTTTTTAAAAGTTATTATCGTTCCCATTTTACGGATCAACATAATTATAGAGACCCAAAAAGACCCTGGTTGAGAGTCTACACTTTAGGTTCTAAAGTGGCATAGCTAGGAAGCAGTGATGCAGGAACACAAATCCATGCTCACAAACCAGTCACTCTTCATGCCTGAATATGCCAGTAGGAGCAAGATCAGTCATTTGAATAAGCCCAAAGACAGAGCCTAAAAAGAGGTGGAAGGTTTGAGTCAAGTTTAATTTATGTTTATATAACCAGAGCGACCCAATCATGAAATCTCAAAGTTTCTTGAGTAATACAGATCTGAGATCATTTTCTTTCTTTTCACCCTCTTGCCACCTATTTTTCCTTAGTAGACCCTTCAATGCTCGCTGCTCCTCAGAGACTTTTTCTTTTTGATTTGCCTCCTGGATAATTCCACCCATTTCAGGAACCTCATCATCTGTATTAAACCAAAGGGCAGAGAGTTGTGGTGGTGGCATTGTATTCACGTTATTTATCCTTTATATCCTCCAGCAGGGTGAAAAGATTGCATTCGTAGGCCACATAATTGTTCATCACTTTTGGGAGGAATATGTGTGTAACAGACATCTGGAAAGACTGTTGGAACAGATTTCTTAAATGTCCACACTGGTATCTTAAAAAGAACTACAGTCTTCACTTTCCCTTAAAAGACACCACTGAAGTTAGTAATTTCTGCCATGCCTTCACACCTTGGCTTTGTCAAAGCATTTTCTGCTTCCTGATGGACAAAAGGGAGTGTAGTTATCAGCATAATGCCAACATCTTCTCTAGTTCAAACGTCCATACTTACACATGTTGGAACACTTCTTGCAGGCTCTTAAGTGGCTCAGCAAATAATCACACCTTACTCTGCTCTTCACAGGTCTGTTCCTGCTACTTTTGGAAAGCAAGAGTTTCTCCTTTTAAATGCACCCTCGATTCTCTTGTCCCTCAGCTATCTTTCATATTTGTAAAATACCTCCTTTTCCTCAGCTTTCTATTCTTTCTCACCTTTCCTGCTTTAAATAGTAAAAGGATCTGTCACAACTAATCAAACCCAGACATACTATGAATATATCTGTATCCAGTAGACAGTGATTTGCGAAAGCCATCACAGTGCTTCCATGAGGACATGGTCCCTCTTTATGCTAGTAATGCCTCCTGTTGGCGCTCTTCTGTTCTCTCCATCCCTGATCCATTCCTTCTCCCATATTGTCCACTCCTGGCATCCAGTATCTGCCAGGTCAGGTAGTATTCTTAAGCTTTATTAGGAAGCTTTTCTTTTCGACTATAACATCAAGGCTTAAATTATGAAACAGACTAAAGTTTCTAATTGCTGAACTTCTGTCCATGTTGACAGATTCCATTTCACTATTTTCCTTCTACCCCTTCTACAGCCTCTACCACTTACTCAGTATTTGTCTTAATCTACTCCTTTTCACACTCCCTAATAATTCGTTATTACTTTAGTATGAATTCATTGGTTGAAATGTTACTTCTCCTAGGAGCATTTGCCTTTTAAGAGCAGGTCTTTGGGAGCAGGAAAATCCAGAGGATTAACTTTCTAATGTAGCATTTCAGGATGTTTGACATTCCTTTTTGGACTGGCTATACCTCTTCATCTTTGAATTACTCTCCTGAAAACACCTGCTGATTTTGCTCACTCTGTAGTAGTGCTGAGCATTGGAACAAGAATGACTTGTATTCATGCATAGCTAGGTTTCAATACAGAATTGATGAAGGATGAGTATGGTATTAGTCAATTATGCAAACTTTCTGCATCTCAGTTTCCTGATTTCTATGTTTACTATGTAATTTATCAACCAAACCAGGAAATTTTGACAGTAAAAGACTTCCATTAATAACCATACCAAGTCAATCTTGATGGTATAGGTATTTATTGGGATATTTATATTTTAAATAGGAATCAATCATACAGTTTGGCAGAGCTATTATGAAGATTAAATGAAACAATCTACATACACAAACTGTATAATAATTTAAATATCAGTCTCTTTCCTATCAATTACCCTCATTTCCTGCAAACAACACTGCAGATACTAATATTTTAAAACGAATGAATGAAATACCCTTGTCTTTACAAAACAATGCCTCCCTAAAAAGTTATTGCTTGGATTTTTGTGTTTCCCAGTGTGTGTATTTCCTCATCATTATCAAAGAAGAAAATGGTATCATAATAACTGAAAGATTAACACAGTAACATTTTAAATAATTTTAATGAGTTTTGTGTAAGTGGATTGATACACGCATCTTTTCATCTGAAACTCCTTTCAATTCAAATGAAAGAGTTTATGTCTGATTTTTAACTGTTATTTTGATCTTATTTACCTTGTATCATTTGAATTAGAGCTTACAGAGTCCAGTATAATATTTATTTGTTTGTTTTATGATCCTCAGAAAAGCCAAAAAGAATTGTTCTGAACATTAAGGAGAATTAAAAAGGGTTTGTTTGTTTTTTTCCCTTCAGCCCTATAAATTCTATTTTTTAAGAATATATTTTAAATTATTTCTTCCAACGCCATCAGTATGCCTTTGTATTCACCTTTCCAACTGAATGAAAGTTGGCATCTATCTAACTAGTACTGTAAGTTTGTTCTTTCTACTTTTATTCTCAAATTTAAATAAAAATTTTGGCTGCACTGGGAGCTTTAAAAAATTAAATGCAATACATGATACATTCATATCATTAACATTTTTTTAAAATGATAGAACAATAGAAGCATATTCAGCAGGGAATGACTCATAAATTTGTTTTGACATGCTTTTATAATTTGCAAATAATATTGCTATGTTTCTGCTATGCCATCAAATTTTATAATGTTGGAATTTTAATACCTTATTTTGTGTTCTCCATTGAAAGCTATGCTGTGTTTTATAGCATTTCCCATAGAACACTGTTTCCAAGGGAGTGTAATTGTAATATGTGCTATGCACACACACGTATACACACGTTTCCATGGCCATATCAGCTGGGCAAGTATTGTGTTTTGTAGGTTTCTCTGGGGAATCAGAGAGACTTTCTTTATCATCAGGCATCTTAAGGCCAGCAGAACATCCTTTGACTTTGGGGGACACTTTTATACAAGTTAGCCAAACACTCTGCTCATCAATGTTTTAAATAGGGTTTGTTTAATATGCTTAGAAGTACAGTTGTCCCATGGGTTCACACTATATTTCTAAAAATACTGCTTTGAAAAGCTCTTTGCTAATAGTATGAGAGATGATGATTTTGGATTTACTAGAGGGAAGTAGAGTTAATTGGAGAAAGGGGGTTTTTAGATTTGGCACATTTGAGATGAAGAATTTTTAGTTAATTATTTTTCAGAAGTCGCTATTTGCTGTTTGTAGCAAATATCTTAATATTTGTCACTGAGAAAATCATGAGCTACATTAGAATCAGTGCTATTGCATTAACTGCTGCTATCATCTTTGAAATGGCTCTGGGATATTGATTATCTAATGCTTTCCTTATATCACCATATGAATAACTGACTCTCTAAAAGAGCAGGATAATTGTGAATAATCAATTTAGAAGTGTAATATATCCGTGTATTACATGTTTTGTAATTTTATTTTACATACAGTATTGATAAATATGCTACTCGGTGCTTTCCCTATAAAGTTTAGAACATATGAAGTCGGCAAACTTCACACCTAAACTATCAAAGAAATATATTTAAATATTTATTTTGAGATGTACAGAATAAATATCTCTTTGTAGATTTGTTGATGTGGAGGTAGAAGACCTATATTTCCCTTTTGTCCTTAGGCTACTTTCTCCCTTTATTTAATTCCCCACTACCTCACATCTGTACTGAAAAGCTTGGAATAAATAATCAGTGGGGTCCCATCTTCTCTGAACAACCTTACCTTGGAGCCAAGATTGATCATAATTCCTTAGTCTTACTCTTAATGGGCCATTACAGAATCTGAGTGGTCTACCCCACTTCATCCTCTGTGCATAGAAATACTTCCTATTGAATAACTTTGAAAATAGTGAGGATATCAGGAAGAAAATATTCACCAAATAAAGTTTCTACAAATTGAATTTTTCTTTCTAAACTATTCTAGGATATATGTCAATGGTATGTTTTGGAGATTAAATGCTTAATTATCCCTTTGATATTCACCAATTTTACTCAAAGAGAAGCTTTAATATTTTTCACATGATGGTGGAGAATTTCTGTGAATGATTTGTGCTATATCAGAAATATTCACCTTAAAATAAAATTCTTCACACAGTATAAAAACACTTCTTTAACACAGTACTATGTACAAATTAATTCTCTGAATGAACAAATATGTTGAATCATATTTTTCGCATCTATTAGTCTACAGAAAAAAGGATCTCACAAGTTATTTAGCATTGATGTAGCCAGTTTGTGTCCAGACAATTATAGAGAATAAATAACAACATCAAACATTATCATCATTTATTAATGTAAAAATTAATATCAATTTTTTAGATGTACCTGCAGAACAATTGGGAAAGGGCCCCATGGTATCAATGTTCTCTCAATGCTTTCAAAATTGGGGAACAGATGCCGCCAGGAGGGTGATGTTGAGCTGGTAAAGCATGTCTCTGTTATCTCAGGATATTTCTTTCATGCATGAGGCCTTCAATGTGAGCTGTTACATCCAATTGGTAACAGGTGCATCTGGAAATAGAACAGATTCTATCAGTCCTTATATCTCATATATGGCCCTTAAGGACTTCTTTCTATGCCCCAGTTGCTGAAGTGTAACCTGTGAGAAATAACAGAGGCCAGAAATGAACAGAGCATGTCCACGAGGTCCTGTCCGGGAAACTCACTGCCCAGTGAGGGGCACTGAATGGGGTCCATTCATCTGATAAAATTAGGGCAAAAACAAGTACACATATGGAAAACATAATTCAAACCCCATTTCCTGTACACCAGATGAGTGACTCTCTATCATTCTTCTACATCTTCAGTAGTCCTTCCTTATCCACAGGGGATGTATTCCAAGACCCCTAGTGGAAGCCTGAAACCATAGGTAGTATTGAACTCTGCATATACCATTTTTTCCTATGTATACATACCTATGATAAAGCTTAACATATAAATGAGGCAGAGTAAGAGATTAAAAACAGTAACTGATAATAAAAGAGAATTATAGCAATATCTTATAGTTATATGAATGTGCTCTCTCTCAAAATATCTTATTATACTGAACTCACCCTTCTTTGTGTGATGATTCCAGATGATAAAATGCCTATGTGATGAGATGAAGTGAGGTGAATGACGTAGGCATTGTGACATACTATTAGGTTACTATGACCTTCTGACCGCGTGTCAGAAGGAGGATTATCTGCTTCTGGATTGTGGTCGAATGTGGATAAGGGGAACTGCTGTATAAGAGGAATGTGAGGTAGTGGGGAATTAAATAATTGGAGAAAGTCCCATGCTTTTTGCCTGTTTGCCTCCTTGCCCTTATTTCATTCAATAAGAGAAAAAAAAAACAGGCGAAATTATTTCCAAGACCATTGGGAGGTTTTAATCCAGTCATGGCTCTATTAGCAACCTGGCTAGGTCATACTTATTAGAATGAAGAGACCCTTGTCTTAGTACCGTTTACATATTAATGACTTTTTTCACACATTTTTCTTTGGGAAGAATTAAAAAAAATAATAAAATTGCTTCTCTTTATACTCATGCCTTCCAAAACTAATTAAAAAAATACTGTCACTAATAACAATTCAAAGCAGTCCAGCCTTTCTTAGCCTACCACCTTCTCTATGCTCTTCAAATGAGCAATCAGCATTGTTCACACATCCCCTTGCTTTAAAACTGAGATATATGTTTGACACAAATATGGCTGATAATAAAGCATGACATGGAAGACAGTCCACTTTTATTGTTCTTGCCACTTTAACATTAAAAAGTAAATGCAAAATGTAGAAAGCTTTGTTCCCCAAGTTTCCACCCAAAGGTCACTTTTATTTTACTTTTTTTTTTAGCTCTTTTTATTTTCTTAGCAATGTAAGGAATTCATATTGTATGTTTTTATTTTGTTTTGTTTTCCTTCTCAGCAGCTTCTGGAATTTATTTCCTTTGTGTCTGTTTTCTACTTAAAAATCAGTGGACAATGCTATTTATTTCTGTTGGAGGATCCTTGTCTGAATTATATCTGTTACTTCCATATCACCAGACATTTGCAGCCAGGAGGACTGTTCTTCCTCCAAGGTAAAGTGCTTTGTAGTAGATGTGTGCCTGAGCATATATATGAACAATGCGTAATTGCGCATTTTGGGGATTTTTCCCTAGCCAGTTTACGGCACATATGTGTTTCAGTGAATTATTAATTGGAGTTCTTCTGTTCATTTTGTTTTGTTTTGCCTTGGTCTAGACTAATGCCTAGGACACTAGATAAGTCTTATAGGCTCTGTAGGTGGTGAGAACCATTGTTGACTCCCCAGTCATATTCTGGGCTAAAGAGCATGGAAGTTGAAACCACATGCTTCCGTATTCTACATGCTTTTATGTTATTATTGATGCACAGGTGACTGTTGGCACCTCTTCTTTGTATATTTTGACAAGGCCACGCTTTTCCTATAGGGACAAATAGTGTTCCCAGAAGGAAGATAATTAAATTGAGCTTTAGAATGGCACCATCAGGAGGAAGACATAGGGCAGAAATCATGACCCCTTCCTCATTGTGGAAGGGCTGAGAATCCTCCACAGATGAGTCCCAGGGAGGCCAGAAAACTAGAAGATATTGCCACTGCCCCCACCCCAATCCCCCTACACCTTAGGTTCACCTGTATTAAATTATAAGCACTTTTTAAATAAAACTCCAGATTTGTGTTGTATAAATCAGTTTTCATACACAGCTTTAACATTTTGAAGTTGTTTATCCTTCAGGAGTGAGTTTAGGTGTCACCTTTCCAAAAAGGCATCCCTGATGGCTAGACGAGGTATCTGTTGCCGTTTTTCCAAATGCACCATGATTTTCTCTCAGAACTGAGGATACAGTATGGTACTCTGGACTTGTTGTCTGACCCCAAGACTGGGTGTGAGTTGAGGACAGGTCCCACGTCTCATACATCCATGTACACCCAATATCTAGTATGGAGCCTGGCGCAGTTGATACTCACAGCCATTGAAACAAATGCTGGCATGGACACATTATCTCCTCTGATTTCTGTAAAAACCCTAGAAAATAATTTAGAAGTAATAAAACTCAGTTGTGGATAAGAAAACTAAAATTCAAGGAAGTTTGGATTCCTGCCCAAGGCCACAGCTAACAAAAAGCAGATTTGAGCATTTGAAACAAACTCTTCTGACTTCAAAGTCACTCTGTTCTCATCTCCACAAGTCTTCCCTGCCTCTGTGGGTTTTTCTTTAGGAAAAACTGGAATAATATTTGAGTTGGTTATAGGTCACAGCTAAAGTTTTTACACTGGTATTTTAGACCATAAAAAGAAACATTTCTTCATTCTATTTCTGAGAAATACATACTTTGTGATTCCTTTGCATGCTTAATATCTTTGTTTTAAATAGTCAAAGAGTAATAAAAACATTGCTTTAAATATTTGCATATAATAATATATTTTAAAGACAAATATTTGCATACAATGATATATTTTAAAGACTAGAAACCTAGTCAAAATCCAGACTCATTCAGTCTAGTTTCTGAATTTGCATGATATGAGGTGGTAGGCAGAAAAGATAAAACTGTACTTGAAATATTATATATGTGAGAACAGCAAAGATTGAAAGAAAACAATAAGACCAACATTCTATCTACTAGAAAAGAATTGAAATAAGAGAAAAATACCTATGTGCAGCACCAATATGCTACGAACTGACAGAAGCAATATTTTTTTGAGTCAGTAACACTCTTAATATTCAAAACACATATGGGAAAAAAGCAGTAAGTCAGTGCAAAGTGAAAGGAAATGAATAAAAGAAATAAAACTCAGCCACGAAATAGAAAATGTCTGAGACCTCCTAAATATGCCATAAACTGGATCTCTGTTTGGTATGAGATGGGAATAATCTGCCATTAGTAATAATAATATCCACTGTATGCTCATTATCAAGCACTGAATTGTTTCTTCCATTTCACATGAAAGACATGTTTTGCCTTTTGTTTCGTTATTAGTGAGTACTATGACCGTACTTCCAGAAAACCAATAGAGATGCCAAGGGAACGGATTCATTCTCCGCAAGTCCTCTGTATATCAGGCATTGGACTGTGCAAAGCAAAAACCATTAGACCAATTATTTCACCATTATTATTCTCTACACATACAGACATACCTTGGAAATATTGTGGGTGTGTTTCCAGAACACTGCAATAAAGCAAATATCACAATAAAACAAACATCACAATAAAGTGAGTCAGATGAATTTTTGGTTTCCCAGTGCATATAAAAGTTATGTTTACACTGCACTGTTGTCTCTTAAGTGTGCAATAGCATTATGTCTAAAAAAAGTACATACCTTAAAAAAGATGTTAGTGTAAAAAATGCTATCATCTGAGATTTCAGTGAGTAAAAATCACGGATCACAGATCACTCTAACAAATATAATAATGAAAAAATAATTGGGAGGATTGCCAAAATGTGGCACGGAGACACGAAGTGAGCAAATGCTGTTGGATAACTGGCGCCGGTAGACTTGCTTGACACAGGGTTGCCATGAACCTTTAGTTCATAAAAAGAACAGTATCTGTGACGTGCCATAAAACAAGATATGCCTGTAATTCAGGACTACTTATTTATGATACAAAATAATTTTCTAAAGAGAATATCAGAGAAGCAGTAAATGCCTCTGGTTTTCATTTCAAACTGTTGAACTTGAATTTCAGCAATTGAAAGAGAAATTTGAAAGCAGATAGTTGCGTTTGGAACACTAAACTGTTTATTTGCCTCATACCGATAGGCCTGGCAGTACGTGGGCCTCTCCGGCTGAGAAAGGAGAGAGGCTGTGTCACCTGCATGCAGCCTAACCCCTTCCCAGGTGTGAGTGCCAGCCTCTCAAACAGTGGCCATCAGGCTTGGGAGAAATCACCCAGGAGGGCCAGCTGTAGGGATGCTTAATCGATATATCCAAACAACTGCAATTCCAGCAAAAATCCTGTATTATCTGCCTGATTTGGGCAGGGATTTCTCTACAGGGTATGGAGATCGGCTTTGGTTCCCTCAGTCCAGAGTCCAGCCTTCTGTGGTCAGTGAGCAGGCGTGAGGATGGACATGCCCAGAGAGGCCAACAGGACCCTGTGTGCTCCCTACAGTGCTGGACAGAGGGACTCAGTGCGGACAAGGTGTACTGGGCACTGAGTACAACAGAGAAAGAAAGTCGGTCTTTCGTTGGAGTTCCACATTAACTTACTGTGACATCATTGGGACTTTTCTTCCGGTTGATATGACATACATTTGGAAATTACCAGTTCTCCTTAACAATTCATCAATAATATGGCAAGACTCCACTAAGGAGAAACAGACAGGCAAGATGTTCTGTCAAAAACCTGAGACACATTAACACATTAATCAGCTTCTGGAATGCCAGCAATTTAAATTCAAATAGATTACTCACCAGGACAAAAGTCTAACATCCTGTGATTCTACTTCTATGTATTTGATTAATCAGAATTTAAGGTTCACTCTGTTCTCCACTCATAGAGATCTCTCCCCACCTTTTTTTTTTTCCCTTTGGATGGCTTAGCCAGTACAGAAAAAAGTGAGATTCTTTCAGAAGCTCTGAAGTGTTATCTGTGCTAGTTTCACACTCAACCGTGGGTATAACAGAAGGCAGAAATGAGGAAATAAACATCCTGTTGCCAAATGAGAATTCTACATCTCCCTGCTGTGTGGGAATGCACAGTTATTCATATTTCAGGCACCTCAATTAGACATTCATTATTCATAAACACTTATGTAACTCCGAGTTATTCAGGCTGGAAGAGAACATTAGCAATCTTTCTTTTTCTTTTTCTTTATTACTGAGACATCCTGTATCTAAAAGAAGGAACACCAAAAAAAAAAAGAATGTATAAAAAAAAAGGGGGTGCCCTATCTGATGCATGTAAATCTAAATTTTAAACTTAGGCAAAATGTCAACAGAACAAGGCTAACCTAGTACATTCGGCTGTGTCTCCTCAAAGAAGCAAACTGAGCAAGTGAACCAGCACCAGTTCTATTAGAGTGGTTAGCAGCTCTTACCAAACACAGAAAACAATGTTTCCCTTTATGGCCATGGCCTTCTCAAAGATTCTAATGTATGGAGATACAGGTCAGACCTGCAAAGGCCTACTAGGTAAGATGAAATATCAAAATAAGGCTTGAAATGTTACTCAGTTTACAGAGAATGAGAAAGCCCCATCATTCAAACAACATGCATTGAGCTGAGCCCATACCACCACGACCATCCCTTTGGATGTTTGGACTTAAACATCCAAAAAGTTGACAAGGGACCTTTTTCAGGGACTCTGAGATCAGGTCATCTATATGGGAGGCACTGTTTGTCTAAAGCACATTGGTGCATGTCCCCAGCTCCAAATTTGCAGGTGGTTCAGGTGGCATCTGAGTATAAATTAGAGCCTAAATCTGAGTATAAGTCATGCCATAAAGGAATATCACCAGTGTGTGAAAGGCCACAGAGGGCAAATAAACATTGGTCAGCCTATGCGTTGTGAATGGCAACTCAAAATTTGCAGTGCATAACCACACACAGGACATTGATCTTTGGGGAAATGTTAGAATTCGGTTAAAGCCTGGTAGTGGCAGGCAGACAGCAAAATCATAGCAACTGGAAAGTTGGGGGAGGAGCTAAGTGTTTAATAATATATGACAGCATCGTTTTCTCAGGAAAAGCAATAATATCAGAGGTAAGAATGAGATAGCTGTCTTCAGAAATTCTTCACAAAAATATGGGGTTTAGGGGTTCCTCTTGGGTGTCTGAGATATAGGGTCCAGTACTACCTCCCACCAGCCTTGCAGGACCAGTGGCCAAGTGCATCCTCTGTCCCAGGGATGGATTTCAGCCACATGAGATGCATAAGGAATTGTGTTGGAGCTAAAGAACTCCCAGGGTTGTAACTTCGGCGCTGAAGAAGAGCTACATAAAAGAATTTTGTTTGCTGTGGAAGAAGGAGCCCTGAAGGCTTCTTTTCCTTAACAGAACATATTATAAGCCGCCTGATGTTTGTTGAGATGGTATTGGGGTATACTCAGCCAAAATTCTCTCTTCAGACGCTAGAGACCACACTGCTGGTAGTGCTATAGGGAGTGAGGAGTGAGGATTCTTTGTTTTGGGATGGCTGAAGGCATATCCTTCAAAGGGAACCAGCCTGACTCATGGTGTTGGAGAGAAGACTGGATGCCTTTGGGTAGTCCATTCGTGGATGGAACCCTAGCAACATGGCCCTGGATTCATCACTGAGGCATAACCTAAGCCCTGTGCCTGTGTAGAGATAATATTGCAGTCACATATCTGAACATTAGATGTAACCTCCTACTTATTATTACAGTCAAAAAGTTTGTCCAAATCATTGCACATGCATAATTTCTATTAAGTTTAAGGGGATTGATGATGCAAAAGTGATGGGAGGACATTATTTAATAATTGCAAGAGAATGCATTCTTTAGCAAGGATAATGCACCTCATTAAAAATAAAAATCATTCAATTATTTCTGTGCTGTAAAGTATCAGTGTCATAAATAGCATGACTGTAGAAGCCATCAGTCATGATTTAAAGTCCCAAAATGGAGATTTAAAGTATTAATAGTCATGGGGTAGATATCATTTTGCTGAGGTGGGAATTGATATATAGATAGATTAAATAATTTTCTCAAGGTACCACAGCCATATGTTTTGGAGCCAGGATTATAATCGAGGTCTACCTAACTTTGTGTTTTTTCACAATGAGGAGCTGCCTATGATTTTGGGATGCCCCAAAGCTGCCATAATAAGCCGCAGGTGGCATTAAGTGTTATATCAATTATTCATCCAGAAAAATAAATAAAGGACACTTCAAAGTAGGAGAAATCTGTCCCAATATCATTCATAAAGCAAATATATAAAGAAAATATCTATTTGAAAAATAGATAATTGAAATATAATAGAAATATCTATTTTAAATAACTTAATAATGTTGTTACTACATTGATCGTATAACACCTTACATATTCATCAAGTTCTATTCTCCCATGCAGCATCTCTCAATATGACCTACAACTTTATATGCTATAGACAGAGTAGCCAGAGAAAGTAGAAATCAAGGCCACCCCTTGTCTTTGAGAAGTTTTCAGTGAAAAAGTTAAGTAAAAAATGTTAATCATATACTTACATGTGTATGATTGTAACTATTTGAATGTTATAAAAATGAGTATATGAATGTAATGATTTTTTCTTAAAATATGGAAATGGATGATAAAACATGTATCTGCATGATAAAAGAATTTCTTACGTTATGTAGCTTGGTAGGGAGTTAGAATATAATTGCTAAGTATTGGGGAAAAAAAGGACCAATGTGCTGATAACATTTTGAAGAATTCAGTTTGGTGTACTGGCATTTTGCTGACATTACACTAATTTTCTGGCATCCTTCCCTGGTTCTGACTTCACTTAGCATTTCCCATAGTACACTCTTACCACACAAATCAACATTCAAGAACCAGTCACTTAAAAGGACAAAGTGTATGAATGCTAAAATCAGGATTCCCATGAAAAGGAAAGTATTCCTAGGGAAAACTAGCAAGGGTATAGAAAATGAGACGGAAAAGGAAAGCCGGGGTGCAGTCTCCAGCCTGTTCCATGAACGTGACTTTGGCTCAGACCCCACAGGGAAGCTGTGGAGACAAGTACCATCTCAGAGCTGTCTGAAACAGTGGCTAGGAACTAGACTATTTATACCCCTCCATCCTTCAGACATTGGCTAATTTTTACAAATTTCAGCCCTCTTCATGTTCAGATGAGGGTGAGTTCAGGCAACCTAAGGGTTCTAATGAAGTTGAACACGTCCTTACCGTATGCCTCAGCAAGTCCAATGAGAAGAAGGGCTCCTAGCAAAATACTTACATATTTTGTTAGAAAGAAATGTATTAAAATGTACGTAAGAAACCTTGTGTGTAACAGCAGAAAAAGTGGAAATAACTTAAATGTTCATCAATGGTGTCCCTGTAGAAAAAGTAAACAATATCTTATGTAATGAAATGCAGTCAAACTTGAAAGTGAATGTACTACAGATAAGCCTGTTTACACAGATGAATAGAAAAACTGTAAGGTGGATTAAAATAAGTTACAGAGGAATACATACAATATAATGCCACTTACATGAAGCTCAGAAACAAATGACACAAGTAGTATATTATGAAGAAATGTACCATATATGATAAAACCATAAGGAAATGGAAGGGAAAGCTTAAGTGAAAATGCAGAATATTGGTTATTCCCAATTTGGAGGGAGGGGAATGGTACAAGGAGTTTCAAAACTCCCATGCTGGAGTTTCAAAGGGGTTGATAATACTCTATTTCTTAAATTAGTTGATGGGCTTATTTTTAAATTGAGCATATATATTTTTCTCTGCTTTACTCAAAAAGTGATTAGAGATCTATAAGGAAAAACATATTCCCCAGCTTAAGACAGAGAGGGAGAGTCTTGTGTTCCCTCTGGTTTACTCATTCATGATATGTTCATGTAGTAAATGTTCGAATGCTGATGAGGAGCAAGAAATTCTTGTAGAAGCTCAGGATATGAAGATAAGACTTAGTTCCCACAACAGAGCTCTGTAGTTAAAGAGGTGATGCAGCGATGTAAGGGGCTCAGAGGGTGACCTGTGACTGCCCAGGTTAGATGCCCAGCTGGGCCCTTAGAGAATAGCCTTGGAGAAGTTAGTGATTTCACAGAATCGCCATTTCCTCTTCTGTAAAATGGAGAAAATAATGCTAACTACCTCATTCACTTGAGAGGATCATGTGAGTCAGTACATGTAAAACACTTCAAGCAGAGCCCAGAGGCATGGTAAGTGCTCCTTAAACAGATAAAAATGATTTTTAGCACACAGGAGTTCGATTTCACTAAAAAGAGGGTGGGCTGGTTTCACCTTTAAGAAAAGACTTCCGAAAGTAGATCTCCCTCAGGGTCATCCATCAACACAGAATGAGAAAGATCACTTTGGTCAGAGAAATGGGCAAGTGAGAAAGCATGGAGATATAAGGACCAGGGGGTGCTCAGGAAGGTTGAAGAAGGTTGCACAGAAAGTGGCAGAAGATGCCTTGATATCACATGAGGCTGCCTTGGGGCGCTGCAAGTATTTCGGCCTGGGAAGGCCACTGCCTCTGACACCTCCCTGGTCAGGCAATCAATTCTGTACAGCCACCACCCCTGCCCATCCTTTCTCCAGAAACAGGTCTTGTGTTCATCTTCTGCTGCTGGGCAGAATTGAAGTCACATGCCTCTACTCTAGCAGCAAGGGAAACTGAGAAAGGGAAGCTCTGAAATTCCCCAAATATGCAAGTTGTTTAAAGTTGCCCCTGACCACAGGGTAGGAGCAATGTCCTCAGGCATGTGGGGTTAACTAGAAGAGGACTAGTCACCCAGTACAAGTAAGAACCGTAAGGGACTTAAAGTTAACTGGTAGAGATGATTGGTCCCTGGCCCACCAGCAGCAGTAAGTAGAGCTCTCACGTGGAGATTAGACTGCTTGAATTCATTTCGAAGACATTAAACAAAATCTATTAGGTGTGACCTCCTGTAGGAGTTGCGCTCAGGGATACAGAGACCAATCCGATATCCTACTCTGAGATTTACAGCGAGTCAGGCAGCTGTCAAGAGTAGATAGACACTACATTATGTCACCTGTGAGAAATAGAAATAAAGTGCCCTGGAATGCAGTGAAGGAAACGTCTTCCTTCAGGTGAAACAGGGAAAGGCTGCATTTATTTGCTCACTGAGCAAACATTTACTGAGCATATTTCATCTAGAGAATGAAGTTACAAAGTCAAACAATATATGTTTCATGGAAATACTACATTTTCTGCAGATATTGAAAGATTTATTCAGAAATAAAAGGTTTTTATTATCAAAAAATACTTTTGCAGAAATATACAGAAAACGTCAAGATAGGATATGTTGTTCAATTTAACTAAAGAGTTGGTTGGGCCCAGAAGTATGGTGGGGTGATGATTAATGCCATAATAAAGAACTCGGGTGTGACATCATCTTATTAGTTTGATGTTGTTTTTCCAGAAAAGAGACTGATATGACTAAAGCAAGGTGTTAAGAGATTTGCATTGGCAGTGGCATGAGGATTGAAGGTAGTGATACTGATTGGAAAACCACTTCATTATCTCCAGCAACACAAAAGAACGATTTTAACTGCATCTTAGTAAAGAAAATGATATAGATTCTATTGTTCTTGACGGTTATTTAGATGTGGGGAGGAAGGTAGACAGGAGCCTCAGTGACCATGCTGGAAGAACTGCGATGTCATTAAGCTCATAGGAAAGTGACAGGAAACACATTTTGGAGGAAAGATAGTTTGGATAAAATGTGTTGAGTTTAATGTATTGTATTAGCTCTCTATTGCTGCATAACAAATTACCACAAACAACCTCAGTGGCTTAAAACAACAGCCATTTATCAGCTTGCTGTTCTCTGCATCATGAGGCCAGGTGGCTGGATTGGATTCTCTGCTGCTGGTTTCACAAAGTGAAAGTAACGTGGTGGCCCCAGTCACTTATTTGCAGGCTCCTGGGAAGAATGTGCTCCCCGCCTCCTTCAGGCTGACAGGTCAATTCCTTGCAGTGGTAGGAGGAGGTTCTTGTTTTCTTCAGTCATGAAGAGCCTTCCTCGCATCAAATCCCTCTCATGTTTTGAGGCTCCCTGATTTCTGCTTGAGAACACTCTCTGCTTATTTAATTAGATTAAGCCCTCTAGAATAATCTACCAGAAGGTCAACTGATCAGCGACTTTACTGAAAATCCATACAATCCTCTTTGCCACATAATGTATTGTAATCATGTGTGTGCTGTTTCATCAGATTCACAGTCCCAGGGATTAGGGGAAAATCTGTGGGGCCCCTTGTATGTCTTGGGTGAATAGTGGGCAGTTAGTTGTGCATTCTGGAACTTGGAATAGGGTTGAAGTTAGAGATGCAGACATAAGAATTATATTCCTAGAAGTGGTATGAAGAGAAGTGAATGATGTAATCAAGAAAGGTTTCTTAGTAATACTGAGAAGACAAAGTGAAAAATCAGGCCCTGAAGGTGAAAATAATAATAATAATAAAATCTTAATGAAAAGATCTGTCATCCAGGCAAGGGGTTAAGAGACAGAGGTAAACAGATATTGTTATAATTGAGGAGATCATGTAACTCTGAGGCCAATATACTCAAAGTGGCATGAACATAAATGTTGAAAACACCTGATAATAAAGGAAAAAGAAGAGAAAGAAAGAAAAAGTGTAAGCCTAGGACTAAATTTTCATTTATCCACTTAACTGATATTTACAGTGCACTTGTTTATGTGACCTTCATATTATGTACGTGCAGGCACATTGAATTTGAGGGGAAGGGAGCATGTCATATGTTTCAAAGAGGGAAAGGTATCCAAAACTCAGATGTCGTCAGCTTAGAAAGAGGAGAGATTAATGAGAGTTAGTAGTCAAACTTTGGCCTGAGGTTGAGGTAGGGAGGGAGAAAGAATAAGCTGACCACCCCAGGCATCCAGCACAGTGCACACAGCAGAAGCCACTATGAGAGACTTGTGAGGACAGTAACTGCAGAAAAGCTTGCTGCAGTTACGTGAGAGGGTGGGATGTGTCTAGGATGGAAATGCAGGTTCTCGGGAAGCATGGTTGTAAGAACATGTGGTCGGCTGGAGAGGGAACAGGCTCCAAGGTAGGGGAGACCACCTTACTGTGCATCATCTCTGGTCTGCACACCTCTGTCTTGAATATTGCATCAGAGACAGGGATGGTGCATTTGCACTTTTATCTATGGCACATAGTTAGTCCTCAATGCAGTTGAATTAAATACGTACATAGGTAAATTGAGGAGGTAATTTTACTTAGGTAAGTATACAAAACAAGTAAAACAGATAATGAGAGGTGGTCTGTGCCTACAAAAAGAGCTGCTCCTACTAGGGGTTGGTCTAGCAGGAGCTTGACAGATGACTCTTCCTGGAAATACAGATGCATATAATTTTAAAGATTTAATCATAAAATATTAAAAGAATTGTAAAAGTGGCAGTGAATTATTTAGAAACAGTGTCCCTGCTTGCATGATACAATATTCAGTTGGGTGTTAGAATGTATGCTCCAAGGAAAGCCTTGCTATAGTTTTATGTGAGCCGCATATTTTCAGATAATGCTGGGATGCAATTTAAAGCTCTTGAATTCCTTCATCTGGCTTCCCTGTCTCCTTGCGGAACTCCCTTTAATTTCAAAGGTGCTTCATTTCTAGAATGAGAAATAGATGGTGGGAAAGTTTTGTTCTTCTAGGCTTAAGGTTTGAAAGAGGTTTTCAATTTACAGATAAAAACTCTACCTCTGGACTTCAGCCCTGTTCAGTTTCAGCTGAGATGAGTGCATTAGAAGTAGCCTACACCTTCCGACTGCATCTTCAGATTATGTATGTGCAGGCACACTTTTAGAGTTGGGAAGGCAGGGGAAGCAAGGTAGGGTGGGGAGGGAAGAGACAAGATGCTCCCCTCCTGTGTAAAAGAGAACAATCATATGATCGTTCATGTTTTTAGTCACAGAAAGCAAAAACGTACTGATCCTACTTCAGATGCTAATGATTTATTTGCTAGGAAAGCAACATTTTTGCTTCAGGTTTATTTATCATGCTCATTTATGAAGGAAAATGTATTCTATCTTCCGGATCCTATATCTTTTCAAGTCTACAAATATTTATTGAATGCTTTTGGCTAGACTCTGTGGTTGGTGCTGGGAGGAAGCAAAGATGAGTAAGATCCAGCCCTCGACCTCCAGGGACTTTTAATCTACTGGGAAGGAGAGATAAGTACATGCTTTCTTTATGAATGGAAAAATGTAATAAAGCCAGGGATATAAAAATGCTCTAAATGCTCAAAGTATGGTATGCTAGCCACATCAAATCTTTCGTTGTATGAGGTTTGATATAAGTAAATATAAAGATAATTACACCTATAATACAACAAATGTCAATTGGAATTCATACCCACTCAGCACCTGAAAAATAAATCTTAAGAGCAGAGCCTCCTGAATACTACTTAAACTACACCTTATACACTATGCAAAATATTTTAGAGAGAGGTTTCATTAATAAGAAATGACGCTGGTTTGGTCTAACGTATCCATAAAGCGACAGAGTCACACAAACCCCAGTGTCCGTGAGGTCCTCCCTCCCCCCAGCCCGGTCCCCTGTGGCACTCAAGGAGGTGCAAGGATGCATCCTGCCTGCAGCAGGAATCCCCACTGTCGCCGTGCTCACGCGCGCACCTCTCTCCCTGCTTAGGTGGGTGCCGGCCCACCCACTGGCGGAAACGTTTCCTCAGTTGAGGCAGGAGCCAAATGAGAGGCAGGAGTGGAGTCCTGGGGCACAAGAGAGTTGAGAGGACACTGCCAGGCAGTTGGTGGTTTTCCCAGGCCTCTTTCAGGAAAGTAAAGGAAGGAATCATAGTGATTGGGGTCTTCAGGAGAGGATGAGAAAGATATGAGCCATTGATCTGTATCAGAAAACAAGTGGCAGTGGTTCCCTCAAACCAGACGATGGGCTTCCCTGGCCCACATCCTTCACATTTAAACCCTTAGGGTAGAGGAACACGGAGACATGGCCATTGTAGACTTAGAGTACCAAGCAAATCATTGGGCAAAGGTCGGCCTCTACAAATTGATAATTGAGTATGAAAAAGCAGAGTTCTGCTTATTATAGAGAAATAAAATAGCAAAATCAAAGAAGGAAAGGGAGGAAGGAGAGGAGGAAGGAAGAAAGGATGGAAGGGAGGGAGGGAGGGAGGAGATAGATGCCTAGGGATGGACATTAATTGGCCTAGAGGGTCATGTCTGGCACTCTGCATTCTGGGTCAGGAAGGAAGCAGCCCCACCGTAAACAGTAGGAATAGTTATCTGGAGCATATAGGGTTGCTCTTCCTGGAAAAAGGAGGTGAGCAATAAGGGGCAGTTTGTACCGTGAAAGAAGTTATATGTTTATTTGAACTGTTGTATCAGCATTTCCCCCCCCCATTATTAACACAGACTAGCTGAGCTGCAGTGCTTGAAAATGACAATAATAAAGACCAGAAATCAATTTTTTTTAATGTAAGTGGCTAGAATAATTAAAGCTGTATGCTTTCATATTTTCCCAGATCTGGTAAGTCAGGAATTAAGTCACTGTAGAGACAAAATAGGTCAATCTCATTAAGCAACGTGCCATTGTCAGTCAGATGACTTCTCATGGCCCCTTTATGTTCCTTATTGTATGAAAGCTTCTCAAAGCTTTCATGGTCACAGATAAAACACTAATTCTGTACCCCACACTAGCCAGTATAACAGGGCAAGCCTTTGTGACTGCTGGAGCGGAGCAATGTATGTGCGGGGAATGTGAGGCGCCATCCTGCCCGGAGGCATAAATGTGGCTGCCTGAGAACGTGTTCTGTGTTTTCACCTTAATCTGCCTATTTATCAAACACATATAGAATAGAGACAAGGAACTACCAGCCTGGAAAATAGGTGCCTATTCTTAAGTCTGATTTTTTTTTTTGTCTGGAGAGAGGTGCCACTCTAACTATTAAAAGCAAGGCCTTCAAATTAATGTCCCTTAAAATGGGCAGCTTTATTTGGCCCAGAAGAGAGCAACAGAAGACGGTGCTTGAAAGGTACAAATTCTGAGCCGGACTCCCAGCTCTGGCACATAAAGATAGGGAGGCCCTGCCTCACAGAGCTGTTGTGCAGATTGTCTTAGTATTTTTCAAGCGTTGAGAACAATGGCTGGCTCAAGGTAGGCGCCAGAGAGATGCTTGTTAAATGAAGGAATGAATTAATGAGTAAATAAATGAATAAACTTCCTTAAGTTTTAAGTAGATGTTAAGAGCTTTTGTGAATATTTTATGTCAATTATAATTACACAGACATTACATGCTCATTACATGGCAATTAAGTGACAAGAATAAGAAAAATTAAAATCTCTCATAATCCTATAATCTGGGATTGACTGCTGATAATATATTGGTATGTAGTTTTTCTACTTTTTATACAGAACATTGGAATCCTATAACTGTATGTATCATTTGTCATATCATTTTTTCACTTTTATCAGTGTGATCTCATAGTCTTCCACATTGTTAATAAGCTCGTTATTAAATTGATTCTCTATTATTAGATGATGCCCTGTGATTAGATAGTAAAATGAGTTCTCCTTCTTTTGCAATTTAACAGAATGCTGTAATAAACCTAAGTTTTTATATAAGGTTTTGCCCACTTTTAGGAGAAAGAGGACAGGTGGAAATGAAATTGCTGGAACAAAGAAAAGGAATACTTGTTAATAGTATTTAATAGTATTGCCAAAATCACCTCCAGAAATATTATGTCGATTTACATTTGTAGTGTAACCACCACCTTTCACAGTCACCACCTGGCCAAGGGACACCAAGGCCAGTGTGCCTTCATTAAGCCACGCCCTGGAACCCGCCGAGCCTTCTCCCCTATACCCTGTCAGGGCCTGGGTCTCCTCTCTGCTTGTCTCTGTCTCTCTATGCTTCTCTCTCTTGTTTTCCTCTTCGTGCCAGTCCTTTCATCAGATTCCAGTTGCTGCTAACTGTTCACAGAGTTTATTCTAACTTCAGAGTAATCATCCTCCCCCTGCCTTTGTCATTAAGAATCTCTAAGAATCCTTCAGGTCTACATTCTTTGCTCCAGCATATTGCATTTGTTGGTATCGTGGTGGTGCACCACCAGAAACCCATGTTTTGGGTTTGGCTTTAAATGTGGGGAAATAAGAAATATCTCAGAAAATAGCAAAATTATTGGCTAAATGTTGTTACTGAAGCCTACAAACTTTGTTACTTTCCACTGGAGACCAAGTTTATTACCCCAGCAGCCTGTCCTTTGTTTCTTGCCATCTCTCAAGTACATTCCCTAATATAATTTATTCACTGAAGCATATGATTGTGTTTCTGCCTTAGGGGTTTATTTTCATCTCCTTACAATATACAAAATTAAACCCCAAAGACCATAATAGCATTATATGTTTCAAGTAATTCTTCTATAGGTATTTGTAATTTACATTCCATGTAATATAACAAGACCCTGTGCCTTGATCGTGAGCACTGTAAAGAATAAAACTAAACTGTGAAGTGTGGCTAGAGCTCCAACTTGGTTTCATCCTAAGCTTAACCTGTCTACCGAAGAGCGGACCTAGCAGGTTTCTGCTTCTTTTAAGCTGCTTGTGCTCGCCTGTGACTTGGCTTATTTTTCTTATGTAACTATCATTCTAATTCTTTACTTCATTCAATCTCTATTCCTTTTCCTTGGGAAAAACTTTTTCGTGACTGCTCTCAGATATAAATGAAATAAATTACTAGATCATACACCAAAGTCAGTGTGCTGAGCTTGACTGATACAGATGGACTCCTGCGTCCAGAGTTCAGAATCTAACAGGTCTGGAGTCGAATCCAGACCCATCCCGTAGCCATCTGTGTATCCTTGGGGGAATGAATGGGCCCCTCCAGTCCTGAATGCCCTCAATTTTAAAGGAGAAATAGCATCTATGTCTTAGGGCTGTGTTGAAATATTAAAGAAATAACTTGCTTAGCTCAGTGCTTACTGCACAGTAAACACGAAGTAAGTAGAGAAAATAAAAAATAAAATTGTTAATAATAGTGTTCAACTCTTTTGCCATCTTTCTCTAAATAAAAGAACAGATAAAAAAAAAAACGGGGAGTACAAATTATAGACCAAGTCCTCTGGATCCTGTGTTAAGTGAGCAGTTGAATAGTGGCTGTAGGAAATCCTTCTCGTGACAATTAATATTTTTCCATAAACTTTCTGTAGAATTTGTTCAGTAGAATTCTGTAGCATAGGATTATAGGAGACTCATCAAACACTCTGAAAACAAAGTTAAGTTTGAATGGATAATAAGGCTACATGGATGAATTATGTGAAAGTTCAAAGGCATGTGCTTTAGCCACACACTTTAACACCCTAAAGCTACCCCAAAGATATGTATATATACATATATCTATAGTGTATATGTATTGTACATACCTCACATTGCTATATGTATGTGTATATATATATATATATACATATATATATACACACACTGGATACATGTATAATATATATACACTATTTTTATTTCTATATATTTTCATTTCTCTATAAATAATACATAAAATAAATGAAATTTATAATAAATATATATTGCTCTCTCTATATTTATTGTATATTCTATATATATTTGTAAATATACTCTATACTTATAAAAATACATATGGATAGTGAAAAAATAAATATGTAAAATATAAAAATAAAATATAATACAAATATTCATACATAAAAGTAAATATAAATATATATAGAATGTTAACTCTATATATTTATGAAATATATATGTATATTTATAGAAACCTAAATACAGAGAGAATGAGATAAATAAAAATAGTGTATAAGCAATACAATGTCAGCTTCAAGACAAATCTTTCATCCACTTCTGGTCTGACTAGATTGATCCCCCAAACCCCTAACATAGTAAAAAAAAAAAAAAGGCTATAGTACATCCACTTGTCAGTATGACATGAGTGCAATGTTTACTGACATTTATAACACTTACAAAAAGAGACAACATATGAATAATTAAAAGAAATAATCTGGCCTCATGTTTTGAAAAATTAACATTTATTTTGCAGTTACTAAACATGCACTTTGCAATTCACTGACCCATAATTACAATGAAATCAAAACTATTTAGAGTTAATTCATAGTTGCTAAATTTCAAATCCTCTGAGACCATATTTTCAAGATGCCAAATATTTTTCCCCTTGAATCAGTGTTGAATGAACTTCCTTGTCTTACCTGATTGTCAATCTGTTAACAAGACTGTAGCAAATAAACAATACCACATTGCTTCACTCTTCAGTAATAGCAATTTAAAGAATACAGTAGATTAATAAGTTAAATGGTCAAAGCCTTTACTCATAAACTCTTATATATTTGTACATAATATACATATCAACCTATCCATACAGCATTCTATTAAATATTTTAAATAAAAGAATACCTGGTCCCCAGCAACCCATATATTTATAATGTTTGAAAAATTAGAATAAAAATTAAGAGCTAAATAATATTAGTAATGTAGTTAAGCATTTCTACATTTTAAGTTTTTCCTCATTTGTGTACAATATCCTTTTTCTCATTTTCTCTCATATTCTTTCTTAACTTTAAATATCCTTATTGGTTCTTGTCCCAGTTTTAGTAGTTGTGTTGAATTGGCAAGTTTTCTACCAGTGGACGGTGAGAATGAGTCATCCTTAACCCCAAATTCAAATTATAATGGGAGACAGTGTTACTAATGGAGCATGATGCCTTTTGCTTTTATTTCAGTATTAAACTAGTGACACTTCATTAATTTTTAAAGAGATTTGACTTGCCTATTAAGGACTTCATAGAATCTCTTTACTTTCAGTTTCTTAAAAAGGCAAGTATTTTGTATACTTCTCTCTACTGAACATATTTTTCCATGTTTCTTCCTTAAACAAAACTACATTTGAAAACAAAACAGTATTTGAAACAAAAGATAGTGCTGTCAAGTGTTTAAATTTTTAGCAATCTTTTATTTTAAATGTCTCTGAAAAAAAAATGTTGTGCATATGGAGAAAGAAAGAGAGGGCTTTGGAATCAGACTCACCAAAGTTCAAACTAAGTTCTGCCCCTTGTTCTCTGAGGCCAGTCACCTAAACCCTCCAAGATTTTGTTTTTAAACACACAAAAAGTGGGAATTTTGGTAGAGATAGCATATATAAGACTATTACTACATATGATCGTTGAATATAAAATTTTTATTAGTATTTGATTTATCAGGATACAACTGAAGATTAGCATGCTCACACATGGAATAAGAAAATGATTAAGGCATCAATATATTAATAGATAGATGCTATAAAGAGATTATTCAATTGGTAATTTCATAATTTGGGTGTAGGTGTGGGTATAAAATATTCAGTACCACTAGTTAACATTCAAGAAAGTAAAAACACAGTGATAAACCCTTTCACATTTTAAAATAAGAATAAGAATCAGTAGAACTAGTAAAGATGTGAAATTTTATTCTATACCAATCCTGGACCATATTATCATAATTTTGCCTACTTTTAATCAATGTATATTTAGTCACATATTCCACTCTTTTCAGAAATAATTTGAAAATAATCAGTTTTTTTTCTTTTGGCCGCAAAACTTTGTAAACAATTACTTTGTCCAAAATTCCCTAACTTTCCTATCTATGAAAATTTAGATGTTCCCAGTTTCAGTTGATTATGGAGAGTGGTAGAGTGGAACAAAAAACCATATTTATGCACATATCTCATTCCTTTGAGAGGACTGGTGAGCAATGAGCATTATTCCTACAGGAAAAAATATTCCAGTGTTAGCAAGGTGGCATTAATAGATTTAAAGTGTGATTATATTTAAACTATTGAAAAACCTGTGTTGCCACACTGCCTCAAAAAGTAATGTAGATGTTTGGTTTATGTTTATTATGTTTGGTTTTCCATGCACCACACTCCCCTTGTTTCTTTCTACCTCACTTTGGCATTCCTTTTCCTTTTCCTCTAAATTGTTATCCAGTATTGGCACGTCCACTCAAGGGTCCCGGACACGCCTCACTTCTCTCACTAGACCATCTCCTTTATGTTATATTTAAATATCATCCATGTACTGTGGTTTCTGAATTTCTATCCTAATTTCCTGACTTCTACCTGTGTTCCAGACTTTCCTACATACAAGCGACTTAGAATCTTGCCTTTAATGTCTGAGACATCTCAAAATTAAGGCTGAAACACAGCTCCTCATCCCCAAATCTGTTTCTTTAATACAGTTTTTACGGATTGGTAGAGATACATTCTAAGTTCCTCAGACCAAATATCCCCAGGCCGCCCTTGATGTCTGCTGTTCTCTCACGGCTGCCTCAAGTTGGGCTGCGTCTGTCCGTTCTCTCGTCCAATACCTTGCTGTCACCCACTGATGACACTTTACACCAATTTCACCTGCGATTTTTTTCCTTTCCACTGTTAGCCTCTGTACTGCCTGACAATTTTTTCTTCCTGTGGCAGTTATGGTGGTATTTTGTTGCCAACAAGAAACAAAGTTACCATTGTAATTGCATCAGAAGTTGTTAGATATTATAAGCAGTGTTCATGGAGAACTTCAGAGCATCTCATGCTTTCTGAGTTATAAGAGAACACATATAGTAGATAAAATATTAGGCCAAGTACCCTAAGGCTGGTGACTTATGGGGGCTTTTTTCTTTATACTGAGAAATTAGTTAAAATATGAAAACTCGATGTCCTTTGACAGTTGTTTTTACAAGCTCTGTGGTTTTCATGAAGTTAAAGATTGTGTTCTTGAGGAATTCATCAAAATCTAGTTAACAATTGAATAGCTAATCTCTGGCTCTTTCATTGTGTGCCAGTAAATCTCACGGAAAATAGAGAAAATAACAAAAAGAGAAATACAGATTTTATGAACTCACATTTGATATTTGCTCCACCTTCCCTTCTCTCTGTAGCACTCACTGTTTTACTGCTATGATTTTTGGGTCCTAGTTATTTTCTCGCGAGACCTTTTGTGAATGAGATGGCTAACAAAACAGTGAGAACATTGCTGCTTAATGTACTTAAGGCGACAACATTGTGTCTTCCCGTTACAAGATTCTTCATCAAATACTATTATGACTTTTCTTTTCATTTTCATCATGCCCGAATCAAAATTTTGAGGTCTGTCATTTGGGTACTATGTTCCATAAGGTAACACAAACTTATTTTTGTAGCTCGGCTTGGAATCAGCCATAGATTCTTTGTGTTCCCCAAAAATTCTTATGTTGAAACCTACCCCCTAACGTGATAGTATTTGAAGGTGGAGCCTTTGGGAGGCAATTAGGTCACAAGGGAGCCCTCAGGAAGGGCCTTAGTGCCCTTATAAAGGAGACCCCAGAGAGGCCCCTCATCCCTTCCACCAAGTGAGGGCACAACAAGAAGACAGCTGTCCATAAACTGGGAAGAGTGTTCTCACTAGTGTCAACAGACACTAAATCTGCCAGCTCCTTGATCTTGGGCTTACCAGCCTCCAGAACTGTGATAAATAAACTTCTGTTGTTTATAAGCCTCCTAGTCTGTGCTATTTTTATTATAGCGGCTTGAACAGACTTCAGACAGGACCCACTTCTTCCTGAGTCTAGTCCAGTGGTCTTCCTATTATAACACCTCCATCTCAGCTTATAGACACGATTCTATTTTGAGGATTCAAATTAGTGATGTGGTAGTCATGAAGATGTCAGAAATTTTTCATGAAAATAGAAGATGTTAACTCTAAAAAGGTGTACAGAGCATTTTGGATCTGTTTTGTTTTGCTTTGATACGGTTTTCTATTTTACCCTCTAAATTATCTCTCTAGTCCATTGCTAGAACAGCCCATTTCCAGCTTGTGCTGTGGGAAAATCTATTAAGGAAGTTCTTTTCAAGGAGAACTGATGGCTTTATGTATATGAAGATAACATTTATAGAAGACTGTAATAAAAAAAACTGTATTTACAAGGCCCATCTGTTATATAGCTCTCTCTTCTAGTGTTTTTTTCCTTAGTCAATCAGAGCTTATGGAGGTGGAATTACCATAAATATTTCCTATTTATATTAAAATACACCCACTTCTTTTTTTGTGCAATAACTCTAAGTTGCCAAGTATACAAATGCCAAAAATCTCCCCTCTTTACTGAATCTGATTCTATAGTTACAGCAGATGTTGGTTGAAAGAGCCTGCTGTGTGCCACATGCCTTCATAAGGATCGTGAGGACTCTGTGCATGAATTTGGGAATGATACAGTACCTGCTATCCAAGAACCGAGGTTAGGATTGGAACAAATAATGTGTGCAGAAAGTGCTGTCTGAACAGGAGGGAGTCTCTTACTGTGCATAAGTTATGGGGAAGATCATAGAACTCAAATGACATTTGAGTTGGATCTAAAGGATGTGGTTCCTATATTTAACTATATTGATCTTGAGAATGATCCCTTTGCATTTTCCCACTTAAAAAAATGACACTAAAGCATAACTTTATAGCCTATGCTTTGAAATATTTGAAATTGCTACAACGTAGTCTGAGACTGAATGTACAAATAGGAGAAGCGGAGCTATGAGGCAATTTTCTACTTCAAGTCAGTAGAAATGTCTGTTGCAATTATGATACTTGACTGGAAAATGGCCCCATCTTTTTGAACTTTCATGTAGACCTAGCTTGAAAATCATTGTATCTACAGTAAGATGTATTTCCTTATATCATTGCATACATCATTGAAATTGTGCATTGCTATATGCATCCCTGTATATATGATATATATGTATTCATCAACTATCATTGTATGTACTACAATTTTATGTGTAGTTTTGCATATATTTGCATGTATCACTGACATTATTGCATATACATTAATAGATTTTGTTAATGCACAAACTACATGTGCATTTCTTTTTTCCTCTTCTGCACTTCTTACAGTGATCTCTTTTATGACAGAGCCTCTGCCCCAGATAATAGTGAGGCTTCAGTAAAGGACTCCCTGAAACAGATGGCATGGAGAGTTTTTGCATCCCTAATTCTTTTGTTAATAAACAATAAACTATATTTAGTTACCAGTGAGAACATTTCCATTTTGTCAATGTGCCTCTGACTCTTTTCTTTCTTAAGTGTAGGAGACAATAATAAATTATAAACAAAAATAATAAACAAACCTTATTTTGTACAGAGTACACGCTAGCTGGAGACTAGGTTTTGATGACACAGATGAGAATCAGTCTTGAAATTCACTTATTTTAGTCACTTTATAAAAGGTGCTATAGAAGTTAAAGGACTTATACACTGTGATGAGTTAAATCTGAATTCTCAAGACTTTCACTTTGAATTGTACGTCTGCTCGGTCAGATCTCCTGGGTACCTCAGGAGCAGAGCAGTGTCAGGACACCCCATCCCTTGTGGAATACCTGGAAAGTCCCCATTCATTTCTAGCTAATTAATGCCTGAGTGATAACTGCAGACCAGCTAAAACTTGCTGGAACTGAGTTCTAAATGACTGTCCCTTTCCTAGGTTTGTCCACTCTGAGTGCTAGAGTTTTGGTACAATCCAAAGACCTTTTGAAGATTCTGGCTAAAGATTTAATTTATGAAGATATAACTGATAAAGACAACCAAATGGTGTTTCAGAATGAACAAGCACTTGTCATGGAGTGAGAAGCCACTTACATGCATTAAGTCAAGAATAATGTTTACGATAAATACAGTGAGTGCCTTGGCAAAAGCTGCAGCTCCTCTTTACTGAAGATACAGCATGAATCACTAGTATTAGTAAAATATTTGTATTACAGTTCAGATTATTTGCCTTTCATGACCTATGCCTTTCTTGTATGTCAAATACTGGGCCTGAGGATTTTGCCCTCTTACTTCAGAGCTCTTACTTCCAGAATGTCATTTATTTATGATTTATTACTTATTAATCGATAATCCATTATTATCATGTTTGTCCATATATTTATTTACTGTTTAATTAACTCTTCATTCACTGAACATATATTTATTGAGGGCCTATTATGTGAAGGGAACTAGGGTTGGCATTCATTATTAAATGATAAATAAAACTCAGCCCTTGACTTCAAAAAGTTGATTATCCTGAGCTTTCTTAGGCACTTGTTGAGGATTTGCTTTGAGTTCCGTGGCTTAATTCATTTCTGCAGCTGTCTTCCCTATAAACACAGGTCAGATTGAATAGCCTAAAGATGACTACTGTTGCAGGTTTGAGCTCTGAAGTCCTTTTTAACCTATAACCTTACCTCCTCCACCCCCACCTAAAAATATTCTTTGTGAGCTGCATGAAGAACAATATTTTTACTATTCTTTCTTATCAGAAAGAATAATCTCTTGAGAATCGTGACATTTTTCTGGACAAAGTCAGTGAATGTGCACTTGGCTAGAGCAGTAGGGAAACTATTTCTAATTGACCATATCATTTCCAAAATTCTTTAGCATTTATAGGGTTGCATGCAAGAGATGAAGAATACAAAATAAAGCAGTAGATTGCAAAAATAAAATTGACTTCTGGCCTACATCACTTCTAATTTTTTAAAAACATCTGGGTTAATGCTTGCCCCAAATGAGTGAAGGCCTGTGACCTTGAATGCATTCAGAGGTGCAGTGGGACAAAGGAAAACCGAGGAACAATATGAAGCTTGTCAGCATTTCTTACAGGTAAGGGTTAAACAGCAGCTTCCTTATAGTTGCAAAGAAGAAACATAAATTCAGTGAGTTTGACTTGATTATAATATTTTCATTTGCCTTTATTTTTTTACACACAGGACCTTATTTCTATGCTCATTTAAATTGCATTAGATATCTTTTTTCCAGAATAAAGTCTTTATTAAATAAAGAATAGTTTTGTACATTCTCCAAGTAAATAAATTATATCCTTAAGTATAAAAAATAGCAGATCTTATAAAAATTGCTTATGAAAAAACTCTTAGAAAAAAACCCTTAATGGCTGGCATATGGAAGTGCTCTATAAATACTGCTGAATGAATAAACTAGAGGAATTATTCATAGTAAAAATGGAAATGACCAGACTCTTTAATAATAAAAGTTATATATAATCAAATGTTACTTAGCAATATTATAAATAATATCCCCTCTGATGTTAATAAAATAGATCAACCTAAACTTGGAAATGTGTTAGTTTTAAGACAATAAGAAATAGAACTACTTGATAGTATTGCTAGTGAATTCAATATAATAGTTTATGTTTCATCTCAACTTTCTTTGTAAATGAAATGAAAAGATATTTAGTCCAATCTCCCATCCTATGTAAAATTCCCCTGTAAAGTTCTTTATAATCCAGGTTTCTCTTAAATATCTCCAGGATTGAGAGTTCACTACTTCTTTTAATAACCTGTTCTTTTGTTGGTATTATCTATTTTAATGTTTTAAATGTTGCCACATTGAAATCTAACCACCTTTAACTTTTTTTAATACCACTACCTGAAGTAACACACACAAAAAGTATATTTTCTCTTGGTCATAGTATTGCTAGGACATTTAAAAAAATAAGGCCATATTTACACAGTTGGGTAAGAAAATTTTAAAATTACAGGACATGTAAATGTTTTGAGATTTTGTAATAAATATCATTATTTCGCTTTAGACTTGTTTTCAAGTGTTCACTTTTACACTCTGGTCCATGCTAACCTCCTGTGAATATCTGCTCTTTATAATAAAAATAGAAATTGTACTGTGGCTTTTAAGTGGACCAGGAAGCTGATCAAACCTAATTCTGAGTTCCGTTAGTTTCAGCTGTTCTCCAGCCTTTATGTAGTTCTGTGCAGCAGTATAGCTCTTGTGTCTCACTTTCATTTTTCTTGTCTCTTATAGCATAATTTCAAGGTAACATTTGACATTTTAAAAAACAAGTTGGCATGCTTAAGTCAAAGATCTTAAACTATAATTGACCCATGAAATTCCTTAAAAATATTTTTAAATATTTTTAATATGTGAAACTAAACTTGTCTTACACTAAGTCTATTTCTCACAACTTGGATATAATCATTTACCTCTGAAGTGATGAATGCATAAACAGGCCCCAGTAGATAAATTTGCTTTTAATTATGGCCTCATCATAAGGATTTTACTGCTTTTAATGATGCAGTTCATATCTGAATATTACCAACATTATAAAGAGACCTCACTGCAAATTTTCTTAGTGGAGTATGCTGACTCTTGAAGGAACAACCATATTTAGTAAGGATACTTTTGTTCTCCCAAAAAAACATTTGTTTCAACTTTATTAAAATAAGTCTGATATTCGGTGTTATTTCTTGGTCAGATTCCAAAATGGAAAGAATTTGTAGTAGCAATGAGTGATCTAAGGGCAGAAAAATGCAACTGACATATTCAGTCACTAAGCAAATTTTTTTCACTTAGTTTAAGCTAAGTCATTTCAGGATATGAGCTAAAGCTGCATAATCTATAAACATAAAGCATGTGTACTTTTGGAATGTGTAGTATTATTGTTACCTCGTTGAGAAATGTTATAGCTCTATTATTTAAATGGTAGGAGATGGAAATTAAGTCACGCCTTGATATTTCTCTCGTAAAGCTTAAGCATCTTTGTCCCTTCAAAGCAATGCTATGAGATTACACCCCCTCATCACTCTAGTTACTTTCTTTGGACATTCTTAGTTTTTCTTCTTTCTTTTGGAAGTATAATTCACATAGATATATTGTTAGTTTCAGGTGTACATCCAAGAGATTCAATATTTCCATACATTATGAAATGATCCACAATAAGAATAGTTACTATCTGTCACCCTATAAAGTTGACAGAATATTATAATTGTGTTCCCTATGCCATATGTTACATCTCCAAGACTTATTTATTTTATAACTAGAAGTTTGTACTTCTTGATCCCCTTCACCAATTCTACCTGTCCCCCCAACCAACCTTACTCCGTGCTGGTAACCGACAGTATGTCTCCTGTATCCATGAGGCTGTTTCTGTTTTGTTTGGTTAGTTTTGCTTTTTAGATTCTACATATAAGGGAAATCATATGGTTATGTGTCTTTCTCTGTCTTATTTCGAGCATAGTACCCTCTAGATCCATCCATGTTGATGGCAGGATATCTTTCGTTTTATGGCTGAATAATATTCCATTGTGTATATGTACCACCTGTTCTTTATCCATTCATCTCTTGATGGACACAGGTTGCTTCCATATCTTAGCTATTGTAAGAATGCTGCAGTGAACATAGGGGTGCATATATCACTTTGAATTGATTTGTTTTCTTCAGACAAATATCCAGAAGTGGAATTGCTGGATTATACAGTATTTCATTTTTTATTTTTAAAGGATCCTCCATACTGTTTTCCATAGTGGCTGTACCAGTGTACATTCCCACCAACAGTGCACGAAGTTTCACCTTTCACCACACCCTCGCCAGTACATTTTATTTCTCATTGTTTTGCTACTGGCCGTTCTGACTGGTGTGAGATTGTTTTTGATTTGCATTTCCACGATGATGAGTGACGTTGAACATCTTTTCATGTGCCCGTTGGCCATCTGTATGTCTCTTTTGTCTTCCGTAAAATATCAATCCCATGAGGTTGAGCACCTTTGCATATTTTATAGCTTATAGTCCTTTTTGGTGGGCTACGGTTCCTTGCCCATGTTTTTTATTGGATTCTCTGAATGTTTCTTACTGATTTATAGGACTTGTTTAGACATTTTGGATACAAGTATTTTGTCCAGTATGTATTTGGAAATACCATCCCTCAATCTATCATTGGCCATTTCACTTTCTTATTAATGCCCTTGATAATCAATAATTTCTGGTTGTAACATAATCTAATTTATCCATCTTTTACTAGATAGCTGGTGCTTTTTGAGTCCTGTTTAAGAAATCTTTCCCAGCTCCAAGAGTATGGTGTTATTCTCCCATGTCATCTTCTTGAAGCCTAATGTTCCACCTTCACAATTAGATCTCTGCATTTTTTACTTGAGTTTTGAGTACAGTATAGGGCAGCACCACATTTCACTTTTCCCCATGTGGATAGCCACTTGACCTTGAATATATTATTGAAAAAATACCTTCTTTCTGTACTTTTTCCCTGAGCTACCCTTGTCATAACTTACGTGCTGCTCTCTACTTGTATGCTCTCTACAGAGCATATGGTTCTGTTTCAGGACCCTATATTTTGTTTATTTTATCAGCTTGTCTATCTTTGCACTCATAACACTTATGTGTTGATTTATAATCATTTTATAATAAGTTGTGGTATCAACAGAATAAGCATAGCTATCAGGAAAATTAAAATGAAACCTGCAATGTGTTAGAATGTGTAAACTAAACTTAAAAAAGTAAAAGATAACACCACATTTTGGCAAGGATGTGAAACAACAGAAACCCCTGACACTATTGGGACAGGGGGTGGGAGTAAAAATCAGTTCAACAACTTTTGGAAATTGTTGGTGAAATTGACTAAATTTTAAAATACTCAAAATTTTGGACTCACAGTTCTACTCCTGGGCATATACCCAACAAATGCACAAATAGGTGCTTACAGATATGAAAAAGAATGTTGATGGCAGCATTATTCATAACAGTTCCAAACCAGAGATATCCACATGTTCAGTACTAGATTGGATAAATTCGGAGTGGCATATTATGCAGTGAGTATTAGGCAGCAAAGAAAATGAGCAATCTACAACCTGTGTATACTGCTATACACAACCTCATGGATGAATCTCTGGGGCAATTCATTGGGGAGGGGATAGCTGATCATACTTGGAAAAGAACACAATGAGAACTTATGGGTTGCTGGCAATGATTTCTTTATAGATCTGTGTGGTGATTACCGTTATGTTCATTTTGTGATCATTCCTAATACTTGTGATTTGTTTATTTTTCTGTTTATGCATAAAGCCTTAATAAAAAATGTATCAAAATGTTTTGAATATAATACTGAAAATATAGAATAGATGCCTTAATTTCAACACTGTATTTTTCATAAAGTAAATTAAGATCACATAATTATTTCTGAGTGCTATGTACATTTAACAATGAAGTTGATAGTGTATTTGCTCATAATGGGCATCTTCCCTTATTATTGATATTAAAGCAAATTGTGATAGTACAAGCTCAGATTTCCAGCCAGTCAAAATCATTTTACATCATAATTCAGTTAGTTATCCTATTAGGTCTCTTCTCCAGCTTTCTATAATTGACAAATTTCATAAACATGTCTTCCATGCCTTAGATAATAAACATATTTAAAATGACAATATACAGAATGAAAGCCTATGTCACATCACTAGGGAGCTCTCACATAGTCATTAATCAACATATTTGGACCATGATTATTAACCATTTTTGAATTTACCTAAAACCGTTACCTCCCAGACCATATTTTACCATTTTATACTTATCCGAGATACTGCCAAGTGCTTTGCTAGGATTTAGTTGGAGACAAATCTACGGAATTTATTGCATTCTGTTAAACAAGAATATGATCAAGAGAAGAAGTCTTTAACCCCAGCATCCATTTCTCTTTTATTCTAAATCTTCGTAACCCACACACCAGATTTTGAAGAAGAGCTTGGTTTAATTTTTTCTAGGTTTACTAAGTCGCTGGTTAAAAAAAGAAAAAAATGAAAAACAAAATGGGGGGGCTATCTTTAATGTCCTGGCAGCTCTTTGATAAATATTCAGGGAAACTAGGTCTCATTTGTGAATAATCCAAGACCTTTGGGATATAATCTGAGTTTTCAAAAAATCATGAGTATGTTCTAATTTGTCCCAGGAGGTAATTCCCTGTACTCAGTTACTGGTACAACTTCCAGAGGGATGCGAAAGCTGCTGCTTTGTTGGAAAGGTAGAAATGGGAGACTGGAAGGTAGAAATGGGAGACTGCTTGTCATCTAATAATATCTTATAAAATCATGTCTTCTTTCTTCTGTTTTATTTCAAAATATACTTTGTTACTCTTCCATTTTAACATTCTTTTATGTAGGCATTAATTTATCCCCTCTTGGGAAGGGCAGTGGCACTGCCATTTTTGCTTCTCTAGTGCATGACAGACATTCATGAACGGCCATGGCTGTCTTTTCTGGCTACGTCCAATCTGTAAGCATCTATGCTTGGTGGAAGCCCAGTCTGCTGCTTGTAGGTGGGTCACATGCCACGCATTCTAGCTGCTTGCATCCCACTGTAAAAAAACCCAGAGCTAATGAGCAAGCACCTCCTATGTTGCTGATTATATTTTCTTTATCAATGAGACATTCTTGATTGTATGCTTAAACTTCATTTTTTGAAATGTCACATTTGCTCAATCTTATTATTTTAGATCTGCTTTCATTTGTACCTCGTAATACACTTTTTAGAATCAGATCGCACTGCATATGCTTTTAACTGTTCTGAGGGCCTTTTCCATTCGCGGAGTCATGTTCTGTTTTGCTGCTGTTGTTTTTTCTCAGTTTTTTTTTTTTAATTCAATCATTCTTCAAATATTTATGTTCTTGTTTTAGTCTAAAACGTCTTATACCCGTCATTGAAATTACCTCTTTATCCTCCATGGCTATTTACTCCCACAAATTTTAACAGCTTATTGATACATCATTAATGTGCACTAATATGTACATATTTAAATTGTACTGATTGATCATCTTTGTGTATTTATACACCCATGAAATATCACCACAGTCAAGATAATGAATATATCCATCACCCCGAGATGTTTTCTTTGCCACTTTGTGATCCCTTTCTTGTCCCTTCCTTGTCCCTCATCTTCAAGCAATAATTGATCTGCTTTTGTTCCTATATATCAGTTTGAATTTCCTAGGATTTTATATAAATGGAATTGTAAAGTATGCACTTTCTTTCCCCTGCATCCTTTCACTCAGCATTATTATTTTCAGATTAATAATGTAGTGTGTATCAATGCCCATTCCTTTTTATTGCTGACTAGTATTCCACCATATGGATATACATAGTGTGTTTCTCTGTCCTTCTGTCAATAGACATTTGGCTTGTTCCAGCTTTGGGCTATTAAAAATAAAGCTGCTATGAACATCATGTAGAAACATTCAGGTGCTCACATTTTCTCTTGGAAAAATATTTAGGATGGAGATGGTGGGATCCTAGGGTAAGTAGTACAATGCATGTGTGGCTTCCTCCATTCAGGTAACTCTTTGCCCAGCTGGAGGTAGGTCTTCATATGCAGATGCAAATCTACTCAGCTGCAGACTCAAGGGGCCGCCTGCTGCTCTGAGAGCTATCCTCTAGGTGGCTCTTTGTTTCCAGCTCTGGCCACCTCAGTCTCCACAGCTCACAGCTCATTCTCAACTCAGAATTTCTACCAGTTTCTGCGTGGTTCTTTCCTGTCTCAGCTTTGGAAACTCTCCAGATAGGAAGCTGGAGAAGAAAGACTCCCTTCAGTTTGTCCTATATCTTAGGGATCACAGCCCTTTGCTGCCTCAGATTATTTTATGTCCTGCAAACTGCTGTTCCATCTATTTTGTCTGCTTTTTCATCATTTTAGGTAGAAATGTTAATTCATTCCTGTTACTCCATCTTGGTTGGAAACACTAATATATTTTGTATTTTTGATGTTGATTTTTATATGAATCACTCAGAACCACCTTTCAGCTGATTATTTCTGAGATAATATATAATCTGTGGTTTCCCTCTGATGAGTTTTTTTTCTGTCAGTGACTACAGTTTTTATTCTTAAGATCAGTTTTTGCTTCTTTTACTATCTGTCTGTCAATATCTTAACTTCTCTCTGTTGTATCTGATTATTACTGCTATTTTTAATGGATGGTATTACTTATCTTATAGTTTTGAGAACCTAAAACAAATTTATTTCCACTGGCTCTCAATTACTATTACCTCTGGAATTAATTTACATTGAACTTTTAACTTGATTAGCTGACTTATGGCACAGAAGTTTTAGGTGATCTGAACTTTTGCTTTGCATATTCTTGACTGTCAGTGTCTGTCTGTCTGTCTTTCTCTCTCCTCCTTTTCCCCCCTATAGTTTTGTGACTTTTTCTACTCAGCTTCCCAGATCCCTGATCCAGAACCACGTTTACATGGTGGCCCTGTACCTTTGCCTGTCAGGGTTCTTAGGGAGCCATAGGACCAGTCACCCAGCCAGTGGGTGCCTTCCTCTCGGCTCAGCTGTGCCTGCGGCTACTCCTCTGGCACCGTCTCAGATGCTGTATCTCCACAGCAGTAACCAGCTCTTTTCACCAACATTCCCCAGGAGCCAAATGCCCCGGTGCCTCTGCTCTCAGACCCCAACTCCAGCAGACCTCAGCTTTGGTCTTACTCTGTGCTCTGCATACTGGTTGCATTTTTCATGCATGGAAATGTTTATCCTATTTTTTGATCCTCGATATGTCTTCTCAATTTTCTCTGTATCTCTCTTATCTAAAAATAATTTGTATTTAGAGCAGGAGACCTCCAAGCCTGAACTCCTCTTAATGCTATCTTGCCAGAAAGTTTCCTTTGCTATTTATTCTTTTCATGTGGTACATATTTCTCAACCAGTTATTAAACGTGATTCTGTACTTAATTGAAATTTCTTTCTACCTTCTTTTTTTTAATTAAAATCAAGGCTTATAGTCTCTGGTGGGGTTACAACCACCCACTTGGGCATTGTGCTTATATAGGAACCATTTATCACTGGAAAAGAAACTCCATGTCCTCTCTTGAACCACCCACTAAGTTTCTCTTTTCTCTCACAAGTACTAATCTACAAATTACAAAGCAGAAATGGCTATCAAATTATAAGCTATAACTAAGTTTAGAGTGCTAGTTTCATCCATTTCTCCAGGTTCTCCAGTATGATTTATCATTTAGGTAATCCCAGTAGAATGAACATCTAGAAAACACACACACACTTAGGGGTTGGGATGTGTGTATGTGAAAGAAAAATAAAAGGAGAAAGGGAGGGACAGATAGAGTGAAGTAGATGGGAGAAAGGGAGTGAGAAAAGAGACTGAAGAAGAGATGGGAGAAAGGGGATGGGGAATAGCATCCTCACTGTTTAGGGAACAGTTAAGTCCTCTATAAGTACACATCTTTCAAGTCACTAATTATTTACTGGTCATCTCCTAGATATTTTTGGTTCTACTGTTTCCAGATAAAAATTATTTTCTCAGAAACTAGGAGTTAATGACTATTTAATATCTCCACTTCTTTTATCTCCTCTTCAACTTGCTTGTTTTTTGTTTTTCCTCCTTTGAGCTAGACAATATCACTTGGTTACACATTTGCCCTCATATGCTGTCCACAATATATTGGGGAGCACCTCTGCTCTCTTATATACCATTTTCCTGAGGTTTTTGTGATGGGAGAGTTATCATTCTTAATCCTTGGATCAATAGAGGTTACACATTTCACAAGCCAAATGAACAAAGTAATCAACTTCCCCAAATTACATTACCTGATATATCAAAGAGAAATGGAAACTTTTCATCGATCTTTCTACCATGTTCCATAAAAGCCTGACATTTGTCCACCCCTGGAGGTTAATCACTATTCTCTCCAAATATATTTCTGCCAAGGAATACATTTTAACTTATGTTTTCCCTTTTGCTTCCCTTGAAATTGACAATTTTTTAAAGTATGAGAGTAATGGGATTAAGGGGTTGTATGTTAATCATATCCCTACTAAAAAATCGTAATGGTAAAAATTGGGTAACTTAAAAAATTTATTCTGCAAGGACTAAGTCTTTTTGCAGGACTAGTTTGGGGAAATGTTCTAAATTCCACCAAATTGCACATATTTTCCTGTCATCACTCGTAATAATTGCTTGTTTACTTCAATGACGAACACACCTTGTCAGTTGTAGTAACAAATAGAACTTAATACACAATTATCTACAGAATTTCTCCTAAGTTTTGAAAGATATATCAAAGAGGTAAGAAAATATAAATCCCTTGATCATTGGGTACCTTTTATCTCAGAATTCATCTTCAGCACCTTCAAAATTCTACGTAATTCCAGGTAAAATAAGCATATGAGTGACATATGACAATATGGATTATTAGATACTACAGTGAAGGGGAGAGCCGCTGAAGAACCCAAGAAGTACAAAACAGAAAGAATTAACTTGTATTGCTAGTGAGCAGATTACAAGGGAAGTGGTTCCAAGGGGGTGCTGCAGAGTGGATTCCTCAGGACATGAAGTTTCAGATGCAGACTAGCATGTAGGAATTTTATTAGGTAGTGCTTTGGGGACAGAGACCTGTGGAAGGGAAGGGAATAAAGCAGAAATAGGTGGAAGGAGGAAAGTTGAGATGCAATGTAGTCTCAATGGAGGGTTCAAACAATTCTGCAGGGAGCTCTGAGACTGTGATGACCTTTCAGAGTTTTCCAAGTTGGGATGAGGGGACTGGACTTTAAAATCCCTGGTCAACCAGTCATTGCATCTGTACAACCCCAGAAAGGGGTGTGACTTTGGGTAAAGTGCCTCTTTTACACTTGGGAAATTCCTGAAGAGGAATTATAGCTGCTGTCTTCGAGCAGATTCTAAATAACTGAGGGAGTAAATCCTCCAGTTATAAAGGAGGGCTTGAATGGCTGGCACATGACAGCATCCACTGCAGGTGGTGTTTGAAGAGAATTTGATGAAACTTAAAGAGGAAGAAATACTTTCCCAATTTTATTGGAACATGCCACACTCTCATTTATATAATGTCTATGGCTGCATGCTCCAAGAGCAAAATTTAATATCAGTTCTCACAGAGATAGTATGGCCTGCAAAGTCTAAAGTAGTATTAAACCCTGTCAGGAAGCGTTTGCTGAGCCTTGATCTAAGGTTTACTACCTTCAAATAATATTATATCCCCTCATATGTAATGTAAGGAACTTGCTCAGTACCAATATTTTCCTTGCCTCCTATCCTATGTGTTATTATAGTCATATATTTTACTTCATCTGTTATAAACTCTCTGTTTTAAACGCTGTGTTATCTTTTGAAGAAATTTAAAAACATGAACACGTATTTTATATTTACTGACATGTTTACCATTCTCAGCATCCATTTCTTTGTACAGATATGAATTTCAAGATGGTAAATTTTCTTGAAACTCAAAAATGTACATTTCTTATAGTACCTACCTATTGGTGATAAATTCTCTCACTTTTTGTCCTCAATATCCTTATGTTACTTTCATGTTTAAAGGATATTTTTGCTGGATATGGAATTTAAGGTTGACAGCTTTCCATTTCTTTCCTTTTCATCACATCAGACACATTGTTCCATTGTCTTCGTTTTGTGTGGTTTTTGCTAAGATGTTATTGCCCCATGGGTACTTTTAAGATTTTTCTCCTTATCATTGATTTTTACCAATTGATTATGACAAACCTTGGTGATTTTTCTTTGTATGTATCCTGCTTGGAGGTCAGTAAATTTCACAGATATCTGGGTTTATATTTTTCAACCATTATTTCTGCAAATTAATTTTTTTTTCTTCTTAGTACTGCTCTTATCATTTTTCTTTGCTTTTAGTACTCCACTGTGTGACTTAGAACACCTATTATCCTACAGACTACTGGGGTACTATTTATTTTTAAGCCCCCTTTCCCTTTGAGCTTCAATCTGAATTGTTTATATGGCCCTGGGTTGTGTACACTTATGTTTTCTTCTCATTTTCTAATCTGCTATGAAGCCCATTAAATGTTTTATTTCAGATGCAAGTTTTAGTTCAAAAACTTCCATTTTGTTCTCTCATTTCTTTTCTTCATTAAGATTTCATATTTATTCCTTCAATATTTAAGTATTGTCTCTCAAACAATGAAACTAATTTATAATCTGTTTTAAAGTCCTAGTCTGCTAATTTCATCATCTCTGTTACTTTTAAGTCCGCTTCTATTTATTGACTTACTTCTCTCTGGTTATGCATTACATTTTCCTGCTTCCCCATATGTTTAGTATTTTTTAAAAAATTATACTGACATTATGGGTTCTATGTCATAGAGTTTCTAAATTTTCATGACCTTCCTTTAATAGAGTGTTGAGTTTTGTTTGAGTAAGGAGTTAATTTATTTGTGGATCAGATTGGTCTTTTTCAGGCTTGTTACCAACCTTTGTTCAGATGGATCTAGAGTAGCCCTTATGTTAGGACTAAGTTATTCTAATCCCTAGTCTGAAATCCCAGTACTCCTAGTCCTATGCATCCTCTGATTGTTCATTTCAGAACTTTCTTCATCTGGTCTTGTGGCATTTTGGTCTTAGTATTCATCCCAAGTCTGGGCTTCAGAGATTCGCTGGTGAGCCTATGCAGATGTCCAGAGCTCTTTCTCTGCACAGCTGTCTCCTCTCAGAAATGCCATCCTACAAATTCCAGCTTCTTTAGGAGCTTTGATCCTGATCTGTCTCCATCTCAGGGATGCTGTTCTCCTGTGTTCAGGCTGCTCTTCCATGTACCGTGACCCAGAAAGTCAATCAGACAGAAAGCCAGGGAGTTCCCAGAGCTTACTTCATTTGTTTATTTTCTCTCATAGATCAGGGTCCTGCATTGTCTGTTGTCTAACCTCTAAAAAGAATAATTTATAAATTTAATCAGTTTTGTAATTTTTTTTTTATGGTGGGAAAGTTATTCTATCATAGCTGAAAGTAAAAATAAACCATATAAACATCATTAAATGAATGATATATATGTGGTTTACAAAATGATTTCTATTATCATAGTCATAGAATAAGTTGTTTTATTGCCAGGCTCGAAATTCCTTTTTTGAAAGTGATGCGTTTATTTGAAATACTGTATATTATATAATTTATTGAGTATTTTTCTATCGTTTACTCCAATTTGTAGCCAAACTCACTTAAAAAATTATATTGCCTGAGCACTAAGCATTATGCCGTATTTTCTGTATTTAGTGCATCCATAATCATCTAACATAGTACTCTGAGTATTTTTGTTCTATATTAGTGCTATTTTTATAATAATGTCTTTGCATTCTATTTGCCAACCATTATATTTTACCCAAACAAGTTTTTCTTTATTAATAATTCAAATTATTTTCCTAGAAATGTGGTTATCACAAGGCATTGGTTGTGTATTTCTTATATTAGTAAGCACATTGTCTGATTGACTATGTACATCAGTTTTCATGAGTATAAGGGCTTAAAATAAGAACAGGCCTCATCTTAAGAAGCGCTAGTATTCTTTGAATTCTGAGCTTTTTAAGGCAAAATATATTTTAGAATTTTATATAATTGCTTTTTGTTTCATTTATAATCTACTAAAAGGTAAAACTTTACATGACAAATTAATAGATTGTTCATATTTTTTTTTCTAGTGATTTTTAGTTGAAAAATTCATGGTAAATTGATCAACCTCCAGCCAATTAGACTTTGACATGAACTAATAAGGTCTAATTGAGAAATTATGAAGACATTTGCTCAGGAGAAAATGAGCACATAATTACACCATAAAGAGGTTAGAGTATCAGTGTTACCCAGCTGGAAGAATATGAGTTGAAGTCCCAATGGCATCTATAAAGGACAGTTCATAATATATCTGTGAAATATAACACTGCCAAGGCCAATTAAAAGATGTAGAATAATCCATTGTCAGTTGTACATGTTCAGTGTTAAATACCCATTTTTTCCCTCTTGTCTTTACCTTCTTCAGGTGCTGGGGGATGGTCTCCATCTGACAGTGACCATTACCAATGGCTTCAGGTTGACTTTGGCAATCGGAAGCAGATCGGTGCCATTGCCACCCAAGGAAGGTACAGTAGCTCGGACTGGGTCACCCAGTACCGCATGCTCTACAGCGACACGGGGAGGAATTGGAAACCCTATCATCAAGATGGGAATATCTGGGTGAGTCATTGTCAGAAAGGCAGAATTGAACTTCGGCCCATCCCAGCCCTGGCACAGCCTGGGGCAAGGGAGAGGGCTTCAGTGTGGCTGGCTGGAGGTTGATCTTGCTGTTTGGTTTCTTGTCTTTGTGTTTGTGTCCTCTAAGAGAGCAAAGAGGTGTGAGCCAAGCAAAAGGCAGTGGGAAAAGGGATGGGAACACTGGCCTGTACCCTGCCCCTCCTTGTGCCTTTTCTTAGTCAGTGTAAAATGCTTACCTTGCAGGGTGAACATGGCCCTTTCCCCAACCTCTTATGTATTACACAGAAAATAAAATTTCCTAATAAAACTGCTGAAACCCAAAAAAAGGAAAGGATTAAGTAAATAACTTAATGGTGATAGAATACTAGAACTTCTTTAAATACAACATTTCAAGTTACTGTATTTTTTTTGTCTGGAGTATAGATCCAAAATAGGAGAAACTGTACCCAAATACTACACCATGAATTAAGCAAATAGAATGGAAAAAAAATTCTCCTGATATGGTTTCAATGCCTTTTGCTCCCACTCACTCTGACTTGCCTCAGACAGTTTCTATTGAAGATACTTAGTTAAATCTTTAAAGGATGACATGTGAGAAGGTCTGCTGCCAACAAGGCTAGATGAGCTCATGGGTGCCACATGGGGGCCGTGGGCTCAGAAGCAGTTCGTCTGTTGGAAGCCAGTTCTGTTTTCTATTTTGCTTCAATCCAGGCCTGTTCAGATGAAGCACCACTCAGTAGCTATTAACCATTTATGAATGAAGAGAAAAATAAGTTAGATAAATGGTTTTCTTTTAGAGAAAAAGCAAATGGGAGGCATATAGCTCTGGAGTACATCGGATACCATACGGAGCATCCCCTCCCCAAACAAAAATTACAATTTAAATATTTAAAAATATTACCTGTCCTCACTCTGAGGTGTATGCACTTGTCACTATTTATCTATTAAAAGCCATTAAGAAGATATTTCTGTATTTCTTTATCTATTGACTTACTGATTTATTCTTGTTGATTGAGGAAACTCTTTCCTTGGAGTATAATTTCTATCCACAGTTTAAGGCGGTGGGTTTCAGTCTGGACTCTCCATTTGAATGTTTTAAAGTGTGTAGATACGAGCTATACCCAGACCAGTTAAACTGGAGTTGTGTAAGTAAAAATTAGATTAATGATACTGATAACTTTTCTTGAAGTAATTTGAATAAACTGAAATTTGAAATTATGATGAGAGAATTTAAAGGTGTAGGAGCAGTGATATATGGCAGGGAAAGAAGTTCCCCATGTTATTATTATGGTTTAGACCCTTAACTCTCTTTATTCTTTTATTATCAGAGAAAAGTTTAAACCATTTACTCTGAAAATATTTCATTGAAATTGGAAAGTTGTGTGTATTCAATCAGATATTCACCACTTGAATACTTACTGGAAAATGCTAAGTTTTGAAGGATCTATTTAAGCTTAATTTTAAAAAATCTTAGTCAAGATCAAGTAAAGCCATCTATATTAAATGAGAAGAAAAGGAAGGAAGGGCAAGAGAAAATACACTTTTTAAATTGTGTCATTTCATAGTATTAGGTAGAGTGCTGGGGATTTTCAAGCTATTAGGGCCCACCTTTGGAGCATTTTTATTTCAAAAGTCCTCAAGTAAATCATGTGACTGGACAGAGTTTAGAACTACTGGTATGGGTAGGTGGTCATGTCTATGGTAGTAACTGTCATGTGAAAAAAGGATAACGTCCTTATAATAAAAACGATGTCTGCCAGAGTAGTTCTTTAGAAAATACTTCTATCCAGCCATGATTGTATGACAAAAACATTTGTACTGTATATTAGATGCAACTTATGGATACATAAGTTGTAGGAAGCAAGTAGTCAGGGAAATGTCTCTTTTTGGAAAGTCTTCATTTCACAATTAAGACAATTCAAAGTCTTGGACATAATTAATTGGAAAGTTTATTTCCAATCCTGGATACACAAGGAATAACCTAGAAAGAGAAGAGAGAGAGACTGACCAAGTGACCAGCCAAACAACGAATCCCTTGCCAACTCCTGAAGACAGGTCACCTGGCATCCAGTGTCTGCTTGAATCTGCACAGAGTGGGAACTAAGCCCCTACCACCCCAGGAGTTGGGGGAACTGCAGAGCACTGGATGGAGTGAGATTATGTTCTGAGAACTTTCAGAGGCAAAGAAAAGAGATGTTCAGGCAGGCTACTCAAAAGCGTGATCGTACATTTGTAGTCTTGTCCAGATCACCCAGGTGATGGGAACTTGCAAGCCCAAATCAGAGATTCAGTAGCCTCTCCCTACTTGTCTGAAGTAGGACAGAGAGAGTAAAGACTTGTGCTTAAGTCTAGAAAATAGAATGAAATAATGAAATAAGAAAGGTGCTTACCAATAGAAGAACGTAACAGTAAGTTGAGCAGTACGAAGTCTTTATTTAAAGCAGAAAGTACACACTCGAAAAAAGGACCATGTGGGCAGCCTCCGAAGAGGCACACTTAAGGGCTTAGGATTCTGTCTTTTAAGGCTTTCTTGGTGTCTTTCTCCAATGAGAGACATTATGCAGTCAGTCCTCTAGATAATTCTGTAAGATAAACTTAACACAAGGAATTCATTGATCCTATTCTTCTCCAAGATAGTGGTTTCCCTGAAGCACTGGGAACATATCAGTTAGGACTGCTTGCCCTGCATTAGGATAGGTTGTTGGCTGATTACCAAACTCTATGTTAACAGTCTTGCCTCCAAACTCCTTGGTTTTAAAAATCGAATCTTAACGTTAAGAGGAGTCCCTCCTGTTCTTACTATACTGGTTATATCTTGGCATTTCTCATCATAGTCAGGAATAGTTAATCATGATGTTTGTCCCATGTCCCTGCGCTACCTCAGTTAAGTCAGAGAAACAAAACCATGCCGTGAAAATATCACAAATTGTGAAGGTTGACTACATTCACATGCTGACTTCTCAGTCTTTTCTGATGGTGATAGAGTGCATTTCTATTGTTTTCTGCTTCTCTGGTGTCCATTTTGTTTCTTCCTTTCAAATCCTATATTTTTCATTAAAAATAAGTATGTGATGAGTGATGAGTAACTATATCTAGATGAAACTATAGTGAGCCAATTATGAAACTTAAAAAGCAAAACATGTTTGAGACCCAAACTAAATGTTACAAAATATTTTTAAGTCCTAATGAGCCTGCAGCATGATTATGTTACTTTAATAATCTATGACAGAAATGTTTTCATACCTGTTAATGTGAAAAATAGTCCATTGCTTTGATGCATTCCAAAAGAAAGAAAAGTCACTGTTTTCCAAAAATTCTCCAGTGCTTTAGAGCTTATATCTTTACCATGCATTAAGTGAGTTAGCATTTACAAGTCTCAACAAAAAAATGCACTTTGGGCTTAAGTTTATGACAAATGGTAATTAAAAATTAGATTTTCTTTTAATCCAACTACTGCTTAACATAATATATATTGCACTTGAATAAAAAAGATTTTTGACATAGGTAAGATTGAATGTTTTTTTGGTGGACAACATCTTATATAATGTAAAGTTTCAGCAAAAAAATGTTTAAATTGGTACAGTTTTGAAGTTGCTTTTCCTATCCATTCCCAAAATGATTGGTTACCTGAGTAGAAAGCAGAGTAATGTAAATTCAGTCACTTGACTATTGTTTTTAAAAAATGCTTATGGCTATTCTTTTCTATAATTGTAGGCAAAAAAGGCAACATGATTAATTTTATTATAGTATTCTTTTTAAATTCCCCAGTGGAGATTCTGAGTTATTTTATGAACATTGGGTAATATGTTAAAATAAGTGAATAAGATGAAAAATTGTGACAGTTTCACAAGAACTTAAAGTCATGAATCTCACTTTGGAATCTGACTATGAAATGAGAATGGCTATTGAAAATATTCCTAAAGAATGGTTTATCTGAATATTGAACGCTCAGAGATGTGAATTGCTAAATGTGCTTAAGTAGTCAAACCTTCTCACTCCTCTTTGATCATACTAAGCATAATAAAAATCTTTATACTTTATCCACAATGCCATTTTCTTCCATTTAGAACTTTCTTTCCAATGTAAATATGCAGATTGGTAAATTGGTAAAAAAATACAATCATTACATTTAATTTCACAAACTTTAATTTGCATGCTTCCCTGGAGATGTTTTCAGGTTTCCTAAGTATAATCTGTTGGAATAAGAGGATTTATTCTATATAAGCATTTCTTATTAAAGTCCACTCAACATTACATTATAAAAGAATTCCAGCAGATTTTTGCTAAAGAGACTGCATCTAGTTTTGTTTGGAAATTCAACTACCGGTTTTAAATACAGATATTTGAAGCCCAAATAAGGAATTGGTGTATTGATAGTCACTGAGTTTTGTACGTACCACTGTTGTTTTGCTGCTGTAACAAAGTACAAATTTTCCTGTAGTGTGAACATAATTTTCTTTTCAAATTTTTTTTATTAAATGATGAGAAAATGCTTATATATTCCTCATTATTTTTTCAAACAGTTTTGATCTCTTTTCTTAGTGGTAGGTAGGTATCAGACAGGTATCAGTCAGCACTGAATGTGTTGAGGGAGAATCCCACAGAACAGAAATGTTTTATTGTGTTTAAATTTTATGGTTAGAGGCTTACCAAGAATATAGGAATATGTAAGTTCATATTCTGTAAGCAATAGCAAATAGAGTAGTAATTTGAGAGATGTGCTAAAAACCTTGATCTCTTTGTTTCTTATACTCTTTTCCCACACACATATACACACACACCAAACTTCATTGTTTGCAATACATCTTAAACACTTAAAAATATGGAAAGCAAATATTAGTTCACAGATTAATTCATTAAATTCTGTAATTTTCTGAATATCAAGTCAACAGCTGAAACAGGTATTTTCTTTCTTTTGACTCAAATATCCCAAAACATCTTTCTGGATTAGTCTGTAAAGAGGTGTTTGGCAAGTGAAAGCCAACATAATGATTCAAAAGATCTGAATTCAAGTATCTAGGTTCATGTATTTGTTTTATAAACTTGGAGAAGTCACTGTGTCTGTGTCTCAGATTCTTTATCTGAGAAATGGGAATAATGCCTACAGGGAGATTTAAATGAGATGATATAAGTAAAGAACTCTTGCAAGCCATAAAGATTTAGGATCCTGTGTTATAATGACCTACCTGCCTTAGAAGTGTTCTGCAAAACTAGTGTAGTATTTCTGTTCAGTGAGAATAGTCTGCTATGAAATTGTTCAAAAGTTTTAGTTCCCTCTATCCTTTCCAGATCCAATCTACCTCTGTTTACTTTAATTCATGATTTAAAATATCTGCAAATATTTTAAACGAAGGAATGTGATTTAAAATTGGAATTGGAAAGCAGGCAAATCTCTAGCGTATTTTCAGATGAACAAATGGAGTGGCCTTTGGTTGAGCATACAGTGCTGGCTGGGTTAGTAAGGCATGACTGGTAGACCATCTCCATGCCAAGTGCCACTGCAGGGCTAGTAACAAATTAGTTGCTACCATGATGATGACCATGTGTCCAGTGAGCCATGTAAGGGGATATTGTTTAAAAATCAATGGCTTCTTCTGTCCCACCTTTCCAACCATTTGTTGCCAGTGGTTACACTGATTTTCCAAATCACTTAAAAAATCATTCCAGGTAAGTAAAACATGACATCACTGTTTGACAGTTCAATGGTATACTTAGACTCTTCCAGATAAATCTAGAATGTGTTCCTGCATATGAAACTTAAGAGGACCATCATCCCTGTTGCTTGCTCACGTATCTTCCATCAGATGGTAACATCCTCTTATTCGCTAAGGACACTAATGCAGTTTTTTCCAATTCCCCTTCTTGTTTATGTACACGTGTGCACTGTAGCTGCAAACAGTGATTTAGAGGAAGGACTAGGAAGGCGTATTCAAAATCATTTTATAGTTAACTTACTGAGAAATAAACCACATCAGAATAATCTACATTAAACCCTTTTCAAAATGACCCTGATATATGGGGTAAAAATCTTTAGACCTGTATAGAAGAAAATAATTTCCAGAGTTAACTGTAATAAGCTTCTTATTTCTGTGAAATAGATTTCTTCTGTTTATACCCCTCTTTGGCTGGGTGATATTTTTATTAAAGTCTCATGAATTTTCATAAGTTGAGTGGATAGTCCAGATCCTTTTGCATATACTATATGCCTTTACTAGTGCATTTTGATCCCATGTCTAAATATATTATTTGTAGTATGAGATTCTCATTTTGAAAGGTCATGATTTTGTCTTGTGTCAATTTGTGAGTCACTCAATATTCTATACATATACACATATATAGAACCATGTTAGCAAACATATTTATGTGTTTAATTTTTTTCTCAGACATTTGGAAGATAAAAATAAGATGTTACTAATAATAGTGTTGACATACACTGTTGGGTAAAGGAAAATGCTATAATCTTATGTGATAAGGTTTTTCTTACAGGCAGTGAAATATAACAGTGTATAATTCCCCACAGCTTAGTGTATTTTTCATCCTTGAGATAAAATAGGGTATATGTAATCATTGTTCTAAATTTTTAAAGTATATTTGATTTTTTGAGGAGCTTTCTGAAAGAGGAAGAAGTTTTTTCATTAAGCACAGTGGTATTCTCAGGTGTTTTATTTTATTTGAGTCTCAAATAATGGAGATGCTAATATTTTTCTTACCGGACCAAGGCAGGATTTAGGGGACAGGAGACTAAATGACTCTAAGTGAATATAAATTTATATAGTGTTGATAGATAGGTATCTACAAATTTTTCAAATAAAATATCAAATCTCTCAAATGGTAACGTGGGAGTTAGAAGAATGCTAGTATGGGGACAGCGGGTGAGCGAGCCATGTTGTTGCATGGCTGCAGGCCCTGGGAGGCTTTGAAAGTAGCAACTCAAGGATGCGCTCTGGAATCAGATCACCTAGGCCAGCTACTATAATTTCGTTCACATACATCTATGGAACTTGGAGTAGATTCCTTAACCTTTCTGCACCTAAGTTTTCTCTTCTGCAAAATGCAGCCTAATTCATACTTATCACTATGTGTTAAATATTAAATACAAAATGGGACCAGCAATGCCTACTTCCCTCATCTCAATAGAGATTATAGGTATTCAATTAAAAATCCACGTGAAGATCTTTGAACAATGCCTGGCACATATTAACCTCTCAGTCATTAGATTTTATAAATTTGTGACTTTCAGATGCATTGCTACATTATAATGTATTGAATCTGCCCTTGAAAACTCAAAGTAGCCTGTTAGTTTCACTTTACAGTAGCTTTTCTGTAGTAACATATTGGTATGCGTATTATATTACATCTGTGCTTCTCAGCCTGAAATGACTAATAACTACTTTTTAAGTATAATTGAGAATACTAATTTAAATTATGTCATTTGACTCATGATCCTGTTAATTGTGACATGGAGTTCCATGCATCACAGTCCAAATTGTGTCTGGACAATTCAGATGTTTTTTTATTAAACTTCAGTGAAAGTATGGCTGTGATGCTTCTGTTAGATTTAGTTTAATGGATTCACTTTTATTGACTTTGGCAGTCAAGGAAAATAAATAAGCTGTGTTTGTCTACATACCTCCTCCATGTCTTCTTAGGGTAATTGAAAAGAACTAGATAAGCAGACTCCGAAACAGATTTACAAGTATCAGCTAAAGCAGGTTATGCTGGTTTTCTGGGAAAGCAGAAGGCCTGCAGATAGATTCAAGAAGCCACTCTGAATGCCACTTACTCCAAGGGTGTCTGTGGGCCCCCAGCATCGGCCACCTGGGAGCTTGTTAGAAATGCAGAATCTCAGGGACCCACCCCAGACCTTCCAAATCAGAATTTACATTTTAGCAATATTCATAGGTAATTCATATACATGTTAAGGATATAGTGTGTTGTTTTCAATATTTGAGGAGCTCTCATGAGAAAGAGGAATTTGAATTGGCTTCTGTATCTCCAAACCAGAAGACAGAATTAGAAAAATTAGATTTTGCTCTGCAAATTGCATTCAAACTTATCATGAGAAGAGAACAAGCTTCAATGACCAGGTATTTTCTGAGCACCGGCTGTGTACAGAGGGTTGCAGATAAACACAGTTACTGCCTTCTAGAGGTGAAAAATCTTGTGGTAATGCTAAACATATAAATTTATAATTATAGTGTATGACTGTATGTATCCTAATGGATGGAGGTGTGTACAGGCTGTTCTGGGAACACACGAAGTCCATGCAGAGTGGTTACGGGTCATGGTCAGCAGAGGCTTCCTGAGTTGCAAAGTATTGTTGGCAAAGTGGGTCAGGAATTGGTTGTGCAGAGAACAGGAGTAGAAAGTCATTCCCAGCAAAGGCATCTTCTACTGACCCAGGTGGGAGTGGGTAGTGAAACCCTCTAAATAACTATATCTATTCTGATTTCCTTGTTACAAACAAAGGAAATAAAAATTTGACTGTTTTTTAAAACTCTGAAATAATATCCTTTAAATCAGTAATGTTTAAGTTGTGCCTTGTGATTATCCAATTTTGGAATATCCGATGTTGGAGTTTGTGCAGTGTTCTAGGATGCATTTCTGTTAATACTCATAGTACAGAGTTCATTGCCAAGCACATAATAGATGTTAAGAGTGTTCAATTGAATTGAAGGACCTCATTCTGAAGATAAATAGCCTGAAGCTGAGAGGCATGATGTTACTTAAACTTGAGCCACAAGTCCTGGTAAACTCAAACCGGTACTCAATATAGAGCCACATACCCATTTTTGGTTTAGCAAGAAGCTAAATAATATATAATGACCACTGCTTATTTTGATTAAATGAAAACAATTTGATTGCATATGGAATATCTGTAGAGCAAGAGAGCATGGGCTCTGGAGCCAGACTTCAAATATCAAAACAGTTGCTCCAACACTTAGTAACAGTAAACATGTAAACATATTAATTAACCTTTTATGGCCTTTAGTTGGCTTAGCTGTAAAGTGGATAAAGCTCTTTGAACCTTACGTTTTTTTTCCCCCGAGAATCAGATAAAATAATCAAATTGCTTAGAACAATGCACCAAATACAGAGTCATCTTCTTACCTTGCTGTCTTTCCACATCCACTTAATTATTTATCAGAATTATTACTGTTATCATCAATAATTATAGAACACTATACAGAAAGTGGTTTAAAGACCTCAGGGAAGTAGTGTATCTATCCCTGAGAAAAATGCTGTCTAACGACAACGACAGTAACTAAATAAAAGCCCGGTCATCTTGTGCAACTTCCGGTCTGCTGGTGCACGGTAACCAGGAAGGGTTCTGAAGGTATCTGCCCTGTCTGAACCTCATGCACACAATTTTGCCATGCAACTAATTCAGTTAATGTTGACTTTGAGAAAGAACTAATAGAATGTTAAAATGTCTTGGCAAATACATTTGGATTGTTTGAGTAGACTATCTCAAGTATAGGCTTGCAAAAAGATGCTGTGTTGATAGGATATCTGAGTGGTTCACTCAGGTACCATCAGTGACTTTTCAGGAGCCTAGGGAAGGAATAAAGCATAAACTTCTGCTTCTATAAAAGTTACTTGTGCTTCCAAATGAAAATCCTATTTTAGATAAACACGTGCATTTCTCCCTTGAATTTCAGTGATGTATTTTGATAAGACAAAGGGTCTATTGTATTTACCATTTAAATGGTTTATAATCATATTACTAGGCAGCTATAGTGAATGTTACAAAAACTCATGTGATTTAGCAAGGCAGTTCAGAAAATTCTACCTATACCAATTAATAAATAATAACAGGTAACCAGCATTTATTGAGAGTTCATTAAATGATATGCTCTATCTCATTTAATCTTCAAAAGCTTAAATGTGATGATGTTTATTATTATTATTAAGCTAATTCTATAGATGGAGAAATTAGGGATTAGAGAAGGTAGACCATTCCCTGGAGGGCACGGTGAGTTAACAGTGGAGTTAGGATTTGAAGCCAAGCTGTCTAATTAGTCTGTGATCATCGCCACAATGGCTCTCCGCCACTGCCTTTCACAGTCCACAGGAAACTTGGTGACCTACCCCCATTTTAGCTTCAATGCGCCATACCAAAGCATTCTTTATATAAGGATATCAGTACCTTAGATACCATACCATTCTTTTTATAAGGATACAAGTCATACAGGTTTAGGGGCCCAGTCTCTCCCCAGTGTAACCTCATCTTAATTGCTTACATAGCCAATGATCCTATTTCCAAATAAGATTACATTCTGAGTAATGTCTTAGGAAATTACTTTATAAAGTTATGCCATTAAAACCTATTTGTTATTACTGTGGTGCAGATAGTGTTGTGTCCAGTTGTGAAAAACAGGGAATAGTCTTATAAGAAATCAGTGGCTTCTGAGAGGCAGGCCTCAGTCCTCTTGAACTCAAGAAGTCTGCCTGGTCAAACCATGAGAGATTGGTGGACGACTAATCACCTATGGCTCTCCATTCATTTATTTACAAGCAAAACTTCAACGAAACTTCTACAGAATTATTCTCTCCTAGGAAGCAAATGAACTGGACACTTTTTAAAGCCTGCCCCTCACCCCACCCCATGAGACATGTTTGATCTTTAAAAATGTCCAAGTTTCAGACCTCACTGAGCACTTTATTCTGAATTAAGCATCATTTGACACTAGGAACATCATTTAATTCCTTTAGATATATTATTTATTAAAAACTGGATTCTAGAGAAGATGTATTCTAAACAATTATATACATTTCTTTTATCAACAAAGAGTTCTCCTAAAGATAAAACGGCTTTCTCCAATTGACTCTTGAGAGTAATTGCTAATTCATTTTGGATTTTAATTGTATCTGTTTGAAAACGGCGGTCCCACTCATTAGTCCTCACAGTATTCTTCAGAGAAGCTTGAGAAACATGTTCCCCCATTTCATCTTTGAAAGCTGAGCCGCCCAGGCTGCAGGCATCATTCATCACATGTCCTTATCCAGCACAGTTGTTCATCCCATTAGCACAGCGACTGTCCTGCTTATGTATTTTTCAGTTTTGTTACAGTATACAAAGTGGAAAGCAGAGCTGTGTGTGATAGCGTGGAGCAACCAGAAAAGACTGAGTTTATCATAAAGTTATTCAGGCTGTTTATATTCAGCCTGGCACAAACAAGTATTTGACAACAGAACTGAAGAAAAATACAGGGAACATCTCCTTTGAAAGGATTTTGTGGTTGTGATACCTGACGATATATACAGTGTGTTTTTCACATGACTTATTAAAGAAAAACATCAGTTTATGATTAAAGATCTGTAATTGGACAGTTTTATTCTTGGAATAGTAATCCATAGGATTACATTGTAGCTTTACTTAAAATAAACAGTAATGTCAATGTTGTTTGTTTTTAATTTTAAAGTCAAAGACCAAAGAAATCCTTATGCAGATAACCATTTCATGTTTGGAATTGGGGTATAATGAGATAAAACACACACACATACCCATACTCAACCCTTACAAAATAACCCTTAATCTTTCCCCAAAGCATATAAAATGTATGGATATTTAATGTAACCAAATCTATCTTTCAACTGAGTCAGTTGAAGGGCAGAGGTGTTTGGCATTTTGACTAAGATCAAACACCACTGTGAATACTACCATTTACTGAGCACTTACCTTCTCAGTACCTTCTCTGTCAAATACTGTCACAAGATCCTGAAAGGAGAGAGATCGAGTTGGGTCCTTGGTTTTTCTCTAGTATGTCATATGTAAGAAGATATGACCATAGGTGATTATATGTGAGTTCTTAGAGGGGTTTATCTACCTTGTGAAATGTGGGGTCTCACCAGCTAGGGCAGTGCCTCGCACAACGAATGTGCTTCGTGAATATTTGTTAACAGTTGTTATGGGATTTAGTGAACATTTGGAAATGTAATCATAATTAGGTGCATATTTCATAATCAATAATGTTTCTTTTTTCAATTTATATGTAGCTAATGAACACTGACAAATGTTGCACTCACATCTACATCTATGGAAAGGAGAAAGTTAAAGTGTCAAAAATGACATTTGTGGTAACACATGAAAAGCTCCAGATTTCTGTAGGGAAGAAATGTAGCCGAGGTTGTAGACACAGAGGTAAGGAGGCTGGAAGTGCTGGTAAGGCAGCAAAGCTTAGCTGCCCTTCAGACCTGGTGGCAGCTTGGGGGTGTCCATGAAATAAAGGGCTAACCCCAAAGGCACCTATACGGGGCAGACTTGAATCCAAGCTGGTCACTGCAGAAAATCTGGTGACAGCAGAGAGGTGTCTGTCTTAAAAGGCTGAGTGGGAGGATATCAGTACAGTTTGTGAAGTCTATACAAAAGGAAGATACAAGACACAGAGATACATGACATGTTTTATGTTTCCATTTGTACAAAATGCAAAATAAGGCAGAAGCTTTGCTCTCAGCAATCTGGAACATGGCTTCCTTTGTCAGACGGTAGTGGCCGGAAGGGGAATACAGAGGGAGGCCTTGGGGATATTGATCATTGTTTCCTGAGCTAGGTGCTTGTTACCCTTGTGGAAATTCATGAAGGTGTACATTGATGGACACTTTTCTCAATGCCCATTAAGATTCAATGAGTCTTAGGAAGACAATATAATCAGACTTAAAATCAAGGTCCAGTACCAAGGGAACAGGAACCAGAGGAAACAAGAAGGTATTAGCAGAATCGTTCGCTAATACCAGAAATAAGTACAGAGGAAAATCCGTGGGCCAGGCAAAGGAAATAACCAGGGGACAGCAAAGGGCCTTAAAAGCCTTCTTGTGACACACAGGGGAATTATTTCAGTCTTTATGTGAGTACACGGGGTCCCATTCACACTTAGCACATGGCTACCTGGTATAGCACAATCTATTACTTGCTAACGAAGAGAGTATTTCTAAAGAAACACTATGTTGGCTCGCACTGTCTCTGGCTTGAGCAGAGATGAGCACATGAAAAATAGATATCATTGTGTACAGCTAGTGTGCACAGAGCCCAGCAGCACCGATTTACAGCTTCTCCCAGTTGGTTGGTTGGTTCTACTTGAAGAGGAATGCCTAAACTATTAAATGTAGGTCAGTATTTTAATTGCTATGTATGCACGATAGGTGCCTCAGAGAATAGTCACAGAGAAAGTTCCCATGTCCAAAATGTCTCCTCAGTTAAAGTGAAGAAACACAGAAACGGGCAAAAATGTGCATACAGAGCTCACACAACAGATGAAAATGCATTTACTCTTCAGCCTAACCATCTCACTTCTAGGAATTTACACCAAAGTTACAGCTCCTATAACTTAGAAGCATAGCGTGTATGCACAGGTATTCATTGTAACATTGTTTGTAATGATAAAATACGGGAAACTAGCCATACAACCAAATACAGGAGACTGGCTGAATAAACTAGGCCTCATACGCAAAATGGATACACTGCAACTATAAAGAAAACTGAGAAATACCTCTATTATTTGATATGAGTAGATTTCCTGAAAATATTAAGTGAAAAAAGAAAAGTGTAAAGTTCATTTATTGTGTACAAACTTTTGCATGAGAAAAAAGAAATGAGAAGCAATTCTGAAAATGTTTAAATATATAGATTGAGAAAATGAGGAAATATGTTGATGGTTTACGAGCCATGCTTCTCACTATGAAGGAAGTGAAAAATAAATGGGGAATGGAGAAAAACAAGAAGGAAGGACTTTTAAAAGTGTGTGTGTTTATGGATATGTATACATATATATACACTTCCTAGCTTTAACTGTTAAGTGGGAGTTTTTAAAAGTCCTAAAAAGGACTTTTATAAATGTGTGTGTGTTTATGGATATGTGTGTATATATATGTGTATATATATATATACACACTTCCTAGCTTTAACTGTTGAGTGGGTTTAGAAACAGACGTTGTAGTGCAGACCTTAGTTACTAATACCATTATCCTCTAAAAGGAATCAGATATGATTAGAGAAATTGTATCAGGTTTTAATCAAGTAAGATACAACTTGAGTTAAAAAACATCTTTTTATGTCAGAATGAAAGGAAACAATGATGGTTAATGACAAACATGACACAATAGCCGGCTTGAAAAAAATGTGTATGGGCCAAGTCTGAGCAATTTGAGCCTGAAAGTTAATTAAGGACAGTAATGAGAATTATAAACCTTTAGAAAGGATCTGTACCCATAAGTCTATAGGGATGATTGATAGGTAGGTAGATAGATAAAATGGGAGTGCCTAGAGGACTGTCGCTCACACTAGGATGCCAACTTCTGAATAGTGAATGTGGGAGGTGCGCTGGAGTTAGAAAGTCATCATTTTGCAACCATCCTAGTAAACATTAGTTCTGGCATGTGACATCAATGGGCCTTGAAACTAGGGTATGGGAAGGATTTATATGAGGACCAACATATTTGTGTGGTCTTTAAGTGTCTTCCACAAGTTACTTATTAGTTTCCAGAGACAAAAAATATATGTATAAGAGAAATTAGATAACCATTTGATTGGATTATCAAAATAAAAACCAGCAATGAGAGGCAAATGAACACTGTGTCTCCAGATGGGACAGACTGTGAAGGGCCTAACACCGGGTACATAGTTTCCCACTAGGGATGTGTAAATGAATTGGGTATATTATAGGAAACATAACTCAAACCCCAAATGAGATCTATTCTATGAGGAACAGTCTACTAAAAAAGGGTGGAGGGGCATTAGGATAAAATTTTTAAATGTCAATGTGATGAAAGACCACAGAGGGCTAAAAAATAATCCTAGGTTAAAGATTTGTAAAAATGACAACATGAAATATGTGATCCTAGCCTAGATGGGAAAAATGCTATAAAGACATTATTGGATCAGTGAACAAAATTGGGATGTGGAAGTTTGATTAGATATGTCAATGTTACATTTCCTGAAATGAATAACCACATGTAACTACACTTGTCAACTTACATACTTATTTTGAGAAAATATAAAGTTTTCAGCAGTAAATGGACATGGTGTGCAGCTTAGTCTCAAGTACTTAAAAAAAAGTGTGGGAGTGGGAGTGTGTGTGTGTGTGTGTGTGTAGGGAGAGGAGAGAGAGAGAATGATAAAACACACAGCACAGAGCATAATTCAGGAATCTGAATAAAGAGTAAAGGGTATAGTGTCCCTTACACCTTCCTGCAACTTCACTGTAAGTTGGAAATTGTTTCAGAGGAGGAGTTAAAATAGTTTTTAAAAAATTCCCTGAAAATCCAGTATTAGGAACACATTATATTTGTTGTCATTTTAACAAGGTAGTCTTTCCAAACCAGATGCCTTATGAGAAGACATAAACGCATTACTTTTAACCCAGCCATTGAAATCAATTATTGGTATGTGCAACTGGCTGTTTCCCATTAACTGGGCCATCACTGCTGTCCTGAGGACCCTAGAGATTTGATATAATAAGACAGGGGAAAAAGAAATCACACCAAGAGCTGTGACTGAGGTAGCACCTGAGGGGCCATGAGCAATGAGCCAGTGAGGGTAAGCGCCTAAATACATGGCAGGAGGAAGGACATAAAACAAAACAAAACAGAAACAGCCATTCTATCACCATACAGTGTTACCTGGGCTGGTCTTCAGTAAAATAATGATCGTAATCAATTGCTGCTTCTTTTAGGCTTAGTTCTTTGTCATATGCTCAGAGATACTACAAAGAATATGAAACTTATTTGTTTAGAACATTACACTCTAGAGGCACATTTGTTCAACTGGACTTGTGGAGTAAAGGCACAATAAGTTTCCTGAAAGTCATGGAATGTGAATTTGCCCTGAGGCATGAAAAACTCAGAGATGCCAACAAGTCATGCTTGTCAGAGTACATTTGAAAGAGAAAGAAAATAAGACAGATATGAAATTAGCTTAGAACAATTTAATATTTGGAAAACATCTGTTGGCAGAGGTGCTAAGGGCCTAGACTGAAGAAAATAAATCACAGTTAGATCTGGTTCTGGAAAAATCACCAAGATCTACATGGCAAATCAAGTCTCAGGAGGAAATGAAGGGTTTCTCTTGACAGAGGAGTACTTAGCATTCCTTCGAGCGGGTTTTCAGGAAAATATGATTATAAATTCTCTGTATTCATTTATTTTGTTCAGATATCAAAAAGAACATGTCTCAATGAGAAAAAGATTTATCCCTAGTTACAGGGCATACACTAAATATTTTCTAGCTTCTTTACCAACTCTGAGATTCTTTCATTCACTCTAAGGTGAACGGTTTTGTGGAATGGTAAGCTGCCCCCTGCTTAATAATTACACCTGCCAAAAGGCAGTCATATTTATTAATAACATAATTTCACTTTTTGACGTTTCTATTATGATAATTCAAACTTATCTAATATTCCTCTCCTTCAGGTAGAACTTGTTCATTATTTATTTCATATAATTTTATACATGTCAGCACAAATGTCTTTCTTTCAACCTTGATATACTTGGAATCCCAGGGAGAATCCAACACAGAGGAAATAATGTGAATATGCTGCTCTAAGGATGAATTTTTGAAGCTAAACATGTTTTACATTTACATATCAGACAATGCCCAAACCTTCATATGAAAGGTCAAAACGCTGACCTGGTATGTGGATTCAAATCCTGTGAATGAAATGATATTAAAAGCAATTGAGATTAAGCATAAAGGTAAAAGTTAGAGGTAATTCATAGACAATTATATTAGGTTTTCAGGTTTACTTCAGCAGAGATTAGGAAATGTATTTCAATTTTCTCATCAAAAAGCGAGTCAAATCTTAAAAGCAGGACAGGGTCATAGTTTGTTTTAAAAAGCATCACTAAAATTGGATATTGGCACGATGAAGGCAATCCATCTCCCAGATTAATAGAACTTGAAAAATCTATTGACAGAATAAGTTCAGCATTCTACATTAACACCTATAGGTACTGAAAGAGATCAGTTCTTTTTTTAAAATGCCAGTTGTTAAAATTAACTGCTAACCCTAATTCTGACCCTGACACCTATCTTAGTTTTTAAACTCAACTTCAACTCCAACCCTAACTCTGACTCATAGTTGCCTACCAAATGCGTACTTGAACTTGAATCCTATTATAAAAACCCAGTCATGCAACCAGGGAAAAAAACCAGATCTGTTTAATATACTTATGATCACTTAAATATTAATACACTTATTTCTTATTAACCTGAACTATAATTGAGGAGAACTTTTTAAAGAATAATCAAATTAACAAGTTTAACATAAAAGCCAAAATCTTCTCTTATTGATAAAATAGTTCTTTAAACATAAATAGCATATTGGAGTGTATTATTTTAGAATAAGAATTATTAAAAGATTTTTCCACATATTAACATTATTAAATTAAGAATCCTAAGGTTGATAGCATTTTAATGTCCTTTTATTCTCTTATGCATTGCATCTCTATTACTTAAACAGTAGGAAGTCCTACAATTTTTTTTTTTTTTTTTTTGAGAATCAAGAAACTGAAGATATGGCATAGAACGGTTTGGTGTTTACCAGAACCCTTTCCCTTTGTCACACAGCCTGATTTCCAGCCTCCCTTGTACTTAGGGATAAGCATATGACTTTGCAGTCAATGGGATGTGGGTGGCAGTCAGGTAGAAGACTTTTAGGCTGGCCCACGAGTTAGCTCCCATGGGGTCCTGCACTCTCTGCTCTTCTCTGCCACAAGTTCTGGTAGTGTGCAAAGGGACCAGGGGATTAGTTTTGCTCTTCTGCAAAAAGCATGGGCACTCATCAACTCTTCTGGGTTGATTAAAAATGGGAAAAAAATTATCTATCTTTTCAGTCCATCTATCTCATCTCTGTACATATATTTGTAAATGAAAAAAAGGGATGTCTACAATCCATGGTTTAGTCAGAGAAATCTATCTCAAACGATCTCTTTCCAAATCATTTTTAAACTATGTGTAAGAAATATCTTAATGAATGATTTAGAGAAAAAAATATGCCATATATCCATTCCCCTGCATACTCTAATGCCACCTCTGTTTCACTTCAAATAATCAGAGAGCTGTTTGCTTACCTGTATTATACATGTCAGCATAAGTTGTTTTTACCTGTGTAGTTTTTGGTTTCCTCCTAACAGTAGGCACAGGAATTTTCATAGTTTGCATGTATTGAAATTTGTTAAGTATTTTATTTTTGGATCTGGTAAAGAACATAGTTCAAAATAATATAGTACATGAAAATTTTTCTCTCTGCTATTGGACCCTACAAACTTGGGAATGTAATTTCTATTTACTTATTGAAGCAACCATATTAAAGTGGTGAATATGTTTTCTTTCTTTGTAGTAAGTAATGTAGGGACCAGTTGGGTAGCTCAAAGCCATAAATAATTTTTATCCTCTATAATATTGTTTAGCGTATGGTAAAATTCCTATGTGCTAATTTTTCTCTCATCTAATTATCTCCTACCCATATTTTCTCCTGACTGCAACTCCTCCAGCTATTTTTCAGATAATATATGTGTTGCTTAAAAGCATTGTCCTCAAATCAGAAAGTGGCTATAGTACAGTGAAATGATGAAGAGTGTGGGACACGCAGCCAGTGTGCCTGGACTTGATTCCATCACTAACACTTTCTGTGGTGTCTTTGTACTTTTGTTTCCTCATTTGTAAAATGTCAATTAAAAACAGTACTCTCTTAGAGTTTTTGTAAGAACAAATGAATAAATATATTTAATGCATTTAGAACATTGCCTGAAATGTAGTCAATACATAATAAGTAACCATTATTTTTATTATTCTCTGCAATGGAAAAGAGTGGAAGAGGAGCAGGTTTTGGGGCAAAAATCAAGCATGGAAGTTTCTCAGTTTAAGATGCTTGTAAGATATTTAGGTGAATATGGCTGTGCATTAGTTAGCAAATGCCAGATAAGCCACCAGATGAATTATTGCTCAATGAGAATAAAATGTCCCCCCTTTTTTTTCACATGTAACAGTCCAATTCAGGGTTTCTGGAAAGAATAGGTATTTCTATTCCAACAGGTCATTCAGAGACTGATATCAATTCTGATATATTCAAGATATGCTGCAAAAGTCACCTTGGATACCTTTATTATCAAGATGTGGTTTCCCTGGTTTATCCTGTGTTTCATCTTAATAGCTTTGAAAAAGATAGCATGTAAAAAAGACAAACCCACTTCTTAAAAAGCCTTGGCCAGGAAGTAATGCATAGCACTTGCACTGACATTGCGAGAGTTAGTCATATGGCACACCTAGATAAAAGGGTATGCTTGGGTATGCAGGTCTGGTTACTCAGACACTTTCCAGCTACAACCTTACATGAAGGAAGGTGGGGTCGTGAATTTTGGTGGATGCTTGTCTCTACCTAAGAGGTAGTCGGATGAAAGGGTCTAGAACCGGTGTGAGGTCTGGATTAGATTTATAAACTTGAGAGTCATGAACATGTAGATGATATTTAAAATCATGTAAACCAGTGTTTATATCCAGTGAAAGACAACAGAGATGAGAAAGGTATAGTACTGAACCTTGAGAAACTCAAACATAAAGATTTCAAAAAGAAGTGAAAAACATAGCCCAATGCTGAATTTTGTTTTCTTAAATTTTTCAAATATTTTTCTGAACTGAGGAATTCTCAGTTCTTGAGTAATTTTAAAACATGAAAAATATTTTTAGGAACTATCTTTAGCTCTTTGAAAGTGCAAATAAACTTGCAAATAAGAGATAAAAGTAAAGAAAGTTGAAGAAATATAATCCAAATATTTTCTTGTTGCTGACCTTTACTTATTGACAAACCCAGAAGTAATCTTTCTGTCCCTAGAGAAAATGGGCAAAACGTGGTCCTATTATCATAGAGATCAAAGGAGTTTGGAATAATAGAAAGAATAATATCATTGAGAGAAGGTAGGTAGGGGAGAGGAAGAGAGGAAATGAGAATGAATGAATATGATCCTATAATTAAATTACCAGAGATAGATTTGTACTTAGATGGTATGATGGAATATATGGCAATATTTGGTCTGTGATCCTTCCACAAAAAAAAACACAAAAAGTAATATAAAGAAAATTTGGAAAGGATAAATACTAATAAAAAAATGCAAGTGGAAGTTATGTATTTAAGGACAAGTGGAAACAAAGCCATCACGTATAAAATCAAAATCGGTATGGTTGCAGGAACACTCACCAGATGTGCGGATAAGGTAGCATGTGGAAGCCTGGAAGAGCTTAGTGTGAATGAGTGCTACCCCTGGACCAGTCTTCACATCACTAGTGCTGAGTAGATATTACTGGTTGATCATTGCAGTCTTCCCTCGGAGCCCGGATGTGACCTAAAAGCTAGTTCAGCATGTATATCTAGGCAGCTACCACCAACCACTTCCTATAGCTCAGAATGGAAAATTGAGAAGATTTCCTTTTCCATCATCTCCTCAAAGCTTTCCAAGACACAAGTATCTTATATCTACGGTTTGAAGCCATTGTTACCATTTAGAATTCTAAGTGTCATCTTCATGTATACTGACCTCCACAAGAGAAGATGCTAAGTCCTTAAGGCCTAGTCCCACCAATCACTTTTACTTTTAATAGCCAAAATACATTTTTAATTGAACTGTATATTTTTAACTGAGTCTATACATTGTGCACATATTTATAGATTGAGCATTTATCAATGTAAATTTAGGCATGCCTTAGAGATATTGAGGGTTTGGTTCCAGGATACTGAAATAAAGCAAATAATGCCATAAAGTGAGTCAAATGAATTTTTTGGTTTCCTACTGCATATAAAAGTTATGTTTACACTATACGGCAGTCTGTTAAGTGGTGCAATAGCATTATGTCTAAAAAAGGTACATGCCTTAATTAAAAAATGCTTTATTGCCAAAAAATGCTAGCCATCATCTAAGCTCTCAGTGAGGCATACTCACTGACCACAGATCCCCATAACAAGTATAATAATAATGAAAAAGGTTAAAGTATTGAAAGAATTACCAAAATGGGACACAGAGACATGATATGTGCAAATGCTGTTGGAAAAATGGGGCCGATAGATTTCCCCATGGAGGGTTGCCACAAACCTTCAGTTTGTAAAAAAACTAGTATTTGTGAAGCTTAATAAATAGCAATAAAATGAGGTAAGCCTGTGTAAGCAAGCTACAAATGTAAGGAAATAATTTATGAAATGTAGATCATTATTTCTATTTGAAGCCCCTGATTATTTTCATCAATTTCTTCCATAAGACCTTATTTGTCTTAATGTATTATTAATTGATACCTTTCATTCAATGTCTCTATAAACTATGTTCTAGATATATCCCTAGAAGAAAGACTCTTTTCTCTCTTCCAGCTTTGAAGTGTGAGGCATATAGAAGTAATTACTAGTCAGGATCAGGATGAATGAAGAAATAACTTGTGCAATGATATTAGGAGCCTGAGACAGGAGAATGGTAAGGAAGACAGTAGAGACAGTTAGATGAAAACCTATAGAAATTCGCAACTTCTCATGAATAGAGGGCAAGAATGAAAATATGAGAGTCCATCAGGTTTAACTGGGAGTATCTAGATGAGGTGTGAAGCAGGTAGGTAGAAACTGGATTCTCAAGCTTTCAAGAAAGATCACAGCTGAAAATAAATACAGGAGCCATAAACCATGAGTGATCAATAAAAAGGGAAAGACTGTATGTACTTGCTCAGTGAGTAAAGAAAGAAAAGCAGCAGTCAATGATAAATTAAAGGGAGAGGGGACTTCCGGGAAGATGGCGGTGTGAGCAGGGCAGCAGAAATCTCCTCCCAAAACTATATTTATCTACAAAAACACAGCAAATACATCTATTCCTAAAAGAGAGACCAGAATACACAGGAAAGCACACAGCGTGCAGCTACACCCGAGAGGACTCGTCACCCCAAGAGGCGGGTAAGATACGGAGCCGCGACCCGGCAGGACCCGAGCCCTCCCCCACCCCAGCGCACCAGCAGAGGAGAGGATTAAGAGCCGGAAGGGAGTGGAAGTACATCCCGCAAAGTAGCCAGCGCCGGTGATCTGCGTGGGGAGTGCTGACACACATTGCGCAGTGCAGCGGAGATTGGAGAGACACAGGGGCAGGATCTGAGCGGGGAACGCTGGGGTGCTTGCAGGCAGCTCCCGGGAAGAGAAAAAAAAAAGTGCGCGCTTTCCTCAGCAGTATTAAAGGGACAGGAGCCCAGCGGAGGAGCCGGATCGCCCCGGCACACTCAGCCCAGCAGGCTGGGAGTCCTGGGGAGTTTCAGACGCCTTAGCTGGCGACTGAGGAAGCGTAGCCATACTTACACTTCTCACTGAGATCAACAGCCTCCTATTCGTTCCCACCCCTGCCAGAGCGATAAAGGGCCCTGTGGAGCAGCGCAGCCACGGCTACGGAATAGTGGGGCAACAGCGCCACCTACAGCATTCCGACAGAATCTACTCCCATGGGCGTTTTGGGGTTTTTTTTTTTTTTGTATTTCTTTTTTCTTTTCTTTCTTTTTTTTATTTCTTTCTTTCTTCTTTTTTCTTTTTTTTTCTCTTTTTTTGTTTCTCTTTTTAAAGTCTTAAAAATCCCAGCTGACATACGTGGCAACTACCAGTGACCAATTCTACAACCATGAAAATACAGAGGAATATGGTTCAGACAAAAATCAAACAGACAACCCCAGAGAGGGAGTCTGAAGGGATGGAAATGCACAGTCTTCCTGAAAAAGAATTCAGAATAAAAGTCATAACCATGCTGATGGACCTACAGAGAAATGTGCAAGAGCTGAGGGAAGAAGTGAGGGAAGTGAGGAAAGACAATGCAGAAATCAGACAAGGGATCAGCGGGCTTAACAGCAGAATGGATGAGATGCAAGAGACTGTTAATGGAATAGAAATCAGAGAACAGGAATACAGAGAAGCTGAGGCAGAGAGAGATAAAAGGATTTCTAGGAATGAAAGAATATTAAGAGAACTGTGTGACCAATCCAAACGGAACAATATTCGCATTATAGGAGTACCAGAGGAAGAAGAGAGAGAAAAAGGGATAGAAAGTGTCTTTGAAGAAATAATTGCTGAAAACTTTCCCTCGCTGGGGAAGGAAGTAGTCTCGCAGTCCACCGAAGCTCATAGATCTCCCAACACAAGGGACCCAAGGAAGACAACACCAAGACACATAATAATTAAGATGTCAAAGATCAAAGATAAAGACAGGGTATTAAAGGCAGCTAGAGAGAGAAAAAAGATCACTTACAAAGGAAAACCCATCAGACTATCATCAGACTTCTCAACAGAAACCTTACAGGCCAGAAGAGAATGGCATGATATATTTAACGTTATGAAACAGAAGGGCCTCCAACCAAGAATATTATATCCAGCACGATTATCATTTAAATATGATGGAGGGATTAAACAATTTCCAGACAAACGAAAGTTGAGAGCGTTTGCCTCTCATAAACCACCACTACAGGATATCTTAAATGGACTGCTCTAGATGGAAGCACACCTAAGGCTAAAAAGACGTCACCAGAGAAAATAAATTCATAGCAAAGAAAGAAGACCATCCAAATACTAACTAAAGGCAAAGAATAAAACACCTATTATAGAAAGAATGGAGGAGGAGGAATAAGAAGGGAGAGAAAGAAAGAAACATCAGACTGTGTTTACAATAACTTAACAAGAAAGTTAAGTTAGATTGTTAGATAGTAAAGAAGCAACCCTTGAACCCTTGGTAACCACGAATCTAAAGCCAGCAATGGCAATAAGTACATATCTATCAATAATCACTCTAAATGTAAATGGACTGAATGCACCAATCAAAAGACACAGAGTAACAGAATGGATAATAAAGCAAGACCCATCTATATGCTGCCTACAAGATACTCACCTCAAATCCAAAGATATACACAGACTAAAAGTGAAGGGATGGAAAAAGATATTTCATGCAAACAACAAAGAGAAAAAAGAAGGTGTTACAGTACTTGTATCAGAAAAAATAGACTTCAAAACGAAGAAAGTAGCAAGAGATAAACAAGGACATTACATAATGATAAAGGGGTCAGTTCAACAAGAAGATATAACCATTATAAATATATATGCACCCAACACAGGAGCGCCAGCATATGTGAGACAAATACTAACAGAATTAAAGGACGAAATAGACAGCAATGCATTCATCTTAGGAGACTTCAACACACCACTCACTCCAGAGGACAGATCAACCAGACAGAAATAAGTAAAGACACAGAGGCACTGAACAACACACTAGAACGGATGGACCTAACAGATATCTACAGAACTCTACACCCAAAAGCAACAGGATACACATTCTTCTCAAGTGCACATGGAACATTTTCCAGAATAGACCACATGCTAGGCCACAAAAAGAACCTCAGTAAATTCAAAAATAATGAAATCCTACCAACCAACTTCTCAGATCACCAAGGTATAAAATTAGAAATAAATTTTAGAAAGAAATCAAAAAGGCTCACAAATACATGGAGACTTAACAACACTCTCCTAATTAATCAATGGTTTAACGACCAAATCAAAACAGAAATCAAAGAATATATGGAGACTAATGACAACAACAACACAAAGCCACAACTTCTGTGGGACGCAGCAAAGGCAGTTCTAAGAGGAAAGTATAGTGCAGTCCAGGCCTATTTAAAGAAGGAAGAACATTCCCAATGAATAGTCTAAAGACACAATTACTGAAATTGGAAAAAGAAGAACAAATGAGGCCCAAAGTCACCAGAAGGAGGGACATAATAAAGAATAGAGAAGAAATAAATAAAATTGAGTAGAATAAAACAATAGAAAAAAATCAATGAAACCAAGAGCTGGTTCTTTGAAAAAATAAACAAAATAGATAAACCCCTAGCCAGACTCATTAAGAGAAAAAGAGAATCTATACACATAAACACAATCAGAAATGAGAAAGGAAAAATCACGACGGACCCCACAGAAATACAAAGAATCAGAAGGGAATATTATGAGAATCTATATGCTAACAAGCTGGAAAACAGAAGAAATGGACACCTTCTTAGAAAAATACAACCTTCCAAGACTGACCAAGCAAGAAACAGAAAAACTAAACAGACCAATCACCAGTGATGAAATCGAATTGGTAATCAAAAAACTACCCAAGAACAAAACCCCCGGACCTGACGGATTCACCTCTGAATTCTACCAGACATATAGAGAAGAAATCACACCGATTCTCCTTAAAGTTTTCCAAAAAATAGAAGAGGAGGGAATACTTCCAAACTCATTCTATGAAGCCAGCATCACTCTAATACCAAAACCGGGCAAAGACCTCACCAAAAAAGAAAATTACAAACCAATATCCCTGATGAACGTAGATGCAAAAATACTCAACAAAATATTAGCAAACCGAATTCAAAAATACATCAAGAGGATCATACACCATGATCAAGTGGGATTCATCCCAGGGATGCAAGGATGGTACAACATTCGAAAATCCATCAACATCATCCACCACATCAAAAAGAAGAACAAAAACCACATGATCATCTCCATAGATGCTGAAAAAGCATTTGACAAAATTCAGCATCCATTCCTGATTAAAACTCTCAACAAAATGGATATAGAGGGCAAGTACCTCAACATCATAAAGGCCATATATGACAAACCCACAGCTAACATCATACTTAACGGCGAGACGCTGAAAGCTTTTCATCTAAGATCGGGAACAAGACAGAGATGCCCACTCTCTCCACTGTTATTCAACATAGTACTGGAGGTCCTAGCCACAGCAATCAGACAAAACAAAGACATACAAGGCATCCAGATGGTAAAGAAGAAGTCAAATTGTCACTATTTGCAGATAACATGATACTGTACATAAAAAACCCTAAAGACTCCATTCCAAAACTACTAGAACTAATATCTGAATTCAGCAAAGTTGCAGGATACAAAATTAACACACAGAAATCTGTTGCTTTCCTATACACTAATGATGAACTAACAGAAAGAGAAATCAGAAAACAATTCCATTCACAATTGCATCAAAAAGAATAAAATACCTAGGAATAAACCTAACGAAGGAAGTGAAAGACCTGTACTCTGAAAACTACAAGACACTCCTAAGAGAAATTAAAGAGGACACTAACAAATGGAAATGCATCCCATGCTCTTGGCTAGGAAGAATAAATATTGTCAAAATGGCTATACTACCTAAAGCAATCTACAGATTCAATGCAATCCCTATCAAACTACCAACAGCTTTCTTCAATGAACTGAACAAATAATTCTAAAATTCATATGGAACCACAAAAGACCCCGAATAGCCAAAGCAATCCTGAGAAGGAGGAATAAAACAGGGGGAATTACACTCCCTGACTTCAAGCTCTACTACAAAGCCACAGTAATCAAGACAATATGGTATTGGCACAAAAACAGACCCACAGACCAGTGGAACAGAATAGAAAATCCAAACATTAACCCAGACATATGCAGTCAATTAATATTTGATAAAGGAGCCTTGGATATACAATGGGGAGATGACAGCCTCTTCAGCAGCTGGTGTTGGAAAAACTGGACAGCTACATGTAAGAGAATGAAACTGGACTACTGTCTAACTCCATACACAAAGGTAAACTCAAGGTGGAACAAAGACCTGAATGTAAGTCATGAAACCATAAAACTCTTAGAAAAAAACATAGGCAAAAATCTCTTGGACATAAACATGAGCAACTTCTTCATGAACATATCTCCCCGGGCAAGGGAAACAAAAGCAAAAATGAAGAAGTCGGACTATATCAAGCTGAAAAGCTTCTGTACAGCAAAGGACACCATCAGTAGAACAAAAAGACATCCTACAGTATGGGAGAATATATTCATAAAAAACGTATCTGGAAAAGGGTTGACATCCAAAATATATAAAGAACTCATGCCACTTAACAAACAGAAAGCAAATAATCCAATTAAGAAATGGGCAGAGGACATGAATAGACACTTCTCTAAAGAAGAAATTCGGATGGCCAACAGGCACCTGAAAAGATGCTCCACATTGCTAATCATCAGAGAAATGCAGATTAAAACCACAATGAGATATCACCTCACACCAGTTAGGATGGCCAGCAACCAAAACACAAACAACAACAAATGTTGGCGAGGATGTGGAGAAAAGGGAACCCTCCTACACTGCTGGTGGGACTGCAAATTAGTTCAACCATTGTGGAAAGCAGTATGGAGGTTCCTCAAAAAACTCAAAATAGAAATACCATTTGACCCAGGAATTCCACTCCTAGGAATTTACCCTAAGAATGCCGCAGCCCAATTTGAAAAGTACAGATGCACCCCTATGTTTATTGCAGCACTATTTACAATAGCCAAGAAATGGAAGCAACCTAAGTGTCCATCAGTAGATGAATGGATAAAGAAGAGTGGTACATATACACAATGGAATATTATTGAGCCATAAGAAGAAAACAAATCCTACCATTTGCAACAACATGGATGGAGCTAGAGGGTATTATGCTCAGTGAAATAAGCCAAGCCGAAAAAGACAAGTATCAAATGATTTCACTCATATGTGGAGTATAAGAACAAAGAAAAAATACTGAAGGAACAAAACAGCAGCAGACTCACAGAACCCAAGAACGGACTAATAGTTACCAAAGGGAAAGGGACTGGGGAAAATGGGCGGGAAGGGAGGGATAAGAGGGAAAAAGGGGCATTACGATTAGCAGATGTAATGTTGGGGGGGCACGGGGAGGGCAGTACAACTCAGAGAAGACAAGTAGTGATTCTATAGCATCTCACTACGCTGATGGACAGTGACTGTAATGGGGTTGGTGGGGGGGACCTGATGAAGGGGTAGTTTAATAATCGTAATATTGCACATGTAATTGTAGATTAATGATAATAAAATAAATTATATTAAAAAAAAATTCAGGTAGGGTTAAGGTAACTGCCTTAGAAGTAACCCAGGCTCCACGACTCAGACAGCAGAGGATCAGGAAGTAACCACTGCGCTGACTTACATGCCTTTAGTAGGTTACTTCAGATTTTTTAGTTTTGCTTTCATAGTTCCAGATGTGGTATGGACAATGGGGATGTCCTCAGCCTCTGTGGGGATGGACCATGGGATCTGGAACTGTAGGGCAAGCTCTCACATTATGGTGTTCCTAGAAGGAGAAATATGAAGAAGCTGTGAGAAAATGAATGAACCAAAACTACATGTATAAGTGAAACTCATGAAAACTAGCAAGTTGTAGAAGAATACGTAATATAAAGTGTAAACACATGCAAAAACAGCACCCCCATATATGTAGTAAAAATATTAATAAAGGCATGGAACGACAAAAATAAAATTAATCGGAAAACCTCTATATTCAGTGGTCAGGCTAGGAAAACATACAAGAGAAACTTAAAACAAGACAAACAAAACAAAACCAAACATGTAGTCAGAAATATTAGGAATGCCAGTGTACATGGGAAGAAGAGGGTCGGCTATTGAAAGAACAGGTGACCTTTAGATGTGGGTTCATGTCCAAAATTTAAAACAGGATTTAAAATAGAAGAATGCATAGAGGTGTCATATAAGTACAAGTATATGGTAAGAATTCATTTATTTAACAAATAATTATCAAGTTTATATCAAGTACAAAAGAGACCATGAACAATGGGCAGTAAAAGTGATCTATTCTCTAGCCTCATGAAGATTACAGCTAATTAGTACATAAAGATGTAATATAAAATATACTTTAAAAATATTGGGGATGGTGTGTATGAGAGAGAGGGAGAGAGCAAGAAAATAACTTGGGGGAGACGATGAGGAGATGGGATCTTCAAGAAGGTTGGTGCAAACTCAGGTGGTTGTTTTCATTCTTTCTTCTCTTTTTCATAGGTTAAAAAAAGTTGAACATGTTTGCAGATTATGAGGAGAAACCAGTGGAAAGAATCTGAGGCTGATAGAGATTGTGGGCTAGAGGAAGGGTATTTCCAGTTTTAGAGATTCTACATGTGCCAGGCACTGTGCCATATATTATTTGGCTTTAGAAAAGTTCTAGGACAGCCTCTATAGTCTGATAAGTACATAAACTAAATTGCATATTTATCTGAAAGATATTGGTCTTCCAATAATTCCTATGAAGATTGAAAAGAAATGTAGCTCTGGGGTAAGGATGTTTCTGACCTGGTACAAATCTCCTGTGAAACTGGTGAACCTGAAATAAGTCAAGGGAAATGATAGGTTTGGAGAAACTGTTTTTATTGCTCACAGCTTGCTGAAATCTGTTAATAGGCCCAGCCCCATCTGTCTCCTCCGACCGCTGCTCTTGCTGTGCCCTCACAGCTCGCTCTCTACTTCCCACCTGCCTTTTCTGGGAGAAATTCCTTTGGTGGGTCCTTGTGACTGGCAGACACCAGACCAGTTACATATGAGAAATGGAGGGGAGGAGAGAATGGCCATTACCTCTCCAACCCTTGCCCAGGAGGCTGTAGGAGATCGCAGTGGTAAACGACTATGTAATTTGCTATGTAAATGGGCTAAGCAGGCAGGAGATTCTGGGAGTTCTGCAATTTACCCTCAAGAAGGTACTCTATTTTTTTAGAAATGTGTAGATGAACATGTATTACTTAGCTGAATTAGTTTTAAATGTATTTTCTAATCGTAAAACAACAAAGTCCATTTAGAATGTTTGTTTAAATGAATAAAAAATATCTCTTGAAACAGAAAAAGTAATTCATGACTCTCATTGTGATAGTGTTGATCAAATATGCTAAAATGTACATGCCAGGGTCTCAGGATCAAATTTGCCTAAGAACAATAAAAGCCTCTGAAAGGCAAGTAGCTAAATACACATATTGACATATCTTTGTACCTCTTCTCACTGAATACCAGCTCTCACTCTTACCATTAATAGAATACCCATAAATGGCAAAATGTGGGCCGAGCTTGTTGCTTTGTCATTTGCTTGTATTTGCATTATGTGGATACCCATTTTGTCTTATTTTCATATGGTTTCCTTAATCTCTCATTTTCATACATATTTTTTAAAATTCAAAAATTTAGTAATGACCTTAAAATGAGCTGCTTTGTTACATGCCTAACAATCTTATAAAATTGCTTTATTTGGTAAAATTGATAGAAAACCTTTAGTAAACAATAAAGTATTATACTAATGTATTATGATTATTATTTATTAGTATTATTCTAGTTGAGCCTAAATACCTGTCACATGGAGATTGTGAGGCTATCTTTAAGCACGAGGTTGAAAATCACCCCCTAATTTAAAATGTATAATCAGAAGCATATCAACATTCAGTGAGATTGTTTTAAAATAGGAACTGCATCTAAAGTCGTCTATGGCCCTGGTATTTCTTCTTTATCAAGCTTATAGGGGTGGTGTTGCATTGCTTTACCTGCCTATATGAAATAGCTAAGGAACAAAATTATATTTGATCAAATGAAGAGAAAATACTTTTATACAGCTTACTGAATTTTGAAAGTTTGGTGGCTCCTATAACTATTTAAGAGATTAAATGTATTTAGCAATCTGAATATAAGCGCATAGTGATAATGCCTGAGACCCTGGCAAATCTAATTAACCTCTGAGCATTTTATTTTTAATAAAGGGGCTATTATTTGTTGGCAGTTGTGTAACCATTCTAAGGAAAAGGCACTTGCCAGCCCTTTTAATTATTTATCCTATGAAGCAGCCTCTTGTGGATAGAGACTAACATGCCCATTTCATCAGTACATTGGGAAAAATAAAGGTAAAATAATCGATCTGGTACAAAGTCCATGACAATGATAAGACTTTAGAAACTAGAATTTTCCCCCTGCCGAATCTTTAGAGTACTCATTCATAATTAAGACTCGGAAATAAACCAGCATCACACTTACTCTTGTGCTTGAGTAAACTTTAATACATATGGATTTTCACCTAATAACTATTGTTGCAAATGTATGGTCTTATACAGTGACCTTAAATATGGAAATAATTAGTTAACTTATTAACTAGGGGCCTGCTTAATGTATCTTTTGTAAAAAACAATTATTTGATAACTTGAAAAGTTCTCCTTTAAGATCAGTAGCTATGTGAAAATGTAAAGTGAACAGTGAACCTGGATTTCAAAGAAAAGCAGTGACCAAAACATGTACATATTCAAATCTTTAAGCATATCTTTCAATAGCAGGCATTTATGACTGTACTGAAAGATGATTTCTTTTGCTCAAATAACATAAGAACATAAAGTGAAAGGAGGAATTTCATTAAAGTATTAGATAATTATTGCTAATAATCCTTACTTGCCACTACATAATCATATTATCAAAAACTTTATTCAGTAGGGATGGATAATTATCAATAACTGATAATTATCTGAGGTAAGAGGTATGTCTTTCATATGACTCTATGCTTTAATTAAGATATTAGCCAATTGTCCACAAGGTATTTCTACAGTTAACTTGTAAAATGAGAATAGCCTCATTCAAAAGTACTAATTAAATACAGAATGTGATTCAATAAAAGTCACTGATGGTTAATTAAGGGAAGATTTATTAGACTTGAATGAAAATACATAATACATATAATCCTAATGAGAGAATTTGCCATTTGCTTTCCTCTCCTGCTACTAGATTTTAACCAACCAAGTTTTTAACCTTGAGAAGAATCAAAGAAGCTCTCCTGAACACATACCATTTCCCAAACAGTGAGCTAAGCAATTTAGCATTTCTAAAGACATTTTGAAAATGAAATACTTGCTAGCATTTCCTTGCAGGCTTAATAAAGACAAAAATGTTAGCTAACTATTATAGAATGGGAACCCTAATCCAAGAAACAAGACTCACCTTAAAAAGTCTAAAAGCTTACCTGTATTTATCAAAGGATTTTCAATGTTTCTTTTTCTTCCTCTTTGCTATTGATTTGAGGTTGTTATTGAAGTTAAAATGTTTTCTTATTCGTCTTTCTTTAGAACTTACATACTCTTAATGTATTTTATGGTTGCTATTAGGCATTTTAAAGTGTGTATCTTTTTAATACATAATGCCATTCAGTATCTTTACAATTAGGGCCTTAGAATATTTACAAAAGCCAGATAAAATGACAAGAAAAGAAAATTATAGATCAATATTTATAATGAATAGAGACATCAAAATTAATTAGGAAATTAAATCCAATAATACTTACATAGAGATAATATATATTAAGACTAAGTGGGGTTTATCCTAGGAAAGCAAGGTTGGTTTAGTATTTAAAAATGTATTAGTACAGATCACCACATGTGACTCTTTCAAAAGGTGAAGAAAAAAACATTTGGTTAAATCCAACATTTATAATGATAAAACACCTTCAACAAAAATAGATTGAAAGGAGACTATATCAGTGGGCATCTATGAACACCTATGGCAGTTGAAATATGTAATGGTAAAAGAATGTTTTCTCCTTGATTTGCAAACAAGGAAAGGGTATCTGTTTTCACCCCTTTATTCAATGTTATGCTGAAAAGCCTTGATAATCAGTAAGACAAAAGTAAGAAGTATAAAAATTAGGGAAGAAGTAAATTTATAGTTATAGATAATATGATTGTTAGTCTAGAAAATCCTAATGAATCTTTTTAAAAATTCTAGCATAAGTAATGAATAAATTTAGCAAGGTTACAGGATACAAGATTAATACAAAAATATCAATTCATGCTCTAGCATCAAACATTTAGAAAATGAAATTTATAAAAGTAATACCATTTAAAAATGGTATCGACTTAAAAATACCAACAGTCAAATATAATATAATTTATGCTCACTTTCTACACATAAAATTACAAAATATTTCTGCAAGAAATCAAAATATATTTAACTGGAGGCCTGTATCATGCTCGTTGATCTGAAGAAGGCACATTATTGTTAATTTGTCCATTCTTTGCAAATTAATATATAGATTCAATGTATTTCTTATCATATTTCTCTCAGGCTTTTGGGTTTTTTTTTAAGGAATTTACAAGATGATCTACAATATACTTGTGACTGCAAGAGGCCTAGTATATATAAAACTATTTGAAAATAAAAATAAAAGTATTTAAAGCAATTTCAAGAATTACTACAATGCTGTTGTAATGAAGACAGTGATAGTATAGTTGTAAACATAAACACAGGTGAAGTGTATAAAACTGAGAGTTTACTAATAGTCTCACACTTTTATGGATAACTGAGTTTTAAGGAAGCTGCTAACATAATTCAATGGGAAAGAGGATAGTCCTTCCAACAAATGATGCTAAGACAATAATATCCATGTTGGGAAAATGAAATTGACCCGTATATCAGACTCTACACAAAAACTCATTCAAAGTGGATCATGCCCCTAAATGTAGGAGCTGCTATTTTTAAGCTTCTAGTAGAATATATAGGAGAGAATACTCACAATCTAGGAATAGTCAGCAATTTACTAGAAAGGACACAAAAAGTAGTAGCAGTGAAAGAACAACTGATAAAAGTATAATACATAAAAGTTAAAAGTGTCTGTTCTTCACTAGACCTGTAACAAAATGAAAAACACAAAGCACAGACTGGGACAATATATTTATAATACATAAAACTAACAAAAGCCTTGTATGCAGGCATTGATCCATTTTCCCTAAAAAATTCCTTGTAGTTAATACTGTCTCAATGTCCATTTCTCAGAGGATCCAAACTAACACATTATTCTTCTTACATTTTTTAATCTTATATATTATTCAGAGAAAAATCCAGCAATTTCTGTGATTAATCTGAGGTGTGGTCCTAATTTAGTAACAAACCATTTTATCTCCTGATTTCAGTGATACTTTCCATATAATTTTAGTGTTTTCCCCTAATAGCTTCCCACCTACCTGTTTTACTTTCTTAATTGGCATGGCTTCAGGCTAATGTAGCTTAAATACATGTACAAAGGCAAGGACAGTCCAAGATGAAAGTAAAACCTTCAAAGGAAATGAAAATTCTAAACTTTAAATGTTTGGTAATTCTGTATGTGCCTTTGTGATTAAATAACATTTTCCATTGTTTTCCAAAATAATTTCCCTTTTATATTATTTTTCAGACTTCAACAAATGAAATAGTTCAGAAGATTTAATATTTGGGAAATTCTAAGGGAAAATATTCTTAGTTTATTCCTGCATGTAGCAAAGCAAATACTATGTATATATTATATACATGTTCATGTAATATGTATAATATATACATGTGTTGTCCTGAGTAAGAAAACAATTAGTAATAGTATTAGCATTCCCACAATTTTTTCAAAGTTTAAAATGAAATGTAAAAAAAAATAACTTTAAATCAAAATAAAAGTTGTAATGCTATATCGTTCATTTGTGGTGGAAAGTTAGTAAAACACTTGGATGAAGGAGCAAGTGGCAATTGAATATGATTCACTATGCAACTACACAAGAGTTCATTTATGCCCTTAATACTAATTTAACATTTGGAAATATTATTTGTAAAAATTCATGTACTTAAAGATATATCTTCATAAATGTTTATGAAGCATTATTTGTAACAGAGTAGAGTTGGAAGCTATTGTCCATAAATAAAAGGTTTGTGAAATAAATTACAGTATGCCCATAGGTTGGAAAACAACGTAACTTTAAAAATAAATGAGAGACTCGTGTATATACCACACATAATCTTGATATAGTCTTAAGTTGAAAAAACAAAGTTACAATATCATATGTATTAGACAATATGATTTTGTAAACAAATTATTTTATCTCTAGATGCATATAAAAATCTGGAGGGATATATGGAAAAGTCTCAAACATTAAAAGAATGGTTTTAAGCAGTACTCTAACTTTTAGTATTCATTCATTTATATATTCAAATTTTATAAACAAGTATGATTTTATTTTATAACCAATTTTTTTTAAATCCCCACATAGAAAAAAAGGCTGCTCATTCCCCCCTCAAACTAATTTAAAGGTGCATATATTAAATATTCTGCCATAAATCAGAATTTTAATTTTCTATTCTTTTTCTAAGTCTAGGAAAAACAAACAATATTTTTTACACCATGTCCATCAAGGGAATCATGATTAATAAATATACAATACAAATTTATTTTAAAACAAGCATTTTAATATTCTTTTTATAATTCTAATGTTCTCAAGAATTATAACCTTTTTAAATTATTTAAATGAAATAAAATATGACCTTCAAGCTGATAGCAGGTGCTTGAATGTATGGGATAAAAACAATGCCAAAATCAGCTATATTATATTCAGTAAAAGGGGGTAAAACGATTGCGAAAATAAAAACATAATTTTCACTGATTGTCAGTTTATACATACCTTACGAAAAATATATGAATAGATGGATTCATTCATTTTAGAGACCGTTATATGAAATAGCTTGAAATGGATTACAAAATTTCCCATTGAGACACATCTATTAGCAAGGCATTTCAGGAGTGATTTCCTGTATATGTGATGAGTCAAGCACCTTTTGATTGGATATTTGAAATGTTTAATATGGATTCCTAGGGGAATTTAATTGTTACTAATTTTCTATATTCATTCCACCTCATAAATAGCTCCTTTAGCTCAGTCATCAAAGATGGGCCAGTATGAATAGTTACAGATAAGAAATGTTACTGTATTTGGGGTGCAGTAAAAAAAACTGTTGTATTTTGAGGTGAGGAATAGAGAAACAGTTGCTGAGAAGTATCTTTTTATTTGATGCCCTTTTGCTAGGTTATCTATTTCCATGACAATCATTTTAATCTTCGATATCCCTATTATTATAATAGTTACAATGCAGTTTCTTTTCAATGAGATAGTGACATGAGCATACATTTGCTTTAGTATAATTTATGATTTATTTAAAAATTATACTATCAATGACACTAATCTCTTTGCATGGAGAAACTGTAAAAATCTTGGGATTTTTTTCTTCTTATGTTTCATAAGCATAAAGAAGTTTAAAGAAGTAACACAGAACTGTAACTCTTTTGCTTTGCAACTTGATACATTACATATTGCTGTTCCCCAAAGAATTCCTTCCTAATTATGTTTTGTTCTAGATAATATTAAAGTTCATTGACATTCCTAATACACAATAAAATGTGTGTGAAAATTGCCTGGAAGCAATGTTGGCTGGTGGGAGGATGCTAGCTTGTATTAAAAAGTAACTGTTAAGGATTTATCTATAGAAGAAAGACAGTTAATTATTTTCATACTTATCTCTCTTTCCCTTTTGGAGAGGTTAAACTATTGGATTCATTTTTTATAAATTGAATTCTTCATTGGAAAGTACATCATCCATCTGTATGACAACAAAAATCACAGTAAGAAAGGTTAACTATGTGTATCTATATCTAGCTAGCTAGTGAGCTATCTACCGTCCCAAAGTAAAATTTTTTAAATATGTGTTTCAAATATACAGTAATTATTTTTCTGGCTGTAAAGAAAGGTAGGTTTGAAACTGAAAATCTGTGAGAGAATGCAGGCATTGCCTGTATGGTAATATAAATCAATCCTGCACTTCATACTTACTATTTTCTTGTTAAAAAGAGATTCTAGAGGGCACTGGGTTCCATGCAACTTAATTGTAAGTGTCAGTTGAAAGACCAATACAGACACTGTCAGTTATTAGGTTTCTTATCAAGCCAGTAATGTGGTACCACTGTTGTACTAATAGTGAAGTTTTAATTAGCTCTCAAAAATACTGAGAACTTATTTAAGGCCTCCAAATTGAATAGTGCATGCTTAGCTGGAAGGCATGAATGCTTTCCAAACATATCAAAATAGCTGTCAAATACGTTGTATGCACATTAGGAAATAATAGCCAGGAGGCTTACCATCTCTCTTAGAAGAACTCTGTATATGAAATGTTCAGGGAAGGTTTTTCATGTACTCAAACCATGGTCTTCAGAATATTATCTTTATTATTTTAGCAAGTACAATAGGTAAATTGTTCAGCATATCTGTATGTAAAGAATGGTGTCGAGGAAAAACATATTCTAATCAAAGTTTGAGTTAAATTTATTTCAAAGGGGGACATTCTTTATTCATAGCTATTACAACATAACACTTAGGTTTTACTTATAAATACTTATTGCTTGTTTCCAATGTCTGACCCATGAGAAATTCTGCCAGACCCTTCATTCCTAATCTTTGGGTATCTCACAGAGACAAACATTTGAGTAATCATTGATTTAAACTTCCACCACTGGAGAAGTCTGATGTCTTTTCAATGCAGAAGGTGGATTTTGACCATGACTTTCTTGTGTGACTGTCTGTTCATGCTGTGTATGATGTGTGTCCAGTCATATCAAACTAATATCGGAAATAACCCTTTCTACTCCTGCTCACTCCTTCCAATGTACCCAATACTCATTCTACATGGGACAGATTTGTCACAGAGAAAAAAGGAACTAAAATGAGTTACTTCTGGGAAAATAACACCTGTGTTATTTGTACTGCCAAGGTTTATTTCTTCTCACCAACCTGGTCCAGCTCTTATTTTAATTGGTTCAAAAGATGTGCTGTTTCACTGTTACCGTTATGGACATTTGTTGAATGAGTGTATTAATTAGTTACCAGCTGTGTGTCGTGGACTCTGTGAGGCCAGGAGGTTAAATGTGTGGCCTGAAAGTGATATAATTTAGAGACCGCACAGTACCCCTCGGTAGGTTGGAGGTGGGGTCACAGAGCATTTGAATTATGAATGAGAGTGGGTCAAGGAAATGGGGAACGGACTTGTGTGTGAAGAATTATAAGCTCAGAGAACAGCACGTTCAGTGTGTGTGGGGAGCTACAGGCATTTCTATTTCTACATCTCAATGTACAAGGGGGTGAGGGCAAAGGTGAAAGGTGCCGTGATTACAAGTGGAGGGGTCAGTGATGAACACGCTCAGAGGGCCTCACTCATGTCTGGTCATACATGCTTTTCTTCAAATTTTGGGACACTGCCCGGGACTTCTCTTCCACCCAAGGCTGCTAAATGGTTACAGGAACAGTGGTGGGAAGGAGAGTGTAGTTCCCTTTGACATTGATATTAAAATATTACTTGCACATATATTATTTTTTCTAGTAAATTTGGCTTGTGATACACATAACAGATCAGGATTTGGAGGGAGCACCAAAATAAGTCAGGAATAAAAAATAAAAGAATAGCACACATTTCAGGAGAACTAAACCAAGAAGTTGATTTATTGATGAAGAGTTGGTTCAGTGCATCAAAAGGAGGGCATCTTTTAAATCTGGGGGAGAAGTGGACAGAGGGAGATGAAGATGTCTAGTCTGGAGTTGAAACCTGAGACCAGGAATTAGGAACTTGTATATTAAAGATACTGAAGGTACCTTGTTTGTGAGAGAAGTCCCTTAAATTGAATTCACTTTATGGTGAAGAAAACAGGGCAAAATTAAATGAAAAAGAGCATCTATTAGAAAAATAAATCAAAGAAATGTTTATTTATAACAGAATTTTGTTTGTAACTGCCGCTATACTCCAATTTTCAAATTAGTTACTTTCCAAATTTTGACATGATTTTTCCAATAAAATTGTTTAATAATACGATGTCTCATTCTGCTTTTGCAGCATTATCACAATGAAAGATATTTTTACAAACAATTATTTAAGGGCATTATCAGTTGTTGCAGTTGACTCTTGATTATTTGATATTCAGAATTTTTATTTTGAAATATCTGTGTTATCATTCTTGTTAATTTCTCTTCATCAGACTTGGTCTAACCATTTTTTGTGTGTGTATGTATATGAGTTGACCCATTACTGTATCAGTGTCATCAGCTTTAGGGAGGCCACCATCTATGGTAAAATTCCCCATTTCATTTTACAGTCGACTTACATTTTATTGGTGTTGTAATCAGTGAACAACTGACTACTATAATATTGGTGCTAAAGGCAGAAATAGACTTAAGAAGAAAAGCAGGGAAAAATGAATAGAGACTGAGTTTACAAGCGGCAATTTGTTATACATATATATAATCATAAACAGTTGAATTTTCATTTTCTACACAAACTCTTAACTGAAGCAATTCAGGTAAATAACTCTCTTATAAAGAGGACAGTTAATATTGATATTAACCAGGTTTTATCTCAGAACGGACCAAGACAGCCTTCATGTTCCCGTCAGTAAACATCAGACAGCCTTCTTCCTACCTCTAGGTCCCATGTCCTTTTTCTTAGAGCATTTTCTTTAGAAAACTTGTCATTATAAATCCTTGGAGAATTGAATCTTGTAAAACTGGCAAGAGAGCAATTTTACAACCTAGGACTGTTTTCCTCAAGTGCCTGGGAGTTGTCTCTTTGAACTGTAAACATCAAGGTGGCTGTGCCCCCATCTCTCCAGTTTCAGCTGGGAGAATAGGAGCCTAACCTTCATGGGCTCCTTACTTCAAATTGTAAAACTACCTCCAGTCATGAAGACTGGAGAAAATTTACTTTTCTTCTAGGTAAAGTCATTTAGCAAACACGATTTGCCTAAGATCCACCCCAGGCTACCCTGGCTTTTAAAATGTTCTCCAGTCCTTTTGAGGGTGGAAAGTAGAGTTCATACTGAGTTTAGGCCTCTCTCTGCACCACGGCAGTAGCTTTCTTTGCCTGCTTATCTTTGACCAGTGCAGTTTTTGCTTTGACAGAACCCATAAGAAACTAATCAGAACAGCTGGGACTCAGAGAATGTAGGTCTGTCAATACTGCATGTAGAGATTTTGTGAGATCTTAGCCCCAACTAGCCTTGTGTCACCTGAGTCTTCCCATGTGGCAGAGCAACACAGACTCGGATGGTCATTTGCCAGTTGTTAGTTTAAATATTACTGATAAACCCTACACGACATGTTCTTTGCCCTTCTGTCCATTAGTTTAGATTTCATAAATAACTTGGTATTATTTTATTCTTTGTTTCCTCTTAAAGCAACTGCCTAGTAAAGAAAGCATAGTTTTCACATAATTCTGATTATAAGTTCAATTTCAAAAAGTATGCAATTGAGATTATATAAAACAAAGGAAATAAAACTAAACAATAAAATAAATTTCTTTACCTATGAGGATATTTATCTTGACTAAAACTTCAGAAGATTTCTATAAAAATTGTAATTTCATTTTGCTTCACAATGCTGCTCAGATCCTTTGATATTATCTATCTATTCCAAACCACTTACTCAACTTCTCAGTTTGTGCCAGGGACCATTCAAGGAATACAGGATTTAAAACACATATTCTCAAGTTGCAGAACCCACCCTCTAGATCATTTTTAGGTAATGTTGAACCAATATACTTTATTCCATACTGATCCAAAGGGTCTGAAAGTTTCAGAGAAGACTACAGAAGAAATATGACACTTTTTTCTCTAGTATATCCATGCATATGCAATGCTCTGGCTTACACAAGAAATTAAGTAAACTTAGTACAAAATAAAGTCTTTTATTTCTTATTTTGCCATTCTGCTCATTGGCAGGTATATTTGTAACATTTCACTTTTAACCACCACTATGATTGGTTTTCACTGATGACATCAAAACCTAAGAGATGAAATTAACATGCTCCAAGTGACAAAAGATGTCAGAATCTTATGTACTTTGTGTAAGAAAGGACTTGGATATCAAGCAAAAGATAATAAAAACACTGCATTTAAAAACAGGAACATGAAAGTTAAAAAAGAGAAGGCAATTCATTCAGCTATTAAAAATATAGGGAGGGAATTTTAAAACTTCACAGCTTTCAGTGCCATGTGGATTGCTTAGTTCGCATGAAGCAAAATTATTTGAAAACTGTTTGCCTTTTTTGGCTTCAACTTCCATGATAGTTTTTCTATTCTTGGAGATTCTCAGTTCCTGGACAATATGAGAACTGAAAAATCTATGAATTGTTTTTATTAAACTAATTTATCCCTCTTCTTATACATTTCATTAATTATTCCTCTTTAGCATTTTGTTTTAAGATGCACCTCTGTTATTTTTAGCTCTTGTACATTTGAAGAAATTCATAATAAAATATTTAATCAAATACATAGAAATGGATTCAGACCCTGTACTCTTGCATTTTATATAACTATTATTGCAAGATATAATTTTTTTTTTTAAATTTTGGAATTTGTGGTGCTTGTTCATGTACCAGTTGCCCTTGATTATCACAGCTGTACACTTTGATGCCTGTTAATGCAAAGCCTACCCACTTAATCTGAGTTTTAGGTATCCTCCATTTATTCTTCCAGATTCACCATTGACCATTTTCACCCAAATATCTAGCCAGGAATTGGCTTCTATGGATTACGTTAATTGACGTACTTGTTTCTTTTTTTGAATTCAGTCAGCAGAGAATCCTGGGATGAGAGGGGAGAGAGGGAGAAAATGATGATGTATTATCTTTTTTCTACAATGACAAATTCAGTTTGCTAGTAGTTTAGGAAATCCCAAGTAAGACTATTTTGCCCCCTCACCCTCTGAGTACTATTGCTGGTTTTGTTAATAAGGTCATGCCAGCCCTGAGAATGTCAGGAATAGATGACCACAGTAGGAGCCAGGAAGCATGCATCAGACCCTGACATTTCTCTTTGTGAAACTCTTTTCACAGTCTAATTTTACCCTCTGGATGGAACCCAAATTCTCTTTCCATTGTCACGAGGCCCTCACCAAGTTGGCTAGTGCCTGCCCCTCTGACCTCATTTTTTCTGCTCTCCCCTGCCTTATCCCCAAACTCTAAGCAAATCAGCCTTCTGATGCTTCAGGAGAAGATGAGCTTTCTTCTGCCTCGTGACCTTGTGCTAGACTGCTCTCCATAAGCCTCCCTCCACCCCATCAACTCCCATTCAAATATTACCTCCCTGGTCGCTTCAGAGTATCCCTCGTCTCTCTGACACCTTGTTCTGTTTCACTTTGCATTACAGCATTTACCTTGTGTGAACTTTATTTGTTCAATAGATACCTATCTTTTTCAACTTAATTGTAGCTCTTTACAGGAAAGGACACTGACTTGTTTACAATCACCTTTTCAGTCCAAGAACCATGGTAAGCTTGTAGTAACTGCTCAGTAAATATTTGTCGATGGCAAGAAAATGCACTAATAGATTTGATGAGCCTGTGTCTGGACTACCGTTCCAGTATCTTGTGGCAGCCATCACTCAACAGCCACTGCATGCTTTAGTCTATCTAGTTCAGCACACTTCTCACAAATTAATTCTAGTCACTACTACCAATAGATCAGTGTGGGCAGAGAAGATAAGTTCTACTTCCATCCTTGCCTAGCATATTTAAAACTATTATCTATTTTTAAAAATAAGAATTAAGTGCATCAATATTTAAAAAAATATTGTCAACTCTGATGTATCATGCCAATGAACATGTTTTTCAAGTTATTTCTAATTTTTAATAAACAATAGAGAGAATGTTGAATCCATTTTTCTTTTTTTTAATGAATCACCTTGCACTTTCTACTGAGTATACACTGACTCACTTTATTGCACTTTGCAGGTATTGCACTTTTTACAAATTGAAGGTTTGTGGTAACTCTGTGTTGAGCAAGTCTGTCGATACCATTTTTCTGACAGCATTTGCTCACTTTGTGTCTCTGTGTCACATTTTTGGTAATACTTGCAATATTCCAAACTTTTTCATTATTATACTTGTTATCATGATCTGTGATCAGTGATGTTTGATGTTGCTGTTGTAATTATTTTGGGATGCCACAAGTCACACCCGTATAAGACAGAAAGCTTCATCCCTAAATGTTAGGGGTGTCCTGACTGTTCCACCGACTGGCTGTTCCTGTGTCTCTTTCCCTCTCCTTGGGCTTCTCTGTTCCCTGAGACACAGCAATATTGAAATTAGGGCAATTAATCTCCTACTGTGGCTTCTAAGCATTCAAGTGAAAGGAAGAGCCCCACATTTCTCACTTTAAATAAAAAAGTAGAAGTGATGAAGATCAAGGAGGGAGGCCTCTTGACAGCTGAGATAGCCTGAAAGCGAGGACTCTTGCACCAATTAGCCACATTGTGATTGCAAAAGAAAAGCTCTTGAAGGAAATTAAAAGTGCTCCTCCAGTAAACACAGAAATGATAAGAAAGGGAAACAGCTTTATGGCTGAGATGGAGAAAGTTTTAGTGGTCTGGATAGAACATCAAACCAGTCACAGTATTTCCTAACTCTTCGATTCCGTGAAGGCTGAGAGCTGTGAGGAAGCTGCAGAAGAAAGGTTTGAAACTAGCAGAGGTTGGTTCATGAGGATTAAGGACAGAAATTGCCATAACAGAGAAGTGCAGGTGAAGCAGCCAGTGCTGGTGGAGAAGCTGTAGCAAACTATCCGGCAGATCCAGCTCAGGTCATTCATGAGGTTGACTACACTAAACAGCAGATTTTCAGTGCAGACAAACCCCCTTCTATTGGAAGAAGATGCCATCCAGGACCTCCATAGATAGAGAGGAGAAGGCAATGCCGGGCTCCAAAGCTTCCAAGGACAGTCTGACTCTCTGGTTAGATGTTAACGCAGCTGGTGATTTTAAGTTGAAATGAATAGTCATTTACCAGTCTGAAAATCCAAGGGCCCATATGAATGATGCTTAATCTACTCTTCCTGTGCTCTAAAAATGGAACAACAAAGCCTAGATGACAGGATGACAGTACATCTGTTTACAACATGGTTTAAGCCCACTATGGAGACCCACTGCTCAGAAAAAAAAAAAGATTGCTTTCAAAATATGACTGCTCATTGACAGCACACCTGGTCCCCCAAGAGCTTATGGAGATGGACAAGATTAATGTGGTTTTCCTGTGGCTAACACAACATATATCCTGTAGCTGTGGATCAAAGAGCAATTTTGACTTGCAAGTCTTATCATTTAAGAAATACATTTTGTAAGGCTTTAAGTGCTTTCTCTGATGGTGCTTTCTAATGAATATGGGCAAAGAAAATTTTAAATTTTAATTTTTCTGGGAAGGATTTACCATTGTAGATGTCATTAAGAACATTCCTGCTTCATGGGGAGAGGTTAAAATATCAGCATTTTCAGGAGTTTAGAAGAGGAGGATTCCAAGTCTCATGGGTCACTGTCAGGGACTTCAGTGGAGGAAGAAACTGCAGATGTGGTGGAAACAGCAAGCGGACTAGAATCAGAAGTGGAGCCTGAAGACTTGACTGATTTGCTGCATCTCATGAAACTATTTTAACAGGGGAGGCATTGCATCTTATGGATGAGAAAGAAAGTAGTTTCTTGAGGTGGAATCTACTGGTGAAGATGCTGTGAAGGTTTTTGAAATGACAACAATGGATTTAGAACATGACATTAACTTAATTGATAAACCAGTGGCAGGATTTGAGAGGATTGACTCCAATTTTGAAAGACATCCTGCTGTGGATAAAGGCTATCCAACAGCATCACATGCTTACAGAGACATTGTTAGTGAAAAGAAGAGCCAATCGATGCAGCAGACTTCATTGCCGTCTTATTTTAAGTAGTTGCCACAGCCCTGCCCCAGCCCTTACCAGCCACCACCCTGATCATGTCAGCGGCCATCCACATCGAGATAGGACCTTCCACCAGCAGAAAGGTTACAACTCACTGAAAGCTCAGATAATGGTTAACAATTTTTAGCAGTAAAGCATTTTTAAATTAAAGTATGTACCTTGTTTTTTTTTTTTAATGTATTACTATTGCTCCCTTAACAAGCTACAGCATAGTGTAATTATAACTGCTACATGCACTGGGAACCAAAATCTCCATTTGACTCACTTTATTGCAATACCCTCTTTATTGTGGTGGTCTGAAACCAAACCCTCAATATCTCTGAGGTCTGCCTGTAGTAATAATAAAAATATATAATATTTATTGAGCATTTACTATGCTGCAGACATTCTTACAAGTTTTTTTACAAGAATTAGCCCATTTAATTTTCATAAACACTCTGTGAAATCGGTACTCCCATTTCTCCACAATGGGGACTGATGCACAGGGAACTGAAGTAACTTACATGATGGAAACATTTACTCAACAACGGAATGAGGGTTGGAACACAGGGACCAGATACTGAGCTCTCTGTCACTATACTACGCTTTCCCTCATTATTATACCAGCCAGCAAACTTAAGGAACATATTTTCTAATATGTTCCTAATAATTAGGTCTATGAATGAACCAAAAAAAAACTTTGTTTTCCTATTTATATACAGAAGGATAAAAATATTTTTGTCATTTATTGGAAACCTCAATGCCCACAGAGGTTTAAGATTTGGTTTATTGTATTTTAATTTGATGCCTGAAAAGATTCAGGTGATGAGATATTATCATCAGATTCACAAGACCTTTATAACTTCAGAAATGTCTTAGGAGATATGTTTTCAGAATTCTGGCTTTGTGTTTGCATAATAAACCAATGGCATTTAAATGATATTCCTTAAATCTGTTGGAGCTACGAAATGAGCAAAATTAATTTTCAAGAGATGTTTATAAGAAATTATTTTTATTACTAGCCAAGTAATTCTTAGAACTGACGAGATTCCAAGGAACTCTTTTAAAAAATCCTTCCAGAACTTTAAGCCAAATTGTCTTTGAAATGACATCCAGTGGGCCTACGTCATACAAAACAATTGTAATTCTCCTCAAATGACATAAACCTTATGTTCCTGAACCTATAGAATATGTACTTCCTATCAGGAAACCCAGTGAAAAACAATATATGTTATTTTACTTCTCCATGCCTTAATTATAAAGGCAGAATTTAGAATTAGATGATGTCTAATTTTTCTGAGACTCAAAATTTGAGATTTAAACATGGTAATTTTTTCCTCAAATACAATGTTTTTTTGAATCTAGACACCATAAAATATAGAAGCTGTGTTTCTAAAATTGTCTTAAAGTCCTGCCTGATTTTCATCAAGGTCTTTGATTTTTCAACATCTTCTATTTATTTATTTATTTTGGGCAAGATAGGGATCAAGACCCTGGATTGGGAAGAAGGATCAAATGCTAGCATTGATTATGTTTAGTTTATCAGTAAATATTCTTGACAAACACTGATTTCCCCAATGTGATAGCATGGTCATGATCCCAGACACATCCTTATTCATCTAATTTTCCATTACTTATGCCAAAAGAAAGAAACCTGACAACAATGGAAATTAAGGAATAGCAGCCTCTGTTTCTATTAAATAACTACAGAGACAAAGATAACTCAGGTTGAGATTAAAATAAAAATGATAGACTTTAAGAAAGGGAATTTCTAAAATAGGAAAAACAGTGAAAGAAACTAAGACTGCTAAGTGGAGATAAGATTGACACTGAAGAAAGTAAACTTATGTTGGAGAGAAATACTGTAGAAAGTAAATGAGTGATATGAAGTTTCACTTTGTGAATTCATTAGTAATGTAAAGACTAATGAAAGAGATTTAAAATTATGAAAAAAATAGATATAAAGAACAGCAAATGGATATCCAGCAAATAGATATAAAGAACAGAAAGTGGATTTATGCCATCTGATAAAAATAGAGCAGAAATATGAATCAAAACATATTTGGGTCTACTATATGTCTGTTTCCATGCTGAGCTATGAAGACACAAGATGAATAAGATAAGATTTCTTCTTTTGAAAGGCTTATAATCTAGAAAAGCTTTCCTGGGCACAAAACATATTTCAGAGTGCTCTCACTGAAATCTTACTGTGTTTCAAGAATATAATTGTAATAACCAACCCCATACCACCTTTGTTAATTAAAAAGTAAATAAACATAATTAAATAAAAGCATCCAAGACAGATGAAAGGCATAATATAAATTCTCAATAATGTGTAAAAAATTGGTAAAAAAAAATTAATAAAATTTCCCACACTAGTGAATGACAGATTATAATTAAGAGTTATAGAATTTTGAGGGAAAACATTTCCTATTCAATACTTCCTCTAGCCAATTTATAGGTCCAACAGTGAAAACAAGAAGATATTCCATAATTTTCGAAGACCAAGTAAGAATACAAGTCCTAGAAATCTTACTCAAGTTGACAGGAAGATTCATTAAAAATTTGCCAATGTGAATGAGCAAATCCTGTTTAAACTGACTTAAACTGAGCACTGAATTTTTCAGTGTTTAGATATATGTGACATCTAGACAGTTTCTGCAACCTTTGCAAACTGTGTGTAGTTAAATACAAAATGAAAACTTTCTAGAATAGAAAGCTTCAGATTGAAGAGATAATGATATAGAAATGAAACTTTAAATGTGTAATTCCAGATCACCTTATGTATGTCTCCAATGTAGGTGTTTGCTATGTAAATTTGTGACGAAAATAAAAATTTCATCACACTGCCTACAGTAGGAGTGCAGAGGGGAATTGACTCTATAGTTCATAATATTTAGAGAAATATGAGTTCCACATATGTTTTTAGAAAGCAGTAGGATTGAATATCCTTAAAGCTTTCACTGAATACTAGTGATTAAGAGCAAGGAAAATAGTATCCATAGTTCACAAAACAGGAAACACAATGAGTAATACAAAAGCAGAGATATCCACTAAATCAGCATGGGTTTTGAATGATTTATATGAAAATAATTTAATATTTTTCTTAATGAAAAAGATTGTCACAGTGTGTTTAAAAATGAAAAAAAAATATGTGCATATACATATATAGTGAAAGATCTATTAAAATGAAAAAGCAATGTATTATGGAAAGACATTACAAAAAATTATTAGATGCATTGAATAGACAAAGCAAAAAGGAAAAAGAAGGTACCAATCCTCAAATATAAGCTCCAAGAGCCAGCAATATTTGTCCATGCTCATCACTATTGAATTCACACTGCTTGGAAGAGTGTCTGGCACAGAGTAGGCAATCAAAACAGTTCATCAAATGAATAATATTTTTAAAACAAAAGCATAAAAGCAATAAACAGGGGAAAGATAATTTTATATCACCAAATTAGTGTTTATAAGTAATATGTGTGAGTCACAAAGTTTATATGCTAATTGGCATATAACATATATATTAAAAATTAGGTAAAATGCATGGAAATTTTATAGAAATTGTGAATAGAAACCTTTAATGTACTAATAATATATAACAACTCAAGGAATAAAAAAGAAAATAAATATTATTTAAATATGGAAAATTAATCTGTTATTACATTACAGGAAAACCAAAGGGTACATCTTCATTTTAAGTAAATGTTGAACAATTTATTGTCACAAAGGAAAAAATTGATAAATTATAAATATGTACAGATTATATATTTCTACCTCAAGAATAAGAATATTATGAAAATAGAAATAAATGTTGAAAATGTATAGTTCACCATCACCACCTCCCTCAAAAAATCCTTGGTATATAAAAATATGTCTCTAATCCATTACTGAAGGAATAAAATCTCAAAATTCAAACAATTGTTGAAACTTTATGAACCCTGAATGAATTAGAGCAAATAATCCTAAAATTCCTATGGAACTGCAAAAGACACAAAATAGCCAAAACCATCCTGAGAAAGAATAAAGCTGCGGGGATTATGCTTCTGGACTTAAAGGTCTACTACAAAGCTGCAGTAATCAAAATAGTTTGGTATTGGCATAAGAACAGATCCAAAGATCAATGGAACAGAATAGAGAGCCTTGGTATAAACCCACACATATATGGTCAATTAATACACAATAAAAGAGTCATGAATAAACAATGGGGAAAAGAGTCTCTTCAATAACTGGTGTTGGGAAAACTGGAAAGCTACATGCAGGAGAATAAAACTAGATTACTGTCTGATGCCATACACAAAAGTAAACCTGAAATTGATTAAGACCTAAATTTAAAACATGAAACCATAAAAGTCTTAGAAGAAAACATAGGCCCAAAACTCTTGAGCATAAACATGAGCAATTTTTTTCCTGGACACAATTCCTCAGGCAAGGGAAACAAAATCAGAAATGAACAAATGGGACTACATCAAACTAAAAAAACTTCTGTACAGCAAAGGACACCATCAGCAGAACAAAAAGCCATCCTACAGTATGGGAGAATATACTCATATATGATTTATCTGATAAGGGGTTAACATCCAAAATATATAAATAATTCATATGCCTCAACACCAAAAACAAACAAACCCAATGAAAAAATGTGTGGAGGACCTAAATAGATATTTTCCCAAAGAAGAAATACCGATGGCCAACAGGTGCATGAAATGATGTTCTATATGGCTAATTATCAGGGAAATGCAAATGAAAATCACAATGAGATATCACCCCACACCATTCAGAATGGCCACTATCCAAAAGACAAAGTTTTGGCAAGGTTGTGGAGGAAAGGGAACCCTCCTACACTGTTGGTGGGAATGTCAATTGGTGCAGCCATTGTAGAAAGCAGTATGGAGGTTCCTTAAGAAACTAAAAATAGAAATACCATTTGATGCAGTAATTCCACTTCTAGGAATTTACCCAAAGAAAACAAAATCCATGATTTGAAAAGATAGATGCACCCACCATGTTTATTGCCACATTATTTACAGTAGCCAAGATATAGAAGCAACCTAAGTTTCCATCAATAGGTGAATGGATAAAGAGGTGGTCCATATATACAATGGAATATTATTCAGCTATTAAAAAGAAGGAAATCGTGCCATTTGTGACAACATGGATGGACATAGAGGATATTATAAGTGAAAAAAGACAGGTGGAGAAAGAAAAATACCATATGATTACTTATTTGTGGAATCTAAAAACAAAACTAAACAAAATGAACAAAATAGCACTAAGCTAATAGACACTGAGAAGTGACTGGAGGTTATCATGGGGGAGAGGTTAGGGTGGGGGGTGGGAAGAACAAGGTGGATAAAAAGGCACAAAAAAAATCTCAATCATAATATAAATTGGTCACAGGGATGGGAGAATATAGCGAATGATTCTGTAACATCTTTCTATGTTGACAGATAGTAACTGCACTGGAGGAGGTTAGGATTTAATAATATGGGTAACTGTTGAACCACTGCTTTGTAAACTTGAAATTAATGTAAGATTGTATCAATGATACTTCAGTTAAAAAAACACAAAAACTGCTTTTGACTCAAGTACAGATGAGATAAATGTAAAAGAAAAAGAAATTGAAAAGAAAAAGATTATGAAACTTGAAACTCTGTATCTCAGGACTTTATCAATATGCCTGAAGTTTTATTTTGGGTGAATTCTTAGCACTGTTTTTGTTTTAAAAAAATGAGTAATCAGTCGAGGATTTAAAAACATAGAGAGGTAAGAGGAAATCATTTGTAATGGAAAATGGAAAGACATTAACTATCAAAAGACAAAATAGTCAATAAAAATTAATACTGTAGAAACTGCAATTTTCTCACAAATTTGATAAAAACTGAATGTCCTCATAAAATTGTAAAATAGTGAAGGTGAAATATTTAGTAATACATTTGATTATTTTAACTGAGATGGTTTTCTGAAAAACAAATTAATACACATTGACACAATAAATAGAAAAATATGAATACTCCAAAAACTAAAGAAAAATAATAAAAATATACAAAAGTTTTTGCCCCCCAGATAGTTCTGAGATATGTCATTTATGCTTGGTGAAATGATTTCTATATTTTTTAATCATTGTGTGTTTAACTTCTATAACTGTTAAGTTGTTTTTCATAAACACGTGCAATATTCATTAGTTGTCTTAATGAACTTCATTTTACCTGTGAATATATTAGTACAATTTCTTTTTCAAAACATTATTCATCTTAAGGAAGGAATATAACATATTCAATTCAATATTATTGTATCACATTTCCTATATAGGTGTTTCCAATAATTTTACAGATGATTTTAAAAATTACATTTAAGATTTTAGCAACATTTTTTATAATTAATCACACTACCATTCTTTTTTATTTAGTTAGTAGTAATTCTCAGGAAAAAGGTTTTTTCTATGTATCAAAGTTGTGATTATTAAGTTTTCAAGGGAAGGTGTCCTGAAATAGTTTTTTTTTGCAATTAAATAGTAATGCTTAGAACTAGATTCGTTTTTATTTAGGAATTCATAGCAATGAAGAGAAAAACCGTCAGGAATTCAGCAGTGTCCAGGTTCCTTCCTCTCTGCTTCCCTCCTTTCAAATGCATAACCACACGTTGCCAAGGTGCACACATTTTTGCTTATGAAACCCTATCCTGTTAGGTTGTAAAAATTTCACTGAAAGGGTTAAAAACATCAGGACAGAATGGTTACAAATTAATGGCTCTAGACAAAAGATTAAAACTCATTTTAGTGTTAAAAAAAATCATTCCCCAATTCTTTCAATATCATTGTATAGATTATTTAGAATATTTTCAAGCTGTGTTTAACATTAATTTTAAAAGGTATGTTGGAGTTCGGGGAAGATGGCGGCATGAGCAGGGCGGCGGAAATATCCTCCCAAAACTATATAAATGTATGAAAACACAGCAAATACAACTACTCCTAAAAGAGAGACCAGAATTTACAGCACAGTGCACAGCCTACATCGGCACCTGAGAGGACTCAGCACCCCGCGAGGCGGGTAAGATACGGAGCCGCGTCCCGGCGGGACTGAGCACTCCCCCACCCCAGCGCACCGGCGGGAGGAGAGGATTCAGAGCCGGAGGGAGTGGAAGAACAGGCCTACGAAATAACCAGCCCTGGTGATCTGCGATGGGAGCACTAGCTCACATCACGTGGTGTATCGGAGATTGGAGAGGCAGAAGGTGCAGTTTTTGAGCTGGAAATATGCCCGAGTCCGTGCTGCAGGTGCCCTGGGACAAGAGAAAATGACACACTGTTTTTAGCGGTCTTGGAGCGGGGGGTGCCCAGCTAGGGAACACGATTGCCCCGGCACGCTCAACCCAGTGGGCTGGGAGTCCTGAAGAATTTTGGACGTCTTGGTTGGCGACTGGGAAAAGGTAGCCACACTGAAACTTTACATAGAGAACAACAGCCTCCCATTCGTTCCGACCCAGCCAGAGCTACAAAGAGCGGCGCAGCCAGCTGCAGAATAGTGGAGCAACAGCGCCAGCTACAGGATCCTTACAAAATCCACTCCGGGTGGGCGTTTTTTCTTTCCCCCTTTCTTTTCTTTCTTTTTTTCCCTTTTTTTCGCGTCCTTCTCTTTTCTTTGTTTGTTTTTGTTTGTTTTTTTCTTGTGTTTTTAAAGTCTTAAAGAGCCCAGCTGACATACATGGCACCTACCAGCAACCACTTCTATTGCCATGAAAGACAGAGGAATTGGTACAGACAAAGATCACCAAGACCCCGACAACACCTGAGAGGGAACCTGAAGGGATGGAAATGCACAATCTTCCTGAAAAAGAATTAAGAATAAAAGTCATAACCATGCTGATGGATCTACAGAGAAATATGCAAGAGCTAAGGGAGGAAGTGAGGGAAGTCAGGAAAGACAATGCAGAAATGAGACAAGCCATCGACGGGCTTAGCAGCAGACTGGACGACATGCAAGAGACTATTAATGGAATAGAAATCAGCGAACAGGAATACAGAGAAGCTGACGCAGAGAGAGATAAAAGGATCTCTAGGAATGAAAGAATATTAAGAGAACTGTGTGACCAATCCAAACAGAACAATATTCGCATTGTAGGAGTACCAGAGGAAGAAGAGAGAGAAAAAGGGATAGAAAGTGTCTTTGAAGAAATAATTTCTGAAAACTTCCCCAAGCTGGGGAAGGAAATAGTCTCACAGTCCACGGAAGACCACAGATCTCTCAACACAAGGGACCCAAGGAAGACAACACCAAGACACATAATAATTAAAATGGCAAATATCAAAGATAAGGACACAGTATTAAAGGCACCTAGAGAAAGAAAAAAGATCACCTACAAAGGAAAACCCGTCAGACTATCATCAGACTTCTCAACAGAAACCTTACAGGCCAGAAGAGAATGGCATGATATATTTAATGTAATGAAAGAGAAGGGCCTCAAACCAAGAATATTTATCCAGCTCGATTATCATTTAAATATGACAGAGGGATTAAACAACTTCCAGAAGAGCGAAAGCTGAGAGAATTTGCCTCCCATAAACCAACTCTACAGGATATCTTAAACGGACTGCTCTAGAGGGAAGCACTCCTAAGGCTAAAAAGATGTCACCAGAGAAAATAAAATCGTAGCAAAGAAAGCAGACCATCCAAATACTAACTAAAGGCAAAGAATAAAACACCTAGTATATAAAGAATGGAGGAGGAAGAATAAGAAGGGAGAGAAACAAAGAAACATCAGACTGTGTTTACAATAACTTACCAAGAAAGTTAAGTTAGATTGTTAGATAGTAAAGAAGCAACCCTTGAACCTTTGGTAAAAACGAATGTAAAGCCAGCAATGGCAATAAGTACATATCTATCAATAATCACCCTAAATGTAAATGCACCGAATGCACCAATCAAAAGACACAGAGTAACAGAATGGATAAAAAAGCAAGACCCATCTATATGCTGCCTACAAGAAACTCACCTCAAATCCAAAGATACGCACAGACTAAAAGTGAAGGGATGGAAAAAGATATTTCATGCAAACAACAAGGAGAAAAAAGCAGGTGTTGCAGTACTTGTATCAGACAAAAAAGACTTCAAAACAAAGTAGCAAGAGATTAAGGAGGACATTACAAAATGATAAAGGGGTCAATCCAAAAAGTGGATATAACCATTATAAATATATACGAACCCAACACGGGAGTGCCAACATATGTGAAACAAATACTAACAGAATTAAAGGAGGAAATAGACAGCAATGCATTCATTTTAGGTGACTTCAGCACACCACTCACTCCAAAGTACAGATCAACCAGGCAGAAAATAAATAAAGACACAGAGGCACTGAACAACACACTAGAACAGATGGACCTAACAGACATCTATAGAACTCTACACCCAAAAGCAACAGGATACACATTCTTCTCAAGTGCACATGGAACATTTTCCAGAATAGACCACATAATAGGCCACAAAAAGAACCTCAGTAAAGTCAAAAATATTGAAATTCTACCAACCAACTTCTCAGATCACAAAGGTATAAAACTAGAATTAAATTTTAGAAAGAAAACAAAACGGCTCACAAATACATGGAGACGTAACAACATTCTCCTACTTAATCAATGGGTTAACGACCAAATCAAAACAGAAATCAAAGAATATATGTAGACAAATGACAACAGCACAAAACCACAACTTATATGGGACGCAGCAAAGGCAGTTCTAAGATGAAAGTATACTGCAATCCAGGCCTATCTAAAGAAGGAAGAACATTTCCAAATGAATAGTCTAAAGACACAATTATGGAAATTGGAAAACGAAGAACAAATGAGGCCCAAAGCCACTAAAAGGAGGGACATAATAAAGATTAGAGAAGAAATAAATAAAATTGAGAAGAATAAAACAATAGAAAAAAATCAATGAAACCAAGAGCTGGTTCTTGAAAAAATAAAAAAATAGATAAACCCCTAGCCAGATGTATTAAGAGAAAAAGAGAATCTACACACATAAACAGAATCAGAAATGAGAAAGGAAAAATAACGACAGACCCCACAGAAATACAAAGAATTATAAGAGAATATTATTAGAATCTATATGCTAACAAGCTGGAAAACCTAGAAGAAATGGACGACTTCTTAGAAAAATACAACCTTCCAAAACTGAACAAACAAGAAACAGAAAAACTGAACAGACCAATCACCAGCAACGAAATTGAAGTGGTAATCAAAAAACTACCCAAGAACAAAACTCCCAGACCAGATGGATTCGCCTCTGAATTCTACCAGACATATACAGTAGAAATAACACCCATTCTCCTTAAAATCTCCCAAAAAATAGAAGAGGAGGGAATACTTTCACACTCATTCTACGAAGTTAGCATCACTCTAATACCAAAACCGGGCAAAGACCTCACTAAAAAAGAAAATTACAGACCAATATCCCTGATGAACATAGATGCAAAAATACTCAACAAAATATTAGCAAACCGAATTCAAAATACATCAAGAGGATCATACACCATGATCAAGTGGGATTCATCCCAGGGATGCAAGGATGGTACAACATTCGAAAATCCATCAACATCATCCACGACATCAACAAAAAAAGAATAAAAACCACATGATCATCTCCATAGATGCTGAAAAAGCATTTGACAAAATTCAGCATCCATTCATGATTAAAGCTCTCAACAAAATGGGTATAGATGGCAAGTACCTCAACATCATAAAGGCCATATATGACAAACCCACAGCTAACATCATACTTAAAGGAGAGAAGCTGAAAGCTTTTCATCTAAGATCGGGAACAAGACAGGAATGCCCACTCTCTCCACTGTTATTCAACATAGTACTGGAGGTCCTAGCCACGGCAATCAGACAAAACAAAGACATACGAGGCATCCAGATTGTTAAGAAGAAGGCAAATTGTCACTATTTGCAGATGACATGATATTGTACATAAAACACCCTAAAGACTCCACTCCAAAGCTACTAGAACTAATATCTGAATTCAGCAAAGTTGCAGGATACAAAATTAACACAGAGAAATCTGTTGCTTTGCTATACACTAACGATGAACTAAGAGAAAGAGAAATCAGAAAAACAATTCCATTCGCAATTGCATCAAATAGAATAAAATACTTAGGAATAAACCTAACGAAGGAAGTGAAAGACCTATACTCTGAAAACTATAAGACACTCCTAAGGAAATTAAAGAGGACACTAACAAATGGAAATTCTTCCCATGCTCTTGGCTAGGTAGAATAAATATTGTCAAAATGGCTATACTACCTAAAGTAATCTACAGATTCAACTCAATCCCTATCAAACTACGAACAGCTTTCTTCAATGAACTGGAACAAATAATTCTAAAATTCATATGGAACCACAAAAGACCCCAAGTAGCCAAAGCAATCCTGAGAAGGAGGAATAAAACAGGGGGAATTACGCTTCCTGACTTCAAGCTCTACTACAAAGCCACGGTAATCAATTCAATTTGGTATTGGCACAAAAACAGACCCACAGACCAGTGGAATAGAATAGAAAATCCAAACATTAACCCAAACATATACAGTCAACTAATATTTGATAAAGGAGCCTTGGATATACAATGGGGAGATGACAGCCTCTTCAGCAGCTGGTGTTGGAAAAACTGGACAACTACATGTAAGAGAATGAAACTGGACTACTGTCTAACCCCATACACAAAAGTCAACTCAAAAGGGATCAAAAACCTGAATATAAGTCATGAAACCATAGAACTCTTAGAAAAAAAATAGGCAAAAATCTCTTAGACATAAACATGAGCAACTTTTTTATGAACATACCACCCCAAACCAGGGAAACAAAAGCAAAAATGAAGAAGTGGGACTATATCAAGCTGAAAAGCTTCTGTACAGCAAAGGACACCATCAGTAGAACAAGAAGATATCCTACAGTATGGGAGAATATATTCATAAATGACGTATCTGAAAAGGGGTTGACATCCAAAATATATAAGAACTCATGCACCTGAACAAACATAAAGTAAATAATCCAATTAAGAAATGGGCACAGGACATGAATAGACACTTCTCCAAAGAAGCAACTCAAATGGCCAGTAGGCACATGAAAAGATGCTCCACATCGCTAATCATCAGAGAAATGCAGATTAAAACCACAATGAGATATCTCACCGTACACCAGTGAGGATGGCCAACATCCAAAACACAAACAACAACAAATGTTGGCGAGGATGTGGAGAAAAGAGAACCCTCCTACACTGCTGGTGGGACTGCAAATTAGTTCAACCATTGTGGAAAGCAGTATGGAGGTTCCTCAAAAAACTCAAAATAGAAATACCATTTGACCCAGGAATTCCACTCCTAGGAATTTACCCTAAGAATGCAGCAGCCCAATTTGAAAAGGACAGATGCACCCCTATGTTTATTGCAGCACTATTTACAATAGCCAAGAAATGGAAGCAACCTAAGTGTCCATCAGTAGATGAATGGATAAAGAAGATGTGGTACATATACACAATGGAATATTATTGAGCCATAAGAAGAAAACAAATCCTACCATTTGCAACAACATGGATGGAGCTAGAGGGTATTATGCTCAGTGAAATAAGCCAAGCCGTAAAAGACAAGTACCAAATGATTTCACTCATATGTGGAGTATAAGAACAAAGCAAAAACTGAAGGAACAAAACAACAGTAGACTCACAGAACCCAAGGAAGGACTAATAGTTACCAAATGGAAAGGGACTGGGGAGGTTGCGTTGGAAGGGAGGGACAAGGGGGAAAAAGGGGCATTATGATTAGCAGATGTAATGTTGGGGGGGCATGGGGGGCTGTACAACTCAGAGAAGACACGTAGTGACTCTATAGCATCTCACTATGCTGATGGACAGTGACTGTAATGGTGTTGTTGGGGGGGACCTGATGAAGGCAGTAGTTTAATCACCATAATATTGCACATGTAATTGTAAATTAATGACACCAAAATAAACTATTTTAAAAGGTAGGTGTGTTCTTTAAGTAGTCCTGCCTCTGCTAGTAGGTAAAATAACTCATCTATATTTGAAGCATCATTTACTAGTTTAAATAGATTTTTTAAAATAAGCTGAAGTTCATGGCCTATCTTGATAAACACTGATGCATAATGAAGTTTAATAGTGTAAATAGGGCATTTTCAACTGAAACATCCATCTGATTTATAATTATGAGTATACCAGTAACAGACTCATTGTAATATTTATGTTAGTGGTCCAGTCACTATTATGTTCAATAAAATTTTGCACAACATTAGGCAATCAGTGCTTTATGGAAACTGAAATTCTATCAGTGTTTCAAAAGAATGGGAGAGGAATGTTTCCAGACAGGGCTCTTTTAGCTTGCCTCCTAGGATCTAAAAATAGAACCAACAGAAACTCTGTAGGAATGAATAGTTCTTTTCCTGTATCTGTCAGTGTCCTAATTTAGGACAGTCTTCAGCCCGTAGGATACTGGCTTATTGCACTTACAGGATCCAGAAACAGTATACTGTATGGCCTACATTTTTGTCGTGGTTGTAAAAATTAACCCCATAATCAAAAAAAGAAAGAGTTGAGTCCATATTTTGTGGACTGTACAATTTATTGAATGGTGTGCATTATTGTTTTCATCAACAGGATTCAATTATATGTTAATGAAATGCTATGGATCTGAGTACCTCTGAATGTTTGCACATGAATGAGTAAAATACGGCTCAATGTATGTTCCTTTAAAAAGCCCATCTACATTTCTTAGATCAGAGACATTTCTAAACATTGTCTGTATTCTTGGGGAGACAAAGACCCTCATACAACCTGAAATGGAATTTTTAAAAAATCACCATATATTTTTTATTGAAGAATGGGAAAGTGTATTGAGCTCTTTGTACTATGCCATGTCATTATTTAAACAAAGCTGAATAATGTGTATGCAACCCTGTTTGTCCTTATCTAGTCCCCTATCCACATCCTTCATATTTAGCCCTTTTCTGTGTAATTGCTGGGTAGATCTTAAGCTTTTTTTTTTTTTTACTCATCCAACAAATACTTTTTTGATTACCTATTCTGTGTCAGGCATTGAGCATAGGACAGAACGGTGGTCAGGAGGATGTCACCAAGGCAGACAAGGATTTTTCCCTGGAAAATTTTAGTAGTTATTATGAATAATAATCTGAGATCAGTAATGATAAATATATATATATATATATATATTTACAGATTATTACATGGAAAAATGAGCAGAGTGATGTAAATAAGAGCAACAAGACCCAGCGAATGGGGGGATCAGGGAAGTGTTACTCGAGAAAGTGTGTCACAGAGGGGGGAAGTGGGCCGCCCTTGCCAAGAGCCAAAGGAGGCAGTTTCCATGCAAAGGGAACGGCAGAGTGAAGGTCCAGAGGGGAGGAAAGCATGGGTGATGGGTGACGCAGGCCTAGCTGGGAAAAGGCCACTGTGACCCGAGGGCTGGGAGGGAAGGACAGAGAGCATGGCTCGGTGGCTTGGGAGGGCTGTGGAGGGTGTACAGCAGCAAGACCACAAAAGGCTTCGTTAGGCCATAAATAGGAGTTTGACTTCATTCTAAGAAAATCAAGAAATCCGCTGGAGAATTATAAACAGGGGGCTGACATCTGATTTATAGTTTTAAAAGAGCATTCTGGCTGCTCTGTTGAGAATGAGTCAGAAAGAGTCAGGTGTAGAAGCAGGGAAGCCAACCGAAAATCCATTCATTCAGACAGTGAATATTGAGCATCTACCATGTTCATGACAATATTTAAATTTTGGATTACATGGTGATATCTGCAATAGATTCATAAAGGTCAATTAGAACAACGACAAGGGAAACGGTTTTAGAGGTAATTCATTCTTTCTCCTCATAGGGTATGTATATGGCTGAACCAACAGGGAAAAAGCTCCCTTTCATGCACAGTATTTATTGCGATTGGAGCTAAAATGGAAGGGGAGGGAAACTGACAAGGGGGAGTGGAGGATTGAAGAACGTTTCATATAGGTTGTGTGATGCTCTATCAAAGTACGTTATCTTCTAGGGCATCTGTAAGCCTCGTGGTGCTGGTGGAACCCAGTGAGACATCTCAATTCAGTCAGTGTTTACTGCACCAGCGGCAGGTCAGACACTATTCTAGGAATAGAGAGTGAATGCTTCTTGAGGTTGCTGGGCCCCACACTTGAGAGGTTTACACTCAGGTGATGAATGAAGGCATTGCACCATAGGGAAGGGAGAGTGTGAGGCCTACTGAAGTGTAAGTGGAGTGTCACAGATGACTTCCAGGAGAAAAGGATGTGTAAGTGGAGAAAAATGAGCAGGAATTGACAAGCCTGAGGAGGGAGGGAAAGGGAACAGAGAGCAAAGTACTTTTTAAATGATAGAGTGCTGCTTGAAATAATTATTATCATTCTAAAAGTTTGTAGGCCAGATTATAATTTATTTTCCTAGGTTCCTTACAGTTTTTAACCACTTCATTATCAAATATACCCTTTAAAAATAGAGCCTCTACAAGTGTAATCACTGCACTTGATAAGCTCAGAGCGATCAATGGTCATCCGGTGAGACATTTTATTTGTCTTTTTATCATTATACCCATGGACCCCAGAATGATGTTTTATTTGGAAACAAATGTGCAAAGTTGCTAAATTATTTATGTTAACTATACTATATTTAGTACAGTTAGGTGCTAAATCATTTTGTGGTTTTAGGGGACATAATATAAAGGAGAAAAAAGGTAAATAAAATGGAACTATATTTTCATTCCTAAGTGCTAATGTTACCCTTAATGTCTTTGCCTGCTTGTATTGTTAATCCTTCCAACAAAACGTCTTCAGCTTCTATCAAATACAGCTTTTTTTCTCTTGCATAAGGAAAATATTTAAAATAATTATTAAATTAATGTCGAGAAGCAAAAACATGGAGGCAGTAGTCTAACATAAATAATTCCATGGGGAATGTCACATGGTAGATTAAATGGGTGGCACTGCCTGGAGTTGAAGTGTAAAGGATTTTGCAAAAGGAGCCTTATGCATATGGTATAAAAATGCGTACGTTACCACTGTTTACATCGAGCTGCTACCTCTACCTCTCCACTAAACAAAGGAAGAAAAATAAATGATGGGTGTAGATAATGTAAACGGATAACTTTAATTATTTAAGATTTTCATCTCACATGGAAAGTTGCAGCAATTATTTGCAGAACTTCCTTTTGTAAGGAGAGTAATGTAGTTGAACAGCGATAGAAAAGAACCAAGTTATAAGTGATTATATTTGTCATTTTTTAAATCTTATTCTCCTAGAATGCTTTATTAGTGTTTCGACAACTTACTTATTACTGAAAAGACTTTTTCAACATTAATTGTAAAATAGGCATTTCAATAATACCTGTGCTTATTTTGCACAGGATAGAACTTGCCATACTTCATTACTTTGTTATGTTTTTTTACTCTGTGTGTGTGTGTATGTGTGTGTGCATCACACACATGCATGCTCATGTTTGTGTGTGGGTGTTTTCCCTTTGTGTTTCCTTGGTGTCAAGAATAGAAGCATTCAAGCATGTATTACTGTAAGACACATTTTTCTAAACTTAGCAAGTTTTCTCTCTGATTGTCTTTATAAAAACTTGATGGATTATATCTTAGGGCACCCCTCAGCCCTAAAATTTAAGCTGACTTAAAAAGGAAGAATTTAAAGCCAGAAGCTGAAGGAGAGTCTGTTGGTTTGTTTCACGGCTGTTTGGCACTACTTCCTGACTCTAAGGTTCTCCCTTCCGGTGCCCACTTTCCTTGCACTTCTCAAAAACACCAGGAATATTTCTTATGCCTGAATATCACCCAGCCTCACTTTCAAAGCTGCTAAAATCTCCTCTCCTAACTTTTCTATTATTTTTGTTTACTTCTAAAACAGACAAACAAGACAGATACTAATAAGCCATGTGAACACTTAGGAGAATTCAATATTTTGGCTATCCTTTAAACTTTGCCTTCAAATGTTTATTGATTATTTACTTAGGGAAGATGGCAAATATTGCCCACAGCAAGGTCATGGAAAGAACCCTGGTAGCTCATCCCCAAAGGTGTTTAAGCCAATGTTTTCATTAAGTGAAAATCCATTGGTGTCATCATACCCCACACCAAGCAACTTTTTGGACCATTGCTTCCAAACAGTTGTACAATTTACCAAGAAAGGGCATAGAGTAAACAATATTTTCTCCATCTCCTAAGCTTCCAGTGACATATTAATGCCTTTGGGATATTTTAGTGCTCTGGGCAACTGTTCCTTAACCCAGGTCAGTCTACAAAATAAGCGCCAAATTGCTTTATATGGGAATCAATACTCTTCAAAATCTGTCTCCATTTATATTTCCAAATTAATCTTCTGTTCTAAATCCATCTTGCACACTCTGCCTTAGCAATTTTTAACTCTGTAGTTGGTTGGTTTTCTGTTGTCCCTTTAACTCGTTGTGTTTTCTCATGCCTCAGTCTTTTACACATGCAAATCCCTGAGCTTGGAAGGCTGTTACCCCTGTTCTTCAGCATGAAAAATAATTCAATTTAGGGTTACAACCTTGAACAATTCTCTTCTATTGCACATCCTCTCTGCAGAATTAGTTTTGACTTTCACTCTGCTTGCTTATTACCTAGTACATACCTCTATAAGAACAGATAGTAAAATGTTCTTTAATATTTAATTTGGAGACTGTTATTTTATGTAAGTTATCTTTACATTCCCAACAGCTACTGTATAATTGGTGCTCAATAAATATGAATGAATTGTGTTTGCTGATGGCTGGCCTTGACTTAAGAATATTTGACAACTGAGTAGTTGAGGATTCTAAAGAAATCCCTGAAAACACTATAGAAATTGTCAGTCCCAGTGCTTATTTTGTGAACAGTTACTCCTTGCCTAGGTTACCATATGCCTCTAGGTATTCAGAACTACTATAAAATAATTATTTGGTAGTGTGCATGGAATCATGTCTATAGGGAACAGCTTTTTCTTCTTACACTCTGATATTGGTTATACTATAATAAAAGAAAAAATGATTCTAAATCTAAAATTTACCTTACAATTAATTTCAAGATATTTATAATCTATCCAACTGTATTAGTTCATATTTCAAATCATTTCTTTTCATTGCAGAGTCTTCCAAGTCAAAACCATTTTGATTGATTTTTCAGTGAGATTCACCTATGATAATAGGTGTTGAGTACAATAACCAAATTATGTATATCTGTAGTCATAAAAACATAACATTGACAGTTCTTGATAGAAACTAATTTAGAGCCATTTGGAAATACATAAAAATAGTACTAGGTGAAAGATAGCTTAAGGTAATTTATTGAAATAAATTATCATCTAAAATGCCGTAAACATTGACACATTTAGGTCTAAGAAACAAAATGAGCCTCAGAGTGGGGGAATAGGGTGCACAATGGCAGTAAAGTCCATACTGATTAGTTTATATATCCAACATAAATAACTTCATCTGTTAGTCTTTGTTCTTCTGTAACTACAGCAAAGGAAAGGCTCATTTACTCTTGCTCCACTCATCCCTCACCTACACACACACTTCCAGGCAATGCCTGCTTCTTGCTCTTGCAGGAATGGCGTCTTGTTTCTCTCTTTTACCTCTGTGACACCTACTCATCCCTCATGTGGAAGTCCATTTATTATCTCCTTTAGGAGGCCTTGCTAATCCCCCTTCTACACATTCAGTTAAAGTGAATGATTTTCCTTTGTTCTCCCTAATATCTTGTGAATATCTATCTCCACATTTAACTCTTTGCATTGTAATTACCATCTTTTTCTATATTTTTCAGCCACTATACTTTGAACTTTTGAAGGCTAGACTATGTCTTTATTGAATGTGATCAATAAAAGTTTGTTGACTGATTGACAAACTATACCAAATAGAATAGAAACTAACCTCCAGCTAAGTACAATAATCTTTTACTTAACCAACTGATAATTGGATTAACTGGCTTAATTTCTGCTGTTGAAGTATAATTTTAGTAGGTAAAATTATAACTTCTAGACAAATATAAAATAAACACTAGTCAAGGACTTCATTTAACTTATTAATGAGGGGACTTGTAAGATATTAAAATTGGGCTAAGGTACATTAAAGGAGTTAAGTACATATAGAGTGTTTAATAAATGTATGTTAAGAATATTTCATGGTGAGCTATAAAATTGGCTAATGTTTAACAGGGAAATAAACCATAAACTTTCAGGCTATCTGTTTCACTGGATAGAAATTAATTTCATATTCAATGTAAGTAATTACCTCTCATTTATGCAAATGTCTGTATTAGACAAAAATCTACATGTTGCTCTTACTCCCAGCCCTCTTAAGCATGTGAAATAACCTGATAAACAGAAAATCAAGCCTGACATTGCACTGAGGTAATTCCCAATGATCTATTTTGATCTGTTTTCAAGTTTCAGATGGTTTTTATGACACTTCTTATTGTTTAAGTTGAGGGTCTCAAAATTAAATCCAACACACATCAGAAGGCAGTTGAGGTAAAGGAATGAGGAGGGCCATTTGTGAATTTGGAGCCCAGCATTGCCAAATGTAAACATTAAGAAATTCCTGATCTCAGGGTTTTAGTATGATAGCTCAAAATTTTTAAATGTGGGAAGCAAATGAAAAACATTTTAAAAAATTAGGTCAAACAAGCCTGTTTGTGGTTTGTGTAGACTGAGAACCACCAGCCTGATATCTCTGTAGCAGAATACAACAATAATAAAGCTTTCCTGCAGAAACTGCATTTCATACATTGATTTCTTGTTCAGTACACACAACAAATTTTTTTTTGACTTTTAGGAAACACCTCTGCTCTGTTTGAGAATAAAAGTTTTCCCTTACAAATTTGTCTCTGCCCTTTCTTAGTACATATCAGTGATGACAATCTCTCAGCTGTTTTCTGCTAGAGCAGTATCTCAGAAAGTCAATAGCCCCACCCAACTGCCCCTCAAAATCAATTGGCCATAGTGGAATTTTCATTAGGCTCATTATTTCAAGTCTGTAAGAGATATAGTTGTGTAAGTTTAGTATGTTTTCAAAAATTCTGTATGTTTCCCTGAACATTAATTAGAAAAGAAAAGTTTTTAAGGATGTATTATATGTGTGTGTGTATGTATATATGTGTGTGCATGTGTGTGTAATATATGTATAATTTTATATATGTATATAAATATATTTTAATTAGATTAATTATATATATATTTGAAATCTGGGAGCACAACTTAGTTAATGTCCATTACAAATGGTTTGTGATGTATAACTATCATTAGCATTCCAGAAATTAATTAGAGCTGCTCTTAAGAAATGGTTCTTAAAATTAATCATATAAGATACATGAAAGCACTAGTACTCTTTTTGCATGACCATTAAAAAATTGAGATGTAAAATTAACAAACTGTAACTTATTGCTGTTTCAGAAATGATCTTATTCTATATTTTAGTTTAAATATGCATATTTTCTGAAGGGTTAGGGACTTATGGGGTAAAAAATAGAGACCATCCTATGTGACTGAAATTAGCCAGAAAAGTGAATTTCAAAAATATTTTTTATTATTTTCCATTTGTCTCATAGTGAGTAAAAAAAAAAAAAAGAGCAAAGAAATCATTCAGGAATAGGATCAAAGGCATATATATATTAATTAGGATTCTCAAAATAGAGAATGAGTATTTGCTTTTCTGGTTAGCTGACAGGTTCAGAACTTTATTTTAAATCATTTGTGCTACTGATATTTTACATATAAACTCCTTCTACTAACTAAGAAAATGAAACCTATGCTGTGCGTATGTGTGTGTGTGCATTTTTTGATGATCTGATTGATTGTATAAGCTACCCTATTATAATTTCAAGCTGCATTAAAAAATCAGAATACATTTATTTTCCCCTTTGGGGTAGCTATTCTCCAAGATAGCCCCCCTTAATCCACACCTCCCAACCTTCATGACTGTGTGTGATACCATCCTACACTCAATTTATGACTTGTTTTAACCAATAGAATGCAGGGCCAGGAGTGACAGTTGACAGTGTACAGTTTCCAGGCCTAAACCTTAAATGGGCCTGGCCCCTTCCGCTTCCGTGTTCGGTGATCCCTGAGAAGCTTTACAGGAAACCTGATGACTGTGCTGGATAGTTTGTTGTTCAGCAATAACCAAACGATCCGTTTTCCTCAAAACTAATAGTCCCAGATTTACTGACACACCAGTAGAGATCAAATTTATCAGCATTGTAAAGCTGTTTTGAGGACTGACTAGAAAAACAGTGTACAGCTGTTAAATTTGAAAGTATCTCCTCTTCTTACTACAGTGTTTGGCCAGGTATTTTTCATTTGCTATTTCTACCTTATGGCTCCCATCAGGAACGCTCCACTGAAACTGTTTTTGTCAAATCATCTGTCATCTCATTGTAAATCCGATTAACACATTTAAATGAGTAACTTACTTGACCTTTGTGTAACCATGCACACTTCTCTTCATTCCCAGATTCTTAACATATTTTCTCCCTTATTTCTTCCCACTTCTTTGTCCAGCTTTTCTCAGCTTCCTTTGTGGACCTGCTTTTTCTACAAAATATTAGTGTTTCCCAAAACCAAAGGTCCATTCTCTTCTTTCTCTTCTCATTTCACACATTATTCCCAAATAATTTTATCTGGGCCCATGGCTTTAGTCACATGTTGGCTACTTCTCAAATTCCATCTCTATTCTAGTCCTTTCTGCTCTGCTCCTGAAACACATACCTAGTTGCCTACAGGAAAATGTATTGGACTTTACTTGAAGGTACTGAAACCAACATGCTCAAAAAGAATTTGTTCTTGTCCCTTACTATGCCCCAGGCCAGATCCCAAACCTGTTCCTATTCCATGCTGAAGACAGGTAGCTCATGTGGTCACAGGAGCCAGAAACCAGATTCATTCTTGATACCTCTCCCTTTCACACTCCCTCCACTGAACCTGTACTTTGTGACTCTTAGTTTAAGATTGCACCTGAGATTTCATTTTAGCAGTTGGGTTAATTTCTACCTAGCAACTCCTGGAACAACAGGGTGGTTGTGGCAGAGAATATGCAACAGTCATGGTTCAGTTGTGCTCTCCACGCATAATGCATAACTGTCTGGAGTCTCCAACCAGCTCCACATAGATAGGCTGAGGGAAGGGTGGCCAGAAAAGCCAAGGGGTAGGACAGGTTCTCTTGTGGGGGTTTTCTTTTTCTCAGTAATAGGCACCACTAATATATCTAGAGGACCCGAGTCAGTTAGGAACAGAAAGTAGCAATGGGAATCTTGTCAGGATCTGGTACCCATAACAAGTTCTTAGCAATCTGCTCTATGTGACAATGCCTTATAATAAAAGCAAAGTGGTCCATTTACGGGAGCTTTTAGATATTAGCCAGCATCTAATAGCTTAATGATGGATGTGTCTGTGACTGGATTGGGGGAAGGTTAAAGGAAAATAATAGTTTGAATTTATTTTAAATTTACTCTCAAATAATTATGTCAATTATATTTTATTTAGTGTTTAGTTATATTTCACAAATAGACAATTCAACCTGTAATTTCAGTGCCACTTATTTATGTCTTAAATACCTTCTCAAACCTAAATAAAAAGAGGTTTACTAACTGTATTGTTAGAAGCTTGCTGGTTCTCAAGATACTTTCCAATACTGTCCCATAACATAACCAATAACCAAGTCCTGTCAATTCTGCCATATAATCCCTCCAGAATAGTTCTAATATTCTTTATCTTGCCATTTTAGTCTAAGTCCTGTTAATGTCGAACTCAAATTAGTTAAATAATTTCCTGAACAGTTTTTCTGCTTGTAGTCCTAACCATCTCCAGTTCAGTTTATCATAAGAGATATTTCCAAAAGGGAAATCTATTTATGTGACCACCCTCTATTCTCCACCCCATCCCACCCCCAACAGCTCTCTAAGCCCTTAAGTTCTCTCTTGGGAAAATCTAATTATCTTTGAATGGGTTCTTATCCAATTAGGCCCCAGTCCACATTTCCATTCTCATCAACTGCCACTATCCCCAGGTCAGCTTCACCACCTGACCCCCCACCTCCCCATCCATCTGGCATCCATCTGGTTAACTTCTCCCTGTACACACACACTACACACCACTTCTCATCCACCTGGTTAACTTCCCCCTGCGCACGCGCACACACACACACACACACACACACACACACACACACACACACACACAGACATACACTTTGTTTCCCTCCAGACTCCATGAGGCAGCACCTCTATGAGCTTTCCCTGAACCTTTCCAGAACACAAAGCCTGCTCTGTTGGTACGGCTATCCTAGCACATAGCGCTTCTGAATTTCATTACCTTCATTTGCTCACTTGGTTTTCTCTTCTACTTGCACCAAGGCTCTTGGGAATCTAGTTGGTCTTCCCCATCCAGTGCTTAGCATTACTCTGTCAATAGCAGACACATAATAAATATTAGTTCATATATTCAATAGCAAATGAATCCCCATCCTCTTAATAAAGTTTCTTATTTTATATTCTAAAACTATCTTTCAGAAAACATAGCACCCAATAAATGCTGTTATGATTAAAATAGTAATAATAGTAATAAAGTTGCTTTATCTCTGGGCCCATGTTGTAAACATACTGGTAGAAGAAAAAAATATTTTTGAAGATACTAAACTGAGGCTAAAAGATAGGAAAATCCATGTAATGCATATAGCAGCTACTTACCAAAATATAGAGACCAATAATACAGAGAAAATAATTCTTTATTGTGCTAAATTCACCCAAGCTTTAGCAATTACTTCTGAGTTAAAGGCCAAATAAAGTTTTGTGTTTCCATAGAAAACAAAATAAACAGGTTCTCTCCAGATGTTTCCTAAGAATAAAATATCTGTGTGTGCTCTTATAATCCAGTCCCCAAAAAAGAAAACAAGAGCAATTAATAATAGCTTTCTATATAATTTCCCAGATATTCTGAATACATGGATGAGTACACAGGGAGAGGACTGAGTACAATTACAGTTTATCAGTATTTTAAATAATTGAACATGCAATGTATGGTATAGAAAATGAAATCCAACTTTAAACTGAAAAATAAAATAAAAGCCAAATGAGATGAAACAAACAGAACACTTCTAAAATAGTATCTGCTTTAAATCCTCTATAGACCTTTCTGTAGGAACAATGTGAAGTTAAATTCAATGAGTATATCACAATCAAAAGTGAAAATTGACACTTAAAACAAATGTTGAAAATTAAAAGAAAAGTGAAATCAGTTGTATTAGATGCTTGAGAAAATATCAGGCTTCTAAAATCCATTATTTTTATGAACTTTAATTATTATAATTTGTTCTCCTTTTTGTAATGTGAACTCCAAAGGAATATATTAGTTGCTCTCTGAGCCCTTTAAATTTTTTCTTGCATGTAAGTTCCACTTTTAACTTTTTCTCTTTTTTCTCCAGAATCATTTTGTATTATAGAAAATATTATCATTTAGCTAAATTAATAACCTCAAGTTATTTTCTCCTATAAATGTGGATTTTTGTAGTCCACTATTTTCTGAACATTTCCCTTTCTTTAATATTTATAAGGTATGTACATGTTAGCTAAAATTTGCTATATTAAATACATCTATGTATACAAATGTGTACTTATATAGTTTTGCATGTGTATTTGAATATTTTCTAATACTCAGAATATCTACACAGTAAGTTGGAGATTATGCATCATATTAATCAAATCACATACTAAAATGAAATAAATAGAAAATGTAGAATGGTTCAGACCACAGCTGATTTTACCTGTCCTCAGTGAGATAACTACATATATCGGGATTAAGAGTTTAGAAACATTTTTATCGATTTTTTGCAACATCAAAGACCATGATGCGTGGAGTTGTGTCACAGAACAGGTTATAGTCCAGTGCAGGTTGCATATTGGCCACACAATATGACCAATTATCAGTCCTTGAGAAATTTAATAAAATCCTGTTTTTTTTCACCACAGGTAATTGGAGAATCAATGTCCTATCTGATAAGCACACTGTTTCATAGCTATAAATATCACTGCTATTCTGATAACCCTCAAATTTGTAACGCTAGCCCAAATCTGCCTTTTGAACTCCAGACTTAGAGTCAATTGTGTACTCAAAAATTTCATTTGGATTCAAAAAGCTTCTCCAATTTAATATGTTAAAAATCAAATTCCTGGCCCTCCCCTGCAAAACTAAACAAAACAAAACAGAAACCTGCTCCTTCCCAGTCTCCCATCTTGGTCAGCTCAGGCTGCTGTAACAAATTATCACTGACTGGGCAACTAAGACACCACACACTTTCTTCTTTAAGTTCTGGAGGCTGGGGAACCCAAAATCAAGATGTGGATGATTTGGTTACTGGTAAGAGTTCTCTTCCTGGTTTGCAGACAGCCGTCTTCTCATTGTGTCCTCACGTGTCAGGGAAAAAGGAAAAGAGGAAGCAAGCTGTCTGGCACCTCTCCTTATCAGGACACTGATCCCATTCATGAGGGCTCCACCGCATGACCATACCTGTCCTTAATAGCATCACATTGGGTGACAGGATTTCGACATGTGAGTTGGAGGGTGACCCAATAATTCAGTCTATAGCAGCCTCACCTTAATAAAATGACAGCTCTGTTCCTTTATTCATGCAAAATTACTGGATTTCTCATGAGTCTGTCTACAAATACTGCCCGGCCATCAACATGTATCCTGAATCTGAGCATTTTTACCACATCTTTACATGGTTCCAGTTCCAACCTCTGTCCAACCCTCCTGTCATAATCCCTTCTTCCAATACTAAGCAAAGTGATCATTGAAACATGTAAATTAGATCATGTCACACCAATGTTCAAAACTCTTGATTGCTTTCAGTGTTACTCATTAGAACATCTGAAGTCCTTACAATAGGCCACAGTTCCCTAATAATCCCACCTGTATGCAAAACCCTCAGCTACCTTTCCTTTCTCTCTGCTCATTGACACTGGCCTCCTGGCTGTTCCTCAAACATACCAAGCACACTTCTGCTCAGGAAACTTATACTTACTGTTTCTTCTCCTTGGACCTCTACACTTTATCAACTTTTCAGAGAGAATGCCCCTGAAGACCCTCTATGGAACAGTGGCCCCACTGCTGCGCTCTCTCTCTCTCTGGTTTCCCCACCAAATGTGGCAGGTTTATACGATGCTGTACCCTTAGTGGGTAGAGCAATGCCAAGTATTCTTGAGCAGACACTCTAGATTTATTGAATGAGATAATTAATTTTTTTGGCATGGGCCTTCAACCCCTTTTGCTGACTACGGACTTTATTAAACTGGTCACAAATGGGGATGCACACTCCAATTTTTAATCATTGTATACCATGAGCACACAGAAGGAAGCCAAGAATAACAGGTCAGACTAACCGAACTAGAAAACTCCATGTCCATATATGCTAGAGCCCCATATTCAATGTGTCAATGAAGCAAAACACAGAACTAGAGCAGTGCTTATACATTTAACACTATTGGGAATTTGGGTCAGATGATTCATGCAGCAGATGCTGACTGCCCTTTGCTCTGTGGATCACTGAGTAGCACCTCTGGGTTCTCTGTCTACTGGATGCCAGATGCTAGTAGCAGACCCCTCCCCTACTGCAAGAATCAAAAAGGTCTCTTGTCATTGTCAACATTTCTCTGGAAGGAGGAGGTAGGGACTCACCCCTGACCCCGAAAGAATCTTGGATTCTTCCCTAGCACTTGAGGGATGTGATGATTTCTCCACAAGTTTATAATTTTGCCTTTATCCACCACGTTGTTCTGCCTGAAACTAGGAAACTGGAGATTCGATCCTCTTAGGGACACAGGTTTCATCCACATCCTCATTTCCTCACTTCAGTTTCTCTCGATATAGAATCCTTTCTACTTTCTCTTCCTATTTGAAAAGACCTTCCCTTTCATCTTTCCCGAGTTCATTCTAGCAAGGATTGGAGTAAGATTCTTTGATCAGAGTTGGCCAAGTCTGACTCTTGATTTTTAAAGGGAGCTTATGGAATTTAGAAACTACTTTTATCTTTCACAAAGACTAGCTTTCAAGGCCTTTTTCATGTACGGACTCAAAGAAATCTAATGTGACAGTCAAACAACTTTCCTTTATAGCTGTCATTTGCCCTCCTTCTGAAGCACGGGGAACCCACTGGGCAATCAGAATCTGACAAACAAATGGGATTTATTATATTAAGAAGATAAAGACTACAACAATTTTTAACATTTACTAAAAACGATACAAGTTGGTTTATAATCTTCAAGAACATTATAACTTACGTATGTAATATATGGTAATTTTCAAGCATCTTAAACACATTGTATTTCATAAAGAGCAACAAATAATTGTGGTGAGACATGTGGTATAACTATTTCTTTTAAGAGGCCTTTTTATAGTGATCATTATTAAATGAGATAAATATTTGCATTTGGCACCATATACAATCCTTTCATTAAGAAATATTATTTTAAAAATATGTATTGGGTCCTGGATCGAGATATTTTTTAAATGTTTGATTTTAACGAGTCATTGAATATGTATTTATTTTTATGAAATGCACATATTTGGAATATGGGTGTATTTGTCAGCATAAGAATGATGTAAATTTCCTTAAAATAGACTATTAGGATGCAGATGTTCTTACTGACAGGTGCTTTGAAAGCATTAAAAATAGTTGTAACCACAATACTTTTTAAAAATTCTCTTGTCTCTACTCCTATTAGTTTAAGCAAGTTTCCTTATTTTTCTCAAACATGTATACTGGTAAAGTCCTATAATCAGTTTATACTGTTATGTCTAATAATTGGAAAAGTGCATGACAATATCCAGAATAAGGAAAAGTAGAAATCAATGTAATAGTACTTGCGGAAAATGCTGTATTAGCTACTGAGTGATAAAAGTTTACAGGGGCCTTTAGATAACACTTTGTTTTGAATTCATGTTTTGGGACTACCCTACGGGTGACATCAAGGCATAATGAAATAGCTTGAGTACTAAGATCATTTTTCATTTGATTTGTAACATCTCCCTTAAACTTCCAGTAACACTCCTAAGTCTAATTTCTGTGATATGCTATTAAATTTATATTCAGTTTTACCACTTTGGGCATAATTTTCTTAGACTTCAAACATAATTTTACTAGACAGGGAGACTTTAAATATCTCACTCTGATTCTTTTGAGAGTGGGAATTGAAAACAGTGCTGTTGGGTATGTATGCTAATCTAGGCACTATGCTAAAGAATTTGATATAGAATATTGTTGCCCCTTTATTGTTCTGGTCATTTTGATATCCCTCCTTTTGATCAGTCCAGTTGATGTATTTGTAGGCTACAGTGTTTGGTACCTTCCTTTGTTGATGTCAGAGTTTGAGGTTATATGTAATTGAAACCTTCAGGAAGTTATTGACTCCCTTGTCATTGTTCATAATGGAGTTTGCAACCCCTTATAACAGAAGTGTAAATGGCAAAAAGAGTCAATAGAAAACACTGGTTTAGGCAAATCAGTGAAGTTTTACGGAGAAAGAGATCCTAAGCCTGAAAAGTTAACTATGCTTTGAGTAGGCAGATAAGGAGGGGCACTTTTCAGAAGTGTATATGGAAAAGCATGGGGTTCCCAGGAACTTATTGGCTGAGTAGCTGGAGTTCAGGGTGTCTGTGAGGGAGCTGCTAATATGGAAAGAGGTGAGGCTGCAAATCAGTGCCTCCTCCACACAGAGGAAACATGAGAATGCCAGGCTAAGAGGCTAAAAGGTTTGAGCTTTTTCCTATAGGAGGTGGAAGAAGATTTTTAAGTGGAGAAGGGCATAAAGTAAAGTTTAATAAAGTCATGATTTTCTTAGCAGGTAGGAAAACCTGACAGTAGAAAATATGTCTACTTGCTATAAAAATAATAGCCGAACAGTTAAAGCATAACAAAATGGGTCTTATATAGAATGGAAATGCAAGAGAAGTAACATGTATAAGAAACACATACAGGATATGCTCAGATTCTGTGAAGGACACTGTATAAGACTGAGATTATAGGGAAAACAATTAGAAATGAATTACAGTGTGGTTCAGAGCCTGAATGAAATTAACAGAAATATGCAACCAAGAGTAGGTTTTGTAATGAGATATTTCATGAGAGATATGTGTTTTTTACATGAGTCCCTGGAGCTGAGAGAAATAGATAAATAAATAAATAGGTGTGTTAACTTTCCAAGAAGAAAGAAGACAAAGAAGGAAAAAAAAGACTAAGTGTTAAGTTTGGCCTCTCTCTACTTGAAGAGTGGAAGAAAAAAGGATGGACAACAAATTGTGTATGTGTGCATAGCACATATACACATGCACACACACACACAGAAACCTCAGAATTAATAGAAAACTCAGGGTAGCATAACTATGAACCGTAAGGTAGGGCTTTATGAGACAGGAATTATGAATGCACATAAAGGAACCTAGGGAAACAAATAGAAATAGAATGAGGAAATAAATCAATTTTGATTTATTTTCTCATTTATTATGTATTGCTTTCAAATGTGTTGCTATGGAGGTATAATAGGGTAAGATGGGAAGGAGGTTTTACACACTCCCATTACTAGTCCCACATAAATATTTTGGAATTCTGCTTTTGAATATTGGGGTCAGAGACACCTCATGTTTTGTTGTTGCCTTTTGTCACCTTAGATGAAACTGAGATAAAAATATTCCATTTAAAAAATTCCTTTTACACAAGATTAATAGGTAAGGAGTATCTAAGATTGTATGTAAAACATTTCTTTGCAGATGAATCATAAACTACAACCATCAGATTTTTTTCTCACAGTGTCTAAATATAGCACTATTTATATCAAGAGGCACCTTTGTCTAATAGTCTCAGAAATTTTTCTTTCAACCTCTTTGAAGTTCCTAAATAAATTTGTCATTAATTATGCATCAAATTAGTATAGTACTTGGGTTTAGAATATTTATTTTATTGACTACTATCCCATTAAATACTAGAGATGAAAGTTATTATTATCAGTTATTTTTATCTTCTGCTTGTCTTGTTTTAAATTTAATACATTTGGTTTTACTTACCTTCAAGCAGCATTTATTGCTGACTCTTTTTCCTATTTACTTTATACTACATTCATTTATCTGTACAAAAATTAACAATTCACAAATAGATTGTTCTAATATATAATTTGTAAGTATATATTATATTCCACTGATCTGAATTTGTAAATGCTTCTCTCTGATTTCACCATATGTGGGAATCTGCTTTACATGGAAGTGCAGATGAAGGGACAAACATAATTTTAATATTTTTTCCATTTTTACTGTTGATACTTTCTATTGTACCCAACTAAATCTTTATAAGTCATTTTGAATATAGTGTACATCTCATCCCTGCATCTTTTGTTGAACTGATTTTCTTTTAATTTAAAATGTGTATTCTCTATACTTAGAGAATATACATGGAATGCCTACCCTGAGGGCCAGGGATTTCATTTAATCTTTCACCTTGGAAATGCCTTTGAAGGCTATGTATTGTTTAAGTACATGAAGTGAGGGAAAACTTGTTTTTTTTCCCCCCCAAGTTGCTTAGAAGTGTCATATAGCTTGTTGCTATGGCTCAGAGGAACGAAAGTAGAAAATAAACACATATGCCAATAAAGAGATGTTTTCAGGGAATAATAAGTGCTATAAAGAAAAGAAAATAAGACAATACAATGTGGAGAGTAAATTGTGGGGCAATATGACATAAATAATGAAGAATAAACTTTCAACTCAAACTCAAAGGATATGGAATATTATATCATTATTATATTATTCCATGTATATGACATTCTAGAAAAGGAAAATACAGGGACAGAAAACAGATCACTGGTGTCCTGAGTTGTAGGATAGAAGCAGTGGTCGACTATAAAGGGGCACAGTAAGTTTTGCCACAGTAAATTGTGGGTGAATGAAGTGTTCTCTTTCTTGACTGTGGTGGTGGTTACATGACTTTGTGCATTTGTAAAAACTCACAGAACTATATACTAAAAAGGAAGAAAATTTACTCTAAGTAAATTATAACTAAATAAAATGAAAAGGTATAAGAGGATGTTAAGAGAATATGACATATGAGCTAAGATCTAAATGACAAGTCCCGGGAAGAAGGATTTGCAAGTGAGAACTGAGGTAGTACTATATTTGGCTTGTTGGAGGAAAAGGAAGGCAAGGTTGGTTTGAGTCTCCTAAGGAGAGCAAGAAAGGGAATTAGTGGGGTTAGGCACCAATGGGAACTTGAGGTTAAGACATGGCCTCACTCTGGCAAAGGCTTGTATGTAATTTGTGCTGATGTAGAATGTTATTCTAGGTCATAGACCTCGCTGAACCTAGAGAAGGAAACAGATGACAGAAGCTAGATAAACAGAGTAAACAAAATCATTATTTGAATATCGATCTTCCCTGAATATTCTTCCTGTCTATAATGGAAATTTTCATTTTTTGTATCCCTTCAGATATCATAATCAATCCTGCCCAGTAATAATGCTAATGATCTCTGTTACCTATTTCTTGATTCTAATTCCTCATTTGTAAGGTGGGATTAATAATAGTTATAGAGTTTCTTTTCGAACAGAACTTTTGGTTAACTCATCAAGTTATAGCTCACATTTGATTCTGGTAAATGAATGGAAAAAAATGAATGAACCATGTAAAAATATTTATTTCTTATGTGTATTACTAAAGATCACAGGAATGCCTGCTTGATAACATAAGAAAGAAATATTTTCAATCTCTTTTTGAGATAGCATAGCAGATGTAGAAGGGAGTTTGAAGTTCTACAGATAAGGCCTTAAATTCCAGCTATGACATTTCTAGCCATGTGATCTGGGGCAAGTTACTTAATCTTGTAAAGCTCAGTTTCCTCTCTGTGTAACAGGAATAATAAAATTACTTCCTTTTTAGAGTGGTGTAAGAATTAAAAGAGGATGTTTAACAGAGTAGGTGGTACATAATCAGAGTTTGGCAAACATAGGGATTAGCAGAATGTACTGTTATACTTTCATTACAATAAATGTAACATCTATTCCACATATTTACTGAGTGTTTCTATGCACAGGGCACTATGATGAAGTTTGTTTAAAATGCTAAGAAGCACAAGGCATTGTCTCTGTATTATAGAATTTACTACATTACTAATGTACTGACTTCTATAGGGAAAGAGATTGAGTTTTATTCTTCTTTATGTTCCATTGCCTGGCATAGTTCCTAGAATATACTGTGTGCACGAAAACATTTTTAAATTAAGTAACCATAATGGTAAGTGCACACATCTCCTTTCTTGTGGAAACAGAGCTTGGGGAAAAAAATATAATGGTATTCAACTCTGAGGAAGGGAGAAATATCACTCTTTGTGGCTGTTTTTCCTGCTCCAATATAATGGTATATTTGGCTTCTCTTATGTGCTGTCCACTACTGGTGGTGGACTTTGCTTTTCATTGCACTTGTCTTTATAACTACTTCCCACTCCACTACTGAATAAAAGTCCTGTCATTTGAGGAGGGTATCTCTCCATCTTTAATACCAAACCAATTTATTTTGTGTATCAATTTTCAAAGTATAATGCCTGCCCAAACAGCATCAGTATAACTAGGAACTTGTTAGAAATGAACATTCTTGGGTCCACCCCAGAACTTTTGAATCAGAAACTCTGGAGATGGGCCCCAGAATCTATGTTTTAAGGAGGCTTCTAGTTGATTCTCATGCACACAAATATTTGAGAACTTCTGCTTTAGTAGCCTCCCCAAAACTGTTGTCTAACTCTTAAATTTTATGTTTCCTTTTGCTGAGATCCTCAGAATAAATTACAGAATATAAACTGGATGGATTTCTATAATTGACAATGACATCTCCACTCTGTTCCTTCCCAACAGTGGGTTTACAAGAGGACTTGTGAAATAAATATATTATTCTCTATTCATGAGAATTAGGAAGTCAGTTTTTCTTACCTAAATCTTTGACCTATCACAATTATTTGAAAACAAATTTAACCAGTCTTACTCTTTGTTCTCATGTAATGATCTGAAGAGGTTTTTTTATTCATTTGTTTGTTGTGTTTGTTAAAGCTGTATTAAACTCATCACTGTGAATTATTTTACGTATCTTTCAATATATATGTGTTTCAACCCAGAACACTGAAGGAAAAATCTTAGCATGTCAATAATTTTGACTGCAGGCAGGAGTAGAATGTAGTGCAAAATGAGTAACTTAATATGTGTGTTTTCTAGTTCATCTGTCATGTTCTACTTATTTTCCATAGATCTTCAAATCATCATAGGAATTGCTATGGATCAGTCTTACATACCACTTTGTGGATAGTTGCAAGTTGTAACATGAGAACATACTTTTTAAATCTGTCTGTTTACACACAGAGAATGTAATATTTAAGTGCCTAATGAGTTATCATACATTTTTTCTGAAAATAATGAGTATATATCGGTACTGTTGAAATAAATGGAAGGGTTGATCCCTTGCAATTTTTCCTCCACATATATGAATACAACCTTCATTTCTGGCTTCCAGAGAGGGAAGTATCAAAATGAATTCTGTATGGAAGGTTGAAAGCGATGAGACATCCTGTCAAACGCCCTGCCAGAATGAGAAATATTTCACTGCTGTGTTTAAGAGCGCTGCATTGTGTAAGAGTCTCAGCTGCAGACCACAGAAGCAATTTTAGGTATTGTAGGCAAAAAGTACTTCTCTGAGGTATATCCATAGCAAACTGCCAGGACTGCAGAAATAGGCTTTAAACTGACCTTCAGATATAATCTCCCCGAACCACACCATAGCGCTGGATCATTAAGAGGGCTGCTGCATCTTCCACGCTCAGTAAGCTGTTGCCACAGGTGCTGAGTCCAGACCCATACGACCTCTGCCACAATTCATAGCAGCAAAATGGGTGACAGTCCCTACTCTTACCATGTAACTCAGCCCCAAGTTGCTACTTGGACATTTGCACCTGATCGGCATAACATAAACCACATTTGTGAAAACATCTGGAAAATGTGACTTTATCTTTCTAACAATTCACCCCCAGAAAGACACTTAGACAAATTTGAGATGTTGAGGGAGCCAATACATACATTGGCCATAAGGGTGGTGTTCTCTAAACAATCCAGAGGACTTTCTGCTAATCAGTCAGAAGCTAGTGTTTAGTTTGCTGACAATATTTTTCATTTCCTCTCCACATTCGCTTTCTACCCTTTTCTACTCATCATTAACAGGTTCTCTTGCTCTCTGGCTTTCAATTGGTTTCTGCTCATAGGAACATGAACAAGAGATTAGAAGAGGGAGCAAGCTATTTGGGGATATTTATCCCTGGTCCCCTCTCTGCAGGGATGCTACAGGCTGGTTGGATCTCTTGATTAAAGATGACCTTTGATCACTTCCATCAGGTGGCCTGCTCTATGCGCCTTTTCTCTCCAGGCTTTGCCAGGTTAAGGAACAGCAGTAGCAGAATCCATGGGGTATGCATTTCCCCATGTGATCTTTTTATATCCTGGCCATACCCTTATAAATAGTCCCTTTCTTAAATGCTCCTCAATTAGTTCATATCCAGGGTTCTATTTTCTACCAGGTTCCAGACTCACAGATTTTTTTATATAAAATAACAAAAAAACCCATCAGTCTTTATGATTAAGGCATATTAATAATTATGAATTATTTAGATAAGGAAGCTGTGCAAAGCATAAACCTCCATATTATAAAAGGCTGTGCAAACATGGTTTTGGTGATAAATATAGATTCTTCAAAAAAATAACAACTCCAGTGGCTGGTCCTAAATTATATTCATTTGGAAATCATCAAAATTTTGCAGTCATTTTTAAGTTTAATAGTTAGAAAAGTATAAATTTTATGAGTCCAAAATGAGTTCCCTTTACCTCATTATAATTTATAGAAACAAAAGTATTTTACAAAAATTTTGTTACAATTTAAAAATTATTTTAAAATCACAATAATTTTTCAATTAAAATAATTTAAACATTTTGTTATAATTATGTATAACATGATTATAATATATATCAAGTTATTTTTCTCTACTAATTTGAAAACTTAAGAAAAAACTAGTCAGTGTTTAAAGAGAATTGGAATATATTTGACAAATTCATAATTTAAAGAGGTTAAAGAGCCAACTCTTAATAATTATTCCACCAATCTACTCTCTTGTGGAAGGAAAAAGGAACTAGTTGAACAAATTGTAAAGACATTAATGATAAAATAATTGCTTGACTGGCTCTTTTATATTTCAACCAATTTTTCCTACCAGGTAGAAAGGAGGTAAATTTTGAATTCCAGCTCCTTATTCTTCTTTTAAAGGCCCCAAATAGGCATAAATGTAAGCTTTTTAAAACACCTATATGGATTATCAAAGTTGTTTAAATATGTATTCATCATTTGTGAAGCATATATCCTTACAGTTAATGGTGTTCCTAGGCATTATAAATTTTTCATAAAGTGATTATTACATCACACATGAAAATGTAATTCTTATGTCTTTCAAGACATTAGCAACTATGATAATCAAAAATCACTATTGAAGAGTTTCACCTTTCAGAGCAAGACTTAAAAAGTCTTTAAGATATTTTCTAGAAAGACTTACTCTTTCCTCACCTGGAGATTTTCACTACTTCTGGTCACTATTACACATTGAGGAGTCATAGCAGATTTCACTGACCTTCAGGCACTAAGAACTTTCAAGCCACTTATGTTTAAATATCTATTGTCAAACTTAAGCATGAGAATTAATTTATTTTCACTAAAAATCAGTGCTGAGAGTCACTAAGTAGAGCAAGGTGACAACCATATTGGAAAAAATCCAAATAGTAAAATGTAATGTATGAACTTACCTTAGCAAATCCTATCATTCACAATGAAAGTTCATAAAAGGTAGATATCAGTGAGATCCAATAGTTAAAGATGCAGAGGACTTTAGCTCTCCTCCATACCTGACCCGTCATAAGGAAAACTAGTATCAGAACAAGTAACAATGAAAGCAGGCAGAGTAAGTGGTATACAACTCACTCAGCTCTATTCAATCCCAGCTCTCTGCCTTTGATGCTCCGACAGCACCTTGAATGTTTACTCAAGACATAAACCATAATATTCTAGCAGCAATATTCAGGTAACCTTCTGGTCCGAGTCAGGCTACAAAATCCTCCAATAAGCTTCTGAACACAGGACCAATTCAAATCTTAAGGCTTGGGTGACTGTCCATAGGTTTTATAGGTCACTGAGTTCTGTAGGTTCTGACACCCTATTCTTGTCGGGGCAGGAGTGCCAGTCTGGCTTTTCTGTTCAGTCCAAACTAGAAAGATCAGCCATTTCACAATTTCATTTGAGAGAATCCTGGTGCTTCTTTACCAAGCCTCTGACATTAAGGACAGTAAAACATACAGTGCGTATACTAGCTGGTTGTGGTTCTTGACTTTCCGATTAGAGTTATTCAATTGCTAACTAATCAGTCTTTCGGAATACTTAATAATTAAATAACTAACCATTGGTTCTTGTATTTCTGATTAGGACATTTCAAAGTTCATATATAAACTCATCTGAGGTGTGTGTGTGTGTATGTGTGTATGTGTGTATTTATAGACAGTATAGCACAAATTTTAACTCTCCACCTTATTCTGTTACCTTCTCTAAAAATATCGTTCTTTCTTCTGTTCTTAGCTGCCAATGTGCGGGGTGTATTTAACCATAAAATTACCCCCATCTACTTTGTGTTGAAATTTTTCCTTTCTGTTATTAAGTTATAAGTCCACTTGAGTTTCATGTCTGATATTGAACTTTTCTGTCTCTTCCCCATGCAGACCATGTTTTCATAGACAGAGAGCTAATGTTCACTTGGCACCATGCCTGATGCACTACAGTCCCACAGTATTTGTGAATGAATGAGGTATTGAAAGGTCCTCCTATAATTTCAGGCCTTAGTTTATAGTCAGGCTGTGTTCTTTAAAATTTTTTTGTAGCTTTGAATTTTATCTAACCAAAACAATTTTTAAAACATAAATCATTTAAATTGCTTTTGGTATGGTAGGAAAGATATAACAGCCTTGAAGTAAATACAAATATCATAGTGTTGTAAGGAAACTCTTTCTAAAATGAAACAAAAAAGCAGTTTATCTGTACAGACTCACAAAATATACAAGTTATTTATGTTGTTAGAAGATAAATATATTATAAGAATAATGTATTTGGGGGGATTTTATTTCTTAAATATAGAAATAAAAGCAAGAAATCACAAATAACTTTGATTCAGCCTTTAAAATTACTCATGAACCTAGAAGTCACATGTTTCCACTTACAGTTAAGGAGAAAGCCTTGAAAGAAACTTCCAGCAAAGAAACTGTCGACACAAAAGCTTTGGGTTATATCTTGGTCTTTGCCTATTTAGTAAAGAAGCAATCCAGGAAGACCATTTACTGAAAGATTTCAATAGAGTCTTATTCTTTTGATGCCATCAAAAATTCAATTTTCTAAATCTTTTTACTAGGAAGGGCAAAGAGCTCTTCTGTAAGACTTGGGCATGTATTTTAATAGTTTCAAGGACTGATGACTTATAACCTTGAGAGTAGGGCAGGTTTTATATTTGCTAAAATGTACTGTAGAATATAGGTTTTATTCACTTAATGTTGTAAACTAAATGTACCCAAAGAGGTTGATTTTGTTTAACATCTTGTGACAATTAATCCTTGACCATGACCCCAAAGATCTAGTTACGATTAAGTATATCTGATGAGAAGATTCTGTGGTTTCTCAAGAACTAAGAACTTACATGATATTCCCTTGCAAAAGTTATATGCAAGTAAGATATGTAAGTATCTAACAGATTAACTTTAAAACATAGTGTAAAAACGTGTTTGTGTGAAGATTAATAATATCCCTTATGGTAAAGCAGCATGCATGTATTTATTGTCTTTTTTTTTCTATCAAGGCAATACATAAGTATTATTAAAAAAACAAATTATTTAAAAAGATTTACAACTAAAAACAGTATTCCCCCACTGATCCCCACTCTCCAGAGGCAGTCTCTTGCAATTCTGCTATTTTTATAATGAAGGCATCCATATTTATAAAAAAATAAGCTATTTACATTTTCTTGGTATCTTAGTTTAAAATATTGTGTACTGGCTTCCATTTACACCCTCTCTACAGATTTGTAAGTATAATTATATCAAACTTTATAATATATGAATTTGACAATATCTTTTACATCTGAGCCATTGTGTCAGAAATGATAATATTTTGTGAAAAGCCTCTTGTTTCTGTAGGAATTAATATTTATCTTATTTTTTAATTGCTTAGTTTTCTATTAGTACCTATTTATAATTTGTATCTAAACTCCACAAAAATTTTAAGTGTCCTTTCAGTATAATCAAACTTATGTCTTCAGTATATGTATGTAAGTCGTCAGTGTGTGTGTGTGTGTGTGTTTGTCTATTTATTCATTTATTTCCTCTGGAGCCCCTTCCCTTCCCTTCCTCTCTCAGGCCCCCTGCCAACACCTGCCCCCAGGCAGCTGGCCTCTTCGCCCCGTCCCTCCCTCAGGAAGTGTTCTGAAGTTGCCCCAGACTAGGGCCTGGTCAGGGTGGAGGGTGGAGAAGGGGTTTTCCCAGGAGGGTTGAGACCTCAGGGTGAGTTGTGCCAGGAGCCCGGGGGAAGGGAGAGGATGCACCCCGCGCGCCCTAGGGAAGACCAGTCAGGCGCTGGGACCCCGACTTCTCTGCCCACAGGAATCTCAATCTCGTAGATGTAGGGGGGCGCTCCGGGGGTTTGGGCTGCGGACACCTGGGTCAGAGGGCACTGCATGCCCGGATGCCCGAGGGCCGGGCTCACTGGGGAGGAGTCTGGCTCGATGCTTAATGTCAGCCAGCGGCAGTCCCCAGGGTGGCCTGGCCCCGCACCCTGGGAATCACGGTGCCCTGACCCCTCACCCGAAGGCCCACTCAGGTATTTTATATATAAATATATGTGTATGTAATTTTACATGTATACTGTTTTCCCTGAAACATCCTTCCCGTCGCCCTGCGTCGTCCTCCCCTGATGGCTCTTTGCCATCATCCTGAATATTATTCCCTTATGTGAAAATTTGGAGCCAGTGTTCCACAAATTGTAGGACATCCATCCTTTTGTTTGATTCATATTCTTTTAGTGTGTACATTCTCCGGTTTGAAAAGAAAACGCCTAAGAGGTAAAACACTTGAAATCTTTCATTCAGAAAAGGCAGCTTCACTTGGCGCTTCTTTGCAGAGGCCTGGGTGCCGCCCTCTGGCACCCAAGCGGCTGGAGGGGTTGCCACCATCACCCGTGCCTAGTCCAGGTGCAGTTTCCCCCGGCCTCTCCACAAAGGACACCTCCACCGTCTGTCCTGAAGAGGCGGGTGCTCGTCTGGCTGTGCACAGGTGAAGGGCCCTTAGGTCTCGCTGCACATACAGAATTTCATCCTTTTTTTTTCTGACCCTACCCCACACCTTAACTTTCAGAAGTTCCTGTTGCCCTGAATTCCTGAACTTTTCAGAGGTAGCAGGGTTTTGCTGTGTAAACCCACAAGGCTCTCCACCCTTTACCACCCACCCCTGCAACCTAAGCGGATGGACCTTTAGAGGTTAACTTTCTCTGCTCTGCTAATTACCCGTCAGCCTGCTTTCCAAGATCTGTTTTGTGGACTTCCCCCTGTCTTGTTAGATCTTCTACTGTTTTGGTCCAGGCAGAGTTTTGCCTATAAAGAAAATACTTTGTTGTCTTGGTGGCGTTTTATAAAACATTCATGGCTTCTGTTTAGTCTCAATGTTCCCTTTAAAATCATGTGATGCCACTTTACAAAGAAGTGCCTACACTCCCCACTGGCTGGATAATTTCGACTGTATTGCAATGCCATAATTTTTTACATGAAACCTCTGCTGTTAGTATTATGTTGGTGTTTTTAAGTAAATAGATTTAAACAGTCATCCAAAACATTTGTGTTATCTGCTAAGCATTGTTAGTAAGTCATATTTACATAACAAAATTTTAACTGGTAGTTCTGGGTGATGGGTGAATTAAGTTCATCTATTTCATCATTTACCTATTCTGTAATTTCCAAATTTTCAACAACGGGCATGTATTTACATTTATACTTTTAAAGGGGAAAAAGTACAATGCTATGTTTAAACTAATTTAAACTCCCAAAGGATAGTCGTTATTTTCTCTGACTAGTGATTAAGTCAAATTCAGTGCTGGGAAGAGGGGACTGTTAAACATAGCAAACTGGTCATTACCAGGCCCTGCTTCTTACTGAATGAAGAGAGGTGTGGGCAGCGTCAGCATGCACAGTGCTCTGGACGGAACAAATGCTCTATAAATGACGGGCTGTGCAAATTTCATGATCATCGCCTTGCTGGAATTTTACAAACTCAGAGAAAAGCATACAGCAATAATAGACTAAACAGATCCTTTGCTAATGTGGCATTAATGATAAAATGTCTCTAAAAAAGTTTTGATTTTGAAATATGTTCATGACTCTAAGTTCTAGGATCTTGGTCTTTATGGCAGTTTTGTAAGATCAAGATAAGCTACATTTAATTCCTTTGAAAATGGTTTTTAGAAACCATTTAGTGAGGTCCCTCACATAGGCCTCACAAAGCGGATGGCATTTAACCTGAGATTAGAATGAGAAAATCTGAATATGAAGTTGGGCAGGGGGGAATGTCCCCTCAGGTAGGCTCATGCTTGGCATATGGAAATTAAACCATCTCAGCTCAAAATAAATTCTTGGCTATTAGGATTTCTTTAGGGGTGGCTCTAGGTTGAAGATTGATAAATCCCTTTCTGACTCTTTAACTGTAGAAATAGATGTTTGACCTCACACATTAGAATAGAAATGCAAATCAGAGCTACAAAGTGATACAGCTTTGTAAAGTGTGATTGGTGTAATAAAAAAATCTTCATAGTATATTGCAGTCGTGGGTCTGTAGGAAACTGTCCCTGCCATGCTTCACCAGCAAGAATATAAATTGGTACAGTTGACCTGGAGGGCAGTTTGAAGGGCTATGGAGGCAGTGAGAATATAAAGCAGTGCAATTGCTAGCACTACAAACGCATACGCTTTTAAACGAGACATCGTATTTCTTCCTGTACATGCATCTAATGATGTAAGATCAAGGTTGCTAATTATAGCATGGTTTATAATTTAATCCCAAAAGACTGGAAACCCAAATCTTCCTCAATAGGAGGCTAGTTAAATTATAATACATTCATACCAAACTGGGAATACGAAACTTTGGAAAACTATGCAGCTGTATAAATAAATGAGGAGGCTGTGTACTGCTCTCTAAACATTTCTAAGATGTCCTTAAGTGAGAAAAGCAAGATGCAGAAACAAACTTTAAAAATTGTCTCACATCAAGAGACTGTAAAAAGTGAAAATCAACTGGGAAAACACCATATACTGTCAAAATGATGGATATTTTAAAATTGTTCTCACAAAAATTGGTCCTAGAGTTGCTTTCTATTTAGGAGAAGCAGTCTGGAAGTGGGTAGTGAGGCACTAGGAAATTTTCCTCAGGGCTGTGCTAATCTGGGTTTATGGGGTTTATTTTGGTTTATAAGGAGGGGTTGGGTTGAGAGTATAAACACTGATAGTAAAGTACCCAAGCCTGTCCTTGGAACTGCCTCTGGTATCTCCCTTATTTTTATTTTACAAAAAACACCCAGGCAAAAGATATGTTAAAAAGATTTAATTATACATATGCATATATTTATCATTCTAACATTTAATGTATATATTATATTGCTATATAGAATCATATAATCAATATATTTATAATACTTCTTTAGTACATTATGTTCTGCACCCAAGAATGTTGGCCTCAACCCATCAAAAAACAAAACAAATCCCTTTCCTCCCTGTTCGCGTTATCATAAATCACTTCCTGTTAATGCTTGCTTATTTGTTCATTTCAAACATAAATTATGTTTACTATAGAGTGTTGTATTTCTATTTTACTAGTTCTTTTCCCACATAAAATTATTTTGCTCTTTAACCTTCCAAAGCATTTCTGAAATGTGGCATTCAACAGCATTGAGGACATCAGTGAAGTAGCCTTTACTGTAGGACAAACAGAAACTGGACATTTATAAAAAATATAACTTTGAGGTGTGTCTAGGTGGTCAAATATTTAGCAATAACAACACAGGAAATGAAAGAAAACTTAGCAAATGCTAGATATTGACCAAAGAAGAAACATATCACCAACTATAAACTCACCCCCAAAAGAGAAAGAATCATTTTTTTTCCCCACATAGGACATTAGTAGGCCTAAGTATGGATCAGTCTGTAATTTTACTCTTTGCTTTACAGGATAGCTTAGAAATTCACAATAGGAGATAGATCTGAATTCCACTGTGTAGTTCGTTTTCCTCTTGGGGAATCCATTCTGCATCCTTTTGTCCACAACTCTAAGTGGCAGATAAAGAATTCACTATAGCAACTATGTCTACAGCAGATTCAAAATTGCCACTCATCCATTTGTGAACAACAAGTAAATAACAAAAGAGACATTAAAAGTCTGTTTCTTTTCTCTTCCTCCTCTGAAATATCTCTTCCAGTGAAAGAAATAGTTTGAAATGGCTGTCCATTCAGCAGCACTATATATAATAGCCATGGGAATGTAGTTGACATTTACCTCCTGGAAGCTCAGTGTCCCCATGAGACAGAGAATCTTTTTGGATTTCTCGATACTTTTCTTCATGACACTCAATTATTAACCCCTCAGGTTTTTAATGTGCCTGCAGTAAAAGGAGCTGGGTACCCCAAATTCATCCCAATTCTGTGATCATGGAGACCAGACTGAATAGGCAAAATATTTCCTTTTTAGCAAGGATTTGGTGATTTTAGTACCTGGAGAAAAAGTAAATCAACTCAAGAAAATGGAAGCCCAAAGGAAGCCAAAATGCATTATAGATTACATTTGTCAGTACTTAGAACTTCTGCTTTATCTGTTTTAGAAATTTTGTTTTCAACTCTTTTGAATTCATGTGAATATTGTTGGCTTGTGAAATCTGACAGGACCAGTGCTTGCAGCAGACTTTGAAATGTTGCCAAACTAAGCCTGAGATGTAGTTTACATTATGGGAAATATAGTATTTCAGCATAATTACCAATTTGTAAAATCAGAAAGAGTAACAGAGCTTACCACAGCCATATAGTTAGATTACTAGAAACCATTCTCATCTTACCTTGTTGCTCAAATTATGGGCTGAAATTGAATTTAATCTCCATAGAGATTGTAACAGTTTTGACTTTTCACATTCCATTTGCTTGGAACCTCGACAAGAGCTAGTGGACATATCATATTTTTTGGTTATTTTCTTATGCTAGTTGATCTGGTAGTGTAATTCTTATGTCCTTAAGATGGAGAAAAAAGATATATGATTATGATTCCTCTGCAATTTACCCTCCCACAGAAGCAGACTTAAAATATCCATGTCGGATAAAAGGATTTACTGGTTTGGTATGTTTCTTGACTTTAGAATGGCAGTTCATCATAGTATCACAGGTATATTTTTTGTTTAAAGATAGACAGTGATAATTAAGAAATACACATTTTTTAGTTTTCATATGTCAATGAAATGCTGGTGGCTTCCCTGGCTCTGGTGTAATTAGTTGGCAACATCTGAAATTAGGTTGGATAATTTATATCTGAATATTTCTTTTCTGTCTAAAATCTTTAATTTTCTCTGCTGTTTAAAATCCTCAGTTTATATACCACATGATTTTTAACTGTACACGGTAGTTGAAAAAAGACTAAAAAGAGAAAAAAATATGTTTATAATTATTTCCCCCAATTAGCTCATATTCTATGACTCTTTTTTTCAAGATTAGTCAATAATTTAGGCCTCTCTTCCAATAGATTTTTGATAGCAATTGATGATGTTTCAAAGTGGCTATCAATTTGAGAGATTTGAAGTCTAAACCTTTTTTTCTGCTATTTCTACAAAAGAAAACATTAAAAGGTTACATGCATACTGGTATCAACATAAATAATAAAAATTACTATGGTGTTAGTTACTCCTTACATTTCATCAGTTTAATTCTGAGATTCATCATTTGTACCTTTTTAATTAAGAATTTGCTTGAAAGCAAATCAACTAACAAAGCCAAAATAAAGATTTGTGGCACAAAACTTAGATACTCTTATCACCTGTCATTATCAGTAATGAACATTTTCAAGCTCCGTTAGCAAATCTCCTTAACCACATTTTCCATTAACACACTAAGGACAGCGTATTCACCAAGTTATTGTGGTACCGTTGTCAAAAGTCACTGATCTATCAAGGAAGTCCTCCTTGAAAAGGTGATAATTGAAAGAAATGAAGTTATGGGATCTTGAAGCAGTTTATAGGGTGGGAGTGCATCTTGTGTGGTCATTAAGAGGCCAGTATTGCTGGAAATGGTAAAAATGGAGTAGAATTTTAGAAGTTGCCATCAGAGAGGTAGGGGCAGGATTTGAGATCTGAAATCTGGGGATTTCTGACCATGGTGAAGATTTTGTATTTTAATCTGTGCATGATGAAAAGTCATCTGAGGTCGTTGATGAGGAATGACATGATGTGACCTGTGATTAGGGAGTTTAGTCTGGGATGCATGTGACGATATGCTATAGGCCAGCAAAGCCAACAGCAGAGGCTCAGCAGGCAGGTAAGAAGAGGAGATGTTTCTTGCGCCAGGCAGTGAATCAGTGGAGAGGCAAGAAGCCGTCATTTCTGAGTCAGGGATAGGGGCCAATCGGATAAACAAAAGTATTAAATTGAACAATTCAATTTAATATAAAATACTATAGATCTTTCTACAGGAAAGTGAGTCAAAGCAGCTAAAAATGAACGAATGAAGAAAGAAGTACCAAAACAAATTGCAAGTAGAAATAAAGCAGAGTTTGGCCAAAATTGGATTTGATTTATCAAGCCTTGTTGAGGATTAATAAATAACAAGATTTGAATACAAAGAGTGAAATATGCAATAAAGCTAAATTGCCATTAACTTTTAGGTGCCCCAAGAGCTGTTAAAAATGCAAAAGAGGGGGTAGAAAACTCAATAAACTCTTAGTCCATGCTGTTTTTTTCCCATTCCAGTAAAATACACCAACTGCTCAACCAAAAGCCTAAGAGTGTCCACAATTCTTTCCCTCACCTCCTACTTCCATGTCATTAGTAAGGCTTACTGGTTCAAACCATCAGACTGTATCTTACATGCTCCCATTTTACTTGATCTCCACCACTCATAAGCTAGTCAAGCCAACATCATTTTCCACCTGGACTTCTGCAGTTCCTCCAAATTAGTCTCTCTTTCTTGTATCCTTTTTTGAACACCAATAATACGTTATCTTCCCAATGGCCTAGACTAATCTTTTGAAAGCATGAATCAGAACCATTTCAAATGTCTTGCTTCAAAAATCTATGATTTCCCTTTCACTTAAAATCTGTAAACCTTGCAATGACCAACAATTTTTTTCATGATCTTGTTCTTCTCCATATTTTTAATCATATCTATTGGCAGTCTCCCCCATAGGGGGCGTAAAGCAAAAAATAAATAAATAAGTATTAATTTACAAGAACAAGGAATATAGCCAATGGAATACTAGCAGTCAAGGGAGTTAACAAAGTTTTAACAGACGAAGCATTTGCATTTTTTTGTATTGCATTTGTATTTTATTTGCATCGTATCTGTATTTATGACTGACTTAACTGGATAGAGAAATCTTCAGTCACAAAAGCTGCAGAGAAAACGCTGATAGAAGTCAGTCACCTTTTCCCCCAAATTAGGATTTGGAGGCACAAGTATAACAGAAGACAGGGCGAGGGAGAGGCTGAATAGTGGAGTATTGATTAAAAGTCTGTTTAAAGAAAATGACAGTTTTTGTCATATATTATATGACACACAGCAAGGAATGTTAACTTGGGATTTTTCAGGACTCAGGTATAAAAGAAGAAAAACAATGTTGAAGCAAAAATTATACTGCACAAAGTTAAACAATCAAGGAAGATATTATTCAAAGCCATAACTATAGGAGAGAGAGGCCAAACTCAGTCTTAATAACTATACTCCCCAGAAACAAAGGCCTGGATAGGCTTTAAAAGGCAGTGTTGGGAGTTCTAGGCTGTGTTTGCTAATTGGCTTGACCTAAAGGAAAAGTAAATTTCCTCCAATCTTCATCACTGAAGGTAGCTGCCACACCTTGCAGCAAGGATCCCATCAAAGTCAGGCTTCTGCCCTCCCAAAGGAACTGGGAAGTAGTGGTGCTAGCTCCCTTGATGTTTACTTTAAAAATATGGTTTCCAGGTCCTTGAGAAAAACATTCCTGGATTATGTAAACGGCAAGAGGGTTTTAGAAAGATTTACATCTCAAAAGGGCAGAGAAAGAATTTGTAATTACAGGTTCCTAAAGTAAATGCTCTAAGAAATGGGACGTCACAGCCAAGTCAGGAAAAAGCTGCCTGAAATATAATAAGGTGAGGGGAATATATGGCCATCATCCACAAGAAGAATCACTGTAAAATCACTGTTTCAAAAGCAACATTGTATGCTAGCATGCAAAGAATCAGTAGCAAAATTCTGTGAGGAAAGAATTCCAAGGTAGAATTCTCTATAATAGCCGCCTTGCCAGTCAGTCATGGGGATAGTTTAATGTAGGTGTACATATGCAGGGACTCAAAAAAGTTACCCATTTACTCTCTGTTCTAGCTGAGATAATAGGTTATATGAAGGTTCTCATCAGATTCAAATAAGAGACTTTTTTTTGTGGCTAGACTAGATATTAGACAGAGTGGAAGGAGATTGGAAAAGAAGAGGGAGAGGATTCCTAGGGGAATGGGATCGGAGGATAGAAAGTAGCTAAAAAAATCTGGAGAAAACGGTTAGAGATGTTATGACAAAATTATATATGTTAGTTTTCAAAACATAAATAACTTGTACAAATCATTAACAAGGCCAGGACTCCAGTGGATAAAAAGCAAAAATCCTGCATGTATAACTTACCAAAAGACACACACACATACAAAAATAATGACTGTGTGTTCAACCTAACAGTAATAAAAATCATAAATCGAATAATATGAATGTCTCTTGGTCGAGAGAAAGTAAAATTACTTAAAATGCCTTTGTTAGTGTGATACTTAGAGTTGGGAGAACTGCTAATGCTAAATGTTAATTGGTGCCATCTCCCCAAAAGCAGTTTGGCACATGTATCAACATAAAAATGGGCTTATACTTTGACCCAGTTGTTATACTTATCAGTAAGAAGTATAATGGGATAAGCTCTTAAGGGGCATTGAAATATTTTTATCACAATATAGTTTGTAGTAAATTTTAAAAATTAAAAACAAAGTGTCCATTACTAAAGATTTGATTAAAACTATACAGTAAAATAGAGTGTAATCTTAAATATGATAATAAATGAGAAAATACCCATAATAAAATAATGTTGAGTGAAAAAAAAAAAAACCAAACAATAGCCTTACATTTGCAAGATTACCAATGTAGATATACACACGCATACAGAAATCTTAAGCCTATATACAGTGATTTAATGGTAGCTATCTCATGGTGTGAGATCATGAGTGATTTGTGGTTCTTCTTTTTTGTTGATGTTTCTTTTTATATTTTTCTGTGAATACCTGCTACTTTTAAAATAAGAAAATAAATACATATCATAATAATCATGTGAGAGCATCCTGTGTAGTCTCATTGACATTTGGAAAATGTCCCAGTTTTATTTCTCTTTGGGATAATTTTCAGTGGGCATTAGAGTTCCATTTGTAAAAAGCATCTTGTCTGTACTTGTTATCATCTACAGCCTTCTTTATAAAACATCTGGATCACTGCTTAGCTGGGAAACTCTCTTTGAGCAGGATGCTGTGAAGTTTTAAGTTGTGATGTAACCTTGTGTGAGTTACCTGTCACTAAATGAGAATAGCTGGTATTTTAGCCTTGATTTTCAAAAGGTTTTTCTGGTTCAGCCGAGGGATACTTCTGTTTTTCCACCTGGAAAGATTTAGTTACATTGCTGAAGTTCAAGTGTTTACATAAAATCTTGAATTGGGTTCATAACAAAAAGTAGAAAATAGTAAGGAAAAAAAAAAAAAAAGAAAGGAAAGCTAGTTTGAGGGACTGGGAAACATCCTTAACTAAAAAGCCTTGTTCTTTGTCTATACTTGGTGAGTCAGCTAGTCCACTCATCCCTCTTCCCTAAGAATTAAGACTATAGCCTTAGCACAGAGACCAGATCAGTTCTTATCTCTGTAGACATCTAAAATTAATTGCAGTCGACTCCATGTTCTGAATAATGGAATTGATGCTCTTAGAATCCATGTTGGAAATGTAAGGAGATTTATAGATCATTTTTCTTAATTCCTTATTTTATAAGAAGACAATGGATTTATAAAAAGTTTAAGAATCCTACTCATTCTCTGTTTATAGCTGAACAATCTCCACAACTCTGAAGCTACATGGCCCTTGTGCTGAAACCTCTTCCTGCTTAGACAGCCATCAATCTCCTTCTATCCAATTTAGGACAGGAAAAGTTGGATTCAAAGGAAGACATTGGCAGGGCTTTTCTAAAAGTAAAAAAATACTATTTGTAATTTTCTTTCTTTTCCTTTGCTTTCCTTTCCCCTCCTTTTTTTTTCAACTTCAAAATACTTTACTACCTTGTAGAACCAGAAGAACATCTGACACTAAGGCCAAATCCACCAGTCTGAGGAAAGCTTAGAGACTTTTATCATTTGTCTTCCCTCTCTTTGCTTTTAAAAGCTCAGAAATATTTTTGTTGTAATTATTTAACTGAATATATTTTCATGAAATAATTTAATAAAACATTCCTTAGGTTCTTACAGGATTGACATAGCAGCTATTATATAAAGTATATTAAAAATCTTCATTTTAAGAAAAGTATTCAAAAATCTAAGGATTAATTATGAGTTTTAATAATAAATTCTCCAGGTCTGTGGAAGCTTACTAACTTGGGAGTTTTCTATTGGAAAGAAAAACAATTCAAAATTGCTAGTATATGATGAGGTTTACAAATGAATACTAATTTAGAAGAGAAATTGTCATTTCAAATTGATGATTTTTTGAAAGCAGACAAATGCAAGTGTTTGCAAAATTAAGCATGCTATCTTTGTGAATAATTTTTTTTCCTGTAATCCTTTTTCATTATCAGTTCTTATGACAATTATTTCTAATAAAAGTTTCTAGATAGTGTAGCTCCAGGAGGAGGGGGGTTCCTCACCCAGGGGAAGATCTCTGTGTATTCGGTGAGACTGAATAAAGGAAACGGAAGGGGGCTGGGGATTTAAAGGAGGTTACCACGTTTTTTCTCACAGCAGTCATAGAGAGCTTGATGCATGTGGCTGGCTCAAATGTGCTCCCTATGCTGGCTGCAGGTTCTGCTCGCCAGAACAAACTTAATTCTCTAGGAAACTGCTTTCTCCCCTCTCTCCTGGCTCTCTGCTCTGATGGTCAGGCTTAATTCTCCAGGAGCACTGAGGCATGATGGCTTTCTCTCTGCTCTCCCTGGCTATGCTCCATCCCTGCCCCTTGCATCTGGAGGAACTCTTTGGGCAGGTTTCTGGTGACTGGCAGACACCTGACCAACTTCATACCAGGAACACAGAGAGGAGAGAATGTTTGTTTCCTCTGTATGCCTCCCCTGGGCAGGTATTCCTGTCACTGACCAATGGCTCTGTCACTGGTAAACATCCCAGGTATGTGTAGACAAATTCGTACTATGTACACAGTGGGTGCTATTCAGGCCAGGCAGGAATCCTGGTCAGAAAATTCAATTTTCCCCACCCTCCACTCCTCCACGATTCTTGTTTCACAGTCTGTGTGCCCACAATCTTCCATGATGTCCCCTGTGCAAGAAAGAAAGAGCACTGTAACAAGATTACACAACAGCAACAGAGGACATTAATAACATACAAATAACAACAGAAATAATAAACAACAAAACAATGGAATCTTCAAGCCTGAGGCTCCAGCTGCATTCAAACCAGTCCTACTCAGATGAGTCCATCACATGCACTTTGTGTGAGGCCAGTAGCTGAACCAGCAGGGAGCTCCATGCACTCTCAGCAAGCAGCAGGTGTTGCTTGGGTGCAGTCCCAATCCACAAAGTCTGTAGAGGAGATGAAACTTAAGGGAAAAAAGGCATATGTTTAATGAGGTAAATATTGTATATCAGGTAGGATGCATGAAAGAGAGTAGTCCTGTGACAGCACTGTGGCAGAAATTGGGTCCTGTATATCAGACCTTCGCCCCTCTCCCTGTGGGGGTTACTGAGGGGTCTATATATATTTCTACTGGAGGCACATGCACTGGCCACGGTGATAAGACAAAACTTCCTGGTAAGATGCTCTTACCTTCTGGCTGTTTAGGGTGCACTACCATAATCTTTGGGAGCCACTCTGCTGTTACTCCAGGAACACACAGGAGGTCAGCTTCCAGGCCTTGTCCCCAAGGTGCCAGAAGGGCCAGCCATCACTGGTCCATGTGTCAAAATACCCAAGGCCATGTAATCTCCAGGTTGCTGTGGGACTCAATCATACAATGCATTCGGCCAGGTTCTGCTGACTTCTTCAGAGGTCAAAAGCAGGACCCACGTATGGGCTACAGCCCATATTGTCTTGCCCCAAGGCAGGCTGTCCTGCTAGCCAATGCATATGGTCCAGTACATCTGCTTCATCATTCCCTGGGAATGCCAACAGCATATGGCCTGCAAGCTGCTGCCAGAGGCCCTAGACACAGCCGTCTTCGGTCATACGGACATCCAGCTCGCAGGGCCTTGGTGGGTCTGTCTCACTCAGGCTTTCATGGTCTTGATTGTCCACTTTGCAGCAGCAAAGGTAAATCCACATGTTTCATCTCGGCCCCACCTGATGCCCTTTCAGACCAAATAGGATAAGGAACTCAGAATTTGTGCCAAGTGCCAGATAAACACTGTCCAGGAGCATACAAGACCCAAAACCTCTTGCAATAATGCCACATTTTTCTGTAAGAGAATCAGAGGTGAGCATAACATCATACACAGTATTAGATGCCCTATCTCCAAGGGGATTCGGGCTTGTTTCACACTGATAGCCCCACCCTTGCAAACCTTTGTGGAGGGGGTAGGGGGAGTTCCACGAAACCACTCAGGGTCACAATAGATCAGGGAGCATTCAGCGCCTGTGTCCACCAGAGCCAGAACACACTGAGGACTTATAAATTGATCAACATGTGGCCTCTAGCAGCAGAGGCCCCGGCCAGTTCCCCAAGGCATGTGCCTTGAGCCTCCCCTCAGTCAAGCCATAGCGTCCAGTCGTCTTCTGGTAAGGGTCCAGGCAGGGTCACTGTACTCCCCCCAGTAAGTCCTGCAGACACGTGGCTTTGTCTCTGGCTCCATTTCTTGACCCACAGTGACTGGACCTCTGCTCTTGCTACAGTTGCTGCCACAGCTCCAGCAAGATCTTATTTGGCTGCCCATCCAGTTTCTCTTTTGCTGCCCCACCTTTATCAGATCAACCTACATCTGGGTCCTTGAGACCTTCACGAGTCCCTTTAAATTCTTTCAGTAGCAGATTGCACTGTCTTCCACTCCCTCATTGCTTTTGTCTCTCCCAAATCTGCTGCAGTACAAGGAACCTCATTTATGGGTTGCCTTAAATGAGGGGCAAGAATAGACACTAGGGACCCAAAGAGGGATGGGGAGTTGTTTGAGGCCCGAGATTTCTTATTCTCACTGTAAACAACTCCTCATCCGGATCTTGGTGTTCTGGGTTTATAATGGGCCTTCTTCATGCCCAACTCCCATTAACACTTGTTAGAGCTCAGCATACATCTGTCATGTAGCGGGGAAGGATGGTAAGTCACCTTTATTAAGCCTTACCTCCCAGATGGTAGCCATGATCCAATCAAGGAAGATGTGGTTTCCCAGGATCTGATTTTGTAACCTCTGCAGGAGAGAGCGGTGATTCGTCAGGAAAGCCAGCTTCCCCATTTCTGACCCAGACAAAATAATTCCACCAACCCCTAAGTCCGAAAGGCACAAAAGCCAGGTGGACGTAAGCTCTGAGGGCTTCTGCTGAAACTGGGAGCACAAATCCAATGGCTCACCCTGGGCATAGGAGAAGAGCATGTAGTGCTCCACAACCTGGGGTAGGGCCTACATCTTTCCCTGTGGAACCGACTATATCTTTACTTTCTTAGTACAACTGGGAGGGCTTTCAGTAGGGGAGGGGGCTGGTAACTCTGGTGCACTGGCTACACTAGCAAAGGCTCCACCCTTGGCACCATCCCCTCCTCCTTCCCAGGCTTCTCTTCCCCTTAACATCTCTTCCACCATTTCTGGAGCTGAAGGCACCACCCCTTCCTTCACCTCCCCCATAGCATCTGGCAGCCCCGCATTCTCCAGCTGCTCCTTCCCATGCCACCTGTACATTCCTCAGCAGCACTATCTCAGTCTCTAACAACCTTCTTTCCTTCCTCATAGCATTCCACAAGTTGCATTCCCATTCTGCCACTTCCCACAGAAGCGCTTCTCTCCCCCCATGGTAACCCTGTCTAATGCTATCAGAAACATCCAGCCCACAGTTCCCATTGTACTCAGTCCCTCTAAGGAATCCCTTTGTTGTGGAGGGCCAACTCCTCTGCCTCAGGCGTCCTAACCCATCACCAGTTGTGGGGAGGGGCCCAATCCTCTAGGAGACAAGCCACGCAAGACCAGATCCCCATTGGGGGATCCCCAGTGTCTTGCCACCATCTATATGGGCAGTCTGCTGAGGCAGCCCTCCCCTGCAACAGCCCTTAAGTCTCACCGAAATCCCACCGACTAAGCCGGGATGCAGCCCCCGGAGGAGGGGGTTCCTTGCCCAGGGCAAAATCGCTATGTAGTCCAGTCTGAATAAAGACAAGGGCAAGGAGTTGAGGATTAAAGGGGGCTACCCTGTTAATTCTCATGGCAGTCACAGACAGCTCCCTCCATACACATGGCTGGTTTGAATGCCCTCCCCTGGCTGGGTAGAGGTTCTGCCCCTCAGCATGAGCTTAATCCCCTAGGAGCACAGCTCTCTCCCCACTCCTCTGGCTTCCTGCTCCCTAGCTCAGGCTTAATTCTCCGGGACCCCTGGGGCCCCAGGCTCTCTCTCTCCCCTCTCCCTGGCTGTGCTCCTTCCGCACTCCTCGCACCCACAGGACCGCTGTGGGCGGTTCTCTGGTGACTGGCAGACACCTGCCCAGTGACATACTAGGAACACAGGGAGAAGAGACAATGGTGTTTCCTCTCTATTCCACCCCTGGGCTGGAATACCTGTAACTGACCAGCGGCTCTGTAGCTGGTAAAAGTCCCATAAATGTGCAGATAGCTCTGTTAGCACAATGGGCGCTGTTAAGGCCAAGCAGGGATCCTGGTCGGAAAGTTCCATTTACCCCACACTAGGAAAAAGAAAGGTAATTTGGCCATTCCCCTAGAGTGGTGATTAATTTTTTTTCAATTATTGATACCTATTTTTTTCTTTAGCTTCTCAATTTATTAGTAATGTCATATAAATGTATAACTTTTTAGACTAGTTGTCAGCTGTGTGAACACTCCTATCAAGTCCCTTTGTTTATATGCTGAAAGATTTCATAGCATTTGAAAGATTAATCTTAAATACTCTTTGAATTTATTTATAATTTAAATTTAAATTTATAACTTTTTGTGGCATTCTGGTATCATATTTAATATTTAATGTTTTCTTTGTTGATACCAATGTATTTTGTCAAAGCAAAAAGTACATTTGAATGAAGATCATTCAATCAGAAGATTGTAAATTAGATGATTTATTCTTTGGGTATCAAAAAATCCCAGAGCCTATTCTAGTTGTTATTTATCTCTCTTTTAATGAGGTGCTGTTTTAGTGTGATTTAAAATAGGGGCTAGATTGGTTGTACCCATTTCTTTGCATATTGCCTATGGATGATTTCCCCTACAATTGTGGAGTTAAATACTCGTAGCAGAGACAGTATGGCCAGCTAAGCCTAAAATATTTATGCCTTGGCCATTTACAGAAAAAAATATGTCAGTTCCTGATGAAAGAGAATCTTTTACAATTCATTTCTCAGTGGCAGAATAATTTCTATCAATTTTATTGCTCATCTTGATCTTTGTTTCTTATTCCACTCATTTTGCATATGAATTTTCTCTCATTGCTTTAAAGTAAATTTTAGTCTGATAAAAGAACATAATCTTTATGTGCAGCCTAATCAGGAGTTTGAATTCAAAAAAAATTTTTAATTGAAACATGCTAAAATATACTTTATAGTTATATGGTATATAAGTGCTTAATAAAATACTCCATTTTCTTCCATAAAAACAATGTGATTTGGGTTTCTAATTGAATATGCTATATTGTCAGTATAAAAGAACTCCTTTTTGATAAGACACTCAACCAAATATTTTACCTGGAATTTTACACGGGGTTATGGAAAGAATCCTCTACTGTGCCAGGTTCCATAGGTCTTGTTCCTATGGTCATACAGCCTCTGGTTCTGTAACTCATGTCCTACTTCTGTGTATACTGGCACAGTAGATCGAAGGAGCAGTTCCAGTGTTGCCAGGCATGAGGGCAAGTATGATGGAGAGGAAGCAGGACTAAGACAATAGTTATAGCCAACTGTGCTTGAAATATATATACTTTCTGCAGTTTAGAAAAAAAAATACCTCATATGAGAATACATTGCGAGAGCCTCTTGTAGGGTCTCTAACAGGCTGTGTAAGTGAGGGTCTTATGCCTTAGGTTCTTCTATTTTGCATATCAGCATACAGAAAGAAGAATAAAACAATTTTGAAAGCCAGTCAAAGAATGTAAACCTAGATCAGCAAGTTTTTCCCCTTCTCTGAAATGGCCAATAGATAACCTTCCTCCCACGCTTTTATTGTCCCATCATCTTTGACCTATTTTGGTGCCTAGGGATATATACATCTTTGATCCTTAGCTTTTGCCTCAACCTCTCCTCTGATTTCTCCACTTTGCTTTGTGAACCAAATGGCCCAGAATTTTTGCTTCTGATCTCAACTGTTCCTCTCTCCAATTCACATTTTTATAACAATATTTTTGAAACCTGTCAGTATAGACATATTATCTAAGGTTCTGGAAGAAGTGAGGCTAGGCATACATTTGCATTGGTCAATCAGAATGGTTTCTGGCAAGGAATATAAATTTCTTGCTCTGAATTCTCACTTTTCACAATAAAGTTGATGCTTTGAAATTGCGAAAGTCAAGCCTCAGTTTCCTAATTGGTTCCTTAAAGAAGGTAATTCTCATGTTCCTTGACTCCCCTTGCCTTGAACTTGAGTGATGTAAGGACTTGAATCGGAGCTTCTAACGTTTCATTTTGTTTAGGGTCCATTACATGGGGTAGGGCTAAGATGCAAAGTGAAGAGACCTCAGCCGTGATGATGAGTATTACATTTGGATCGTCCTTTTTTCGTCTTTCTAAAATATAAACTCTTACTAAGTGTGGTGAGAAAAGATCAACAACTCTCTGATGATAATGTGTGTGGAGGATTTAGTAGAAATTGGTGTACATTAGGCAAAATATCATTAATATGACTCCAAGGATAAAATGTGATTTACCTGACAAGAGAAGCAATAACAGTGTTAATCTTACCTTAGATCATTATCTAGGATATCAGAGCCCCAATGAGGCTAATTTCCTAGGTCCAGGGACACCTAACAACTTTCTGGAATAATTATATTATCTGAGGGCACATATATATGGTCTAGCTTTGTTTAAAGATGCTGACAAAAGATTCAAGATACATGATTAATAATGTTCTAACCAAGGTATTCCTAATTTTGCCATTTTTTATTCAGGAAACTCCCTTTCTTAGCATTTCAAAAGGGCATTTAAAAGAGAACAGGGACTGAAAATGTTCAGTAAGTTTATTTTTCATACCTTAAGTAAACATTTTTCCTATGTGAGTTTCTCAGAATTTCTAAACTTAAAAATATTCATCTTCACAGCACCTTTTAAAAGGAAATGCAAGCACATATGTCTATTGTGACAGGGCTCTGAGATGATGGTTGATTTGTGTTGATGGTGTAAGATTATATTCACTGGAATATAAAATCGCTTCTATTGAATTTCTTGCAAGTAAGTGAACAGACCAAAGAATTGTTCAGCTCTTAAGATTGGTTTTAACTAAGTTAAGGCAGTATCTAGGTAGAATAAGGATGGTCAATGCTATTTTAGATCTGAGTAATCAATAGCAGGTAATAAAGAAAAGGAGTCACATTATAAGTGGTCTTTTGAGCATATTTACTGCTCAAGAATGTATAAAATTCAAAAACCAATACTATTTCAAGGATTAGAAACACCATAATATAGTAGAAAGTGCATATACTTTGGAATTACATATGCATCCATCTCTAGCTGTGTGACTTGGAGAAGTTTCTTTACTTCTCAAGGAAAGTATTATATAGTTTTTAAGAGCAAGGCTTCTTTCTGATTTGTGTCCAACCTTCATCATTGACTGGCTATATAACCTTCAGGTAGTAACTTGATTAATTTTGTATGTCAATTTGATTGGATCATGGAGTGCCCTGATACTTGGACAAATACTAATTTGAGTGTTTCTGGAAGAATTTTTTGGATGAAATCAAAAGTGGTAGACTGAGTAAAGCAGATTGCCCTCACTAATGAAGATCTGAGTAAAACAAAAAGCCTGAACCTACCCCAAGAGAGAATTCTTCCTACCTGATGGCCTTTGCATGGAGACATTGACTTTTCCTGGGCCTTGAGGCCACTGTTCTTTGGATGGAAATTATACCATTGGCTCTCCTGGGTCTCCAGCTTGCAGATCTTGAGATTTGCAATCTGTAATCACATGAGCCAATTCCTTAAAATAAATCTATTTACATATGATCTTATTGGTTCTGTTCCTCTGAAGAAATCTGACATTCACTTAAGCTAGTTTCCTCATGTTTAGAGAGAAGGTGGAAGATTGTTATATAGTTAAGATAAAACACATAAATTTTTGCATAAAATCTTGGCATTTGATATTCCATCAATAAATACTAGCTCTCATTTTTTCCTCTTCTGGAAACTAGTGGATAACTACTATACTGTTTTTTTAAAGATGAAAAACTACAACATTTATAATGAATATAAAACAATGTCTTGTGCATCATATGTGATCAAACATTTTATTCCCTGATGAACAAAAATCTTATTAATTTTACTCATTGTCCCTCCCTCCAAAGTGGCTAGTGGCTGTGAACTTGTTGAATATGGAGATGTTATGTTCCTCTTTTCATTCTCCATGTCTAGTAGAGCACCTGAAACAAAGCTAGCAAATGTTGCATGAACCAACAATCTCAGTTCTGTTCTTAAAATCACCACATAATAAAAAATTGACATTAAAAAAGTTAACTGCAAGATACAAAAATATAGAAAATATGTTACAACAAATCACAATCAGACCAAAAGCTTTGAAATGTTAAGAGACATATAAATATTTGTATAGCTATGACTGTCCAACCATTTGCTTTGGTGTTCATTGAAATGAAAAATCTGTTTAGGGGTGGTTTTGAGGGCTGGAATAATATCTCTCTTAATCATTTAAAAAATAGATATAGCTCCACATCCTTAATATACACAATAGTTGTAAACTGTACAAATTATCAATATCATTTTGAAGAGAAAGTTATGTTATTAACAGTAGTAAGTGAATCTGATTAGGAAAATATTCAACACAGCCATCAAGGTCAGTAAACTGCTTTTTTTCCTCCAGCTGGCAATGTCAGCAGAGAACCCCCAGCTCTCTCCTCCCCTCCTTCTCTGGGCTCCTCTGCTGCCCTGCGCATGCCAAAATGCCACATATCAAAATAATATAAATTGCTCCCCTTGCTTGTGCTCAGGGCTCAGACCTTGGGATATTACTCCCCTCTGAGCCCGCCAGTGTGAAATAAAACCTCAACACTCCAAGACCTCCGAGTGCCGCTTGGTTCTTCCGTCAGTGATCCAGTCCAGATTTTCCAGCATTTTCCGTAGCATTTGGTTCCCTGACTGGGAAACCCAACCGTGCTAGTCCATTGTTGCCACTGGTTTGGGGCAACAGCGGGGCAGTGATGGAAGGGGAGAAGGCACGCCCTGCCTGATCTTTGGGCAGTCTCCCGCTTGGTCACCCTGGGCCAGCCCCTCTGCGCTGTTCCCCCTGGACTCAAGGAGGCTTGGCAGGTGAGGACCTGGTTCCAACGTCGAATCCGGTAAGGCCCTGGGGCCCCTGACCCAGCCAGTCCCACCCGTTGGGGTGGAAGGCGGGGGAATGTTTAAACTCTGGTCTGAGTATGTGAGTGAGTGTGCAGGGCAGCTGCCATTCAGTCCGCACTGAATCTGTGATTCCACGGCCTGCGCTACGGAATCTGAGTGGGCACTCATCCGCATTCGCGGTCGGCCGCCATGACATAATGGTGACTCAGCTTCGGCCGACCTGGCCTAGGACTTAGACGGGTGCACCGTAGTCAAGGCTGACCAAAGTCTCCGCGAGGGGCGCGAACTGACAGGCATCTGACTGGTCTCCTCTCTAGAGGAGGCACCCCTCCCTTGTCTGTTGTCACGGCACCCTTACAGGACACAGCAGGGGTCAGGGCACAGCAAACCCCACAGTTCTCAACACCATGATCAAAAAATTTCAGGAAGGAATTTTCAGGAGACGACAGAGTAAAATTAACTCCTGGCAGGTTGAAAACCCTGTGTGAATCCATATAGCCCACCTTCAGTGCAGGGTGGCCTCCGGAAGGAACCCTAGATGTCCCAACAATCTGCCGAGTCTGGCAGGTGGTCACTAGAGAAGAGATCCAGGTCACCCTGACCAGCTCCCATACATTAACTCCCGGTTGGGAGTTGCCGAGACCCTTCCCCGCTGGGTGCGACTCACTTACAACAGGCAGGGACAGGGTGGGGTCTTAGGCACCTCAACAAAGCAGCCCACAAAGAATCAGCAGAAGCCTGAGCCTCCACAAATTCTTGCTGGGGACCCAGAGGAAGAGCCAATATTGCCCCCACCTTATGCACCCCCAAGGCCGTCAGCACCCAGCTCCCTGGTCCCGGACACCCTGCCACCATTGGCCTCCCTGCCAACTCCAGAACCAGTGGACCCACTCTTCCCTGGACCAGCAGCCAGACGGCGCCCTCGGCCAAGAGCAGGTGCCCTTCAGATGCCGGTGCAAGAGATGCGGGAGCCTGAGAGGTGTGATAAAGATGGGACTATCCAGCCTGCCCGGTCCATACTTGACTATCAACCCTTCTCCGTGACTAACCTCCTCTATTAAAAACACAACACCCTATCAGAAAAGCCACAAGCCCTGGCTGATCTCATGAAATCTCTCCTCCAAACCCATCAGCTGACAGAAGAGAGGAGGTAGCTGGGGTCTTGATCGGGGAGCATGGGCTGAAATCGCTTTGGCCGAGGAGCGCCCCAAGTGGGACTCCACCACCCCTGTGGGACAGCACCAGATCCACCGATATCAGGACACCCTCCTCCAGGAGATCGAAGCCGGGTCCAGAAAGCCTATGAACATGACCAAAGTATCTTCAGTCACTCAGCAACCAGGAGAGTCTCCTGGGGTCTATTATGAAATATTGTGTGAAGCTTATGGCATCTACACCCCCTTCGATCCTGAGTCACCAGGGAGCCAACAAATGGTCAACACCTCATTCATAGCTCAAGTCACCCCAGGCATCAGACAAAAGCTCCAAAAACTTGAAGCTTTGCTGGGATAAATATCACTCAACTAATTAAAATTGACAACAAGGTATATCTAAACAGAGAAGTTCAGGCCGACAGAGAGGCTAAAAGAAGAATGAAAAAAGAAAAAGGCCGGCCTCCTGGCAGCCACCCTAAAAGAAAGAGATGACCAAAAGCCAGCCACCAAGAGGGGGAAAGCCTAGGATCCTCCCAGCCAGGGACCAGTGTGCTTACTGTGAAGAGAAGGGACATTGGAAGAACAAATGCCCCAACCGAGGCAAAGTCCCGAAGCACAGTCGCTACTGGGAGGAGCCTTAGGGGCAAAGGCTCACTGGCCTGGCAGGAACAGACTCAGACTGACAAGGATGGGGCTCTCTCACGCTCTGCCCCCATGAGCCCACGGTCAAAATGAAAGTGGAGGCCCAAAACATGACTTTCATGGTTGACACAGGGGCAGAACACTCTGTGGTCACTCTCCCTGTAGCCCCCCTTCAGTAAAAAGACTGCAGCTATTCTCGGAGCCACTGGGACATAAGCAGTCTAGCAACACTTTTGCCAAGCCTGCCAATGTGAACTTGGAGTCCACAAGGTCAGACATGAGTTTCTCTACCTGCCCGAGTGCCCCATTCCCCTCCTTGACTGAGATATACTCTCAAAGCTTGGAGCCCAAATAACTTTTGAACCAACTGGACACGCCAGCTTCAAACTAAACCCAGGCCATAAAGAGCCAGGGTCCTTTGTACTGTCAATAATCACACCTAGGGAAGAGGAGTGGAGGCTCTTCTGTACCCAGGCCCTCTCAAGTAGCCCACCTGAATGCAGAGTTGCCTTCCCCTCAGTATGGACTGAAGACAACCCACTTGGACTTACTTATAACCAAGAGCCCCTGTCATTGTAGAACTGACTCCGGGGGCCCAGCCACAAAGACAGCGGCAGTACACCCTCTCACAAGAGGCAAGCGCAGGCATCCAGGAACACCTGATCAGACTAAAAGAGGCAGGCATTCTAACCGAGTGTCAGTCGCCCTGGAACACCCCACTTCTATGTCAAAAAGCCAGGAGGAGGGTTCCAGCCTGTTGAAGACCTGTGAGCCATTAACAAAGTGACTGTTTCTTTACACCCAGTGGTCCCAAATCCATACACCCTCCTCCGCCAGATCCTGGGGTCTGCCAAATGGTTCACTTGCCTAGACTTGATGCCTTTTTTTGCCTTTGAATGGACTGAACCAGATAAGGGGCGGCAATGCAGTTAACATGGACGTGGCTTCCACAAGGGTTCAAGAACTCACCCACTCTCTTTGGAGAGGTAATGGCTGCAGACCTTGCCAGCTTTCTGAGGTAAGCCACGTACTGCACCCTCCTCCAGTACGTAGATGACCTCCTCCTTGGCAGTGACGCCCAGGAAAATTGTGCGAAAGGCACAAAGGCCCTCCTGCAACTCCTGTCTGACTCAGGATAGTGAGCCTCCCAAAAAAAGGGGGGCACAAATCTGCCAGCAGCAAGTGTGGTACTTGGGCTTCCTCCTCACCCAGGGAGAAAGGGCACTAGGGCCAGAGGAAAAAAAAGTCATTATCTCCTTACCCCAGCCCCAGATGAAGAAAGGCATATGAGACACTCTGAGCGCCACCGGGTTCTGCAGAATCCAGATTTCTGGATTCTCTGCAGTGGCAAAACCCCTCTACATCCTCCTGGGGGAGGGGGGGAGGCTCAGACTGAGAGCCCCCTGTCTGGACAGAAAAGGCAAGAGCCACCTTCCTGGAAATAAAGGCTGCTTCAGAACAGACACCAGCCCTAGGCCTGCCAGATATTTTTAAAAAGCCCTTCAATCTCTTTGTACATGAAAAAAAAGTAGCCCTCGGAGTTCTCACACAGGCTGTTAGGCCCTGGCAGCAGCCAGTGCATACCTGTCAAAGACACTAAACCTGATTGCGGCAGGATGGCTACCCTGCCTCAGGACACTGGCAGCCACAGTTCTATTCATTAAAAAAAGCAGATAAACTTACCCTGTGACAAAAAAATCTAAATGTCAAGGTCCCCCATGCTGTTGTGTCCCTCATGAACACACAAAGACACCGCTTCCTCTCCAGCTCTCTGCTGGCACAACACTAAAACTCCACAAGGCAGTCCAGTTCCCAAAAACAGTAGCAATTCTGCATTGCAAAGAACACACACAAAAAAACCCCACAACCCTATAACACAGGGGAACAAGCTAGCAGATAAAGCAGCTAAAACAGCGATCAATTAAAAAACAGATAAAGCTCCTTCCCTCACCATGGTTCTAATGCCCCCAGTGAAGCCCCTCCACCCAAGTGTACTGGAAAGGAGAAGGACTGGGCCATGGCTGAAGGAGCCACCCTAACTAAAAAAGGGTGGTAGATGCTGGCATCTTTGTCCCAACTGCAACCGGAAGGAATCTAGTCAGCAAATACCATCAGCTCATCCACCTAGAAGCCCTCCTCAAAAAGCAATACTATATCAGCCAGTTGCCAGCATTATTAAGCCAAGCAATAAGTGAGCAGTGCATGACTTGTGCCAGAAATAATGCTCTATCTGCACCGTGACCTCCACCAGGTGTCCAAAGAGCAGGAGTTGCCCCCTTTGAAAACCTTAAAGTAGACTTCACAAATGTCCAGCCAAGCAGAGGATTCAGATACCTTCTAGTACTAGTGTGTACATACTCTGGGTGGGCCAAAGCCTTCCCAACCAGGACAGAACAAAGCTGAAAGGTAGCCAAAGTCCTCCTGAAAAAAATTGTGCCCCAGTTTAGCCTACCGTCTGCAATTCACAGTGACAATGGTCCTGCCTTTGTAGCAGATGCAGTACAGATTTTAACTAGATTTCTCAACATTACCTGAAAACTCCACACTGCATACAGGCCACAAAGTTCATGGAAAGTAGAGCGAATGAATCGCACCCTCAAAGGAACCCTAGTTAAGTTTTGCCAAGAAACGGGCCTCCCGTGGCCAAACCTACTGCCCTTTGCTCTCCTGTGTGCCCACTGTACACCTGGGACTCAAGGCTTTTCCCCATTTAAATTAGTGTATGGACGCCCTCCCCCATGTCTAGGAAGCCTCCCAGGGAACCTACACCAGATAAGAAATAAGGGAGCAAGAGAAGAGCTCCAAGCCTTGGGAGCCACCCTAAATAGCTGCAACAATACACCATAAAAAGAGCCCCAATCTCCTTAAATACCCCAGTACATTCCTACCAGGCTGGGGACTCAATGTGAATCAGAAATTTAAAAAGGGACCCCTCAAACCTCAGTGGACTGGCCCCGACATTTTGTTCTAACCACTCCTACTGCCCTCAAAGTTGCAGACATCACTCCAGGAGTCCATCATTGCAGAGTGAAAAGGGTCCATAATCTGGACAAAGAAATACATCAATAGAAGGCCCAGCCAGACCTCCAGAATCCTCTCCACCTCCACATCTGACGATTACCCTCTGACTAATGAACACCTGCACGCCGTGGATCCTGGCCCTCACTGGAATGGAATCTCATCCTTGGCATTAAACTCTCTGCTGCTGCCGCCTCTGACTAAACTGTTCCTCAAAAAGTTGCCCTTTCTATTGTCTACTGGGTAATCGTAAGTTGTTTTGCTGTGCCTACCTGTCTCTCCTAGCTGAACTCAAGTCTCAGCCTGCATTTCCAGAGTACATCTCTATAATGTTACCTCTATCAGGTTAACTGTACAAAGTTATAAAGTGCATGGTCATCACCCAAGGGAGCTGCCCTCAGTGGCCCTCCACCCTTAGCACCTGTCCTCTCACACTCAAATAAGCCAGCCTGAGTGTAATGCTCAGCTGCATAAAAATAAATTAGGACTAAGGAACACTGGGTATTTTTTGTTAAGTGCAGGCTTATCAAGAGTGTGAAGGACTCATTTCAACTTGTATACACAAGGCCCATACAGACAAATGCATAAAAACATAATCATTTGTGTTCTCATAAAGTACTCAGGACTTTAACAAAAACGTCACAAGGAAAAATCCTAGCTCAAAGCAATTAAAGGTATAAATACAAGCCATCATAACCCTATCATAAAGCAAAAAGATGGTGTCCCCTAAATAAAGTGTTTAAAGGAACATCAGAGGGGGGAGTGATAAGGAAAATATTCAACACAGCCATCAAGGTCAGTAAACCACTTTTTCCTCTAATTGGCGAAGTCAGCAGGGCACCCCCAAGCTCTCTCCTCCCCTCCTTTTCTGGGCTCCTCTGTTGCCCTGCGCATGCCAAAATGCCACATATCAAAATACTATAAACTGCTCCCCTTACTTGTGCTCAGGGCTCAGACCTTGGGAGGTTCCTCCCCTCTGAGCCCGCTGGTGTGAAATAAAACCTCAGCACTCCAAGACCTCTGAGTGCCACTTGGTTCCTCCGTCAGTGATCCATCCAGGTTTTCCAGTATTTTCTGTAACAAATCTATCATGGGTCTTTTTGCAGAGTGTTATAAATATGGAAATGTAAATGAAAGAGTAGTAAGGAACATCTATCTATATACTGTTTCTAGTTTTTTGCTGATAGCTTTATAGAATCAACTGTTACAATATTGCCATATAATCTGTATGAGATGCCATATAAATGGTATGAGATTTCCAGATAAAGTCAACTCTTACTTGTTTTTCTTATCACTGCATAGATAGGAAGAGGCTTTGCAATCTTAGTTCCTGCTGTGAAGTTTTATTTCTTGCATTTATATGGCTTTGCAATAAAATTTGATTAACTTATAATCTAACACACAATGGTTTCTTCTAGTGTTTAATAAAATGGTATTAAGGGTAACTGCTGTTTTTTTTCCTAAAATTATGATGTCACATTGAATGGACACACCTGAGCACATTTTACATTTTGAAATGTGTGCTTTGCTAGAGCAGAATGAATGTGACCAATGTAATGGAAATGCTGCAATGTCTTGTTAAACCTGGAAAGACTGCATAGATGAAAAAAACTTTTTGCACAAAATTTAAAGTGACCTAATAAGGCAAAAAACTATATGGAGGAAAAAGAAAGGCATACTTCTTTACATAAAAATTGTTAAGTCTGGAAGAGAATTGTTTAATCTATACTAGGAACTTGATAATAGGATTCCCACTATTAGAGAAGGTAATTTTCTATTGTAATTGATGGATCTAGTGGACATCAAATGTTTTTTATTTTTTCTAATCTGTCTTGTCTTTTCACCTTGTTTCTCTTTTTGTTTTTTTCATACAAAGTTCAATTGATTACTATTTTCTATGATGTGTGTTATTGCTCATAAGAAAATCCTCTATTCAAATGTCAAAAAAGGCACTCCATTTTCTTCTAAAATTTAAAATATCACATATACAACTTTAATTCACCTAAAGTTATATTAGGATATGTTGTGAAATACAGGCCTTGCTTTACTTTTTTCTTCTGTATATAACAAATTGTCCCAGAAACATTTATTGAATAGTCCATTATAGCTTCCTTGATTTGTGTACCAACTCTGCAGCCATGCAGAGCTCCCCAGGGTCATTCCGAGGAGAGAAGTTGCCAAACTTTTGTAGAAGGAAACAAAGTAGAGATTTTAAATCTCTTGGTAGCTTAACCTTTACTGATAATTAGTCTGTTTTTGTGGGCATACCTACCACTTCTCTGACATGTTATACCACCTTATTTAGCATTTGAATAGTGTAAGTAATTCCTTGCCTTGAGAACATATACACAGCATTCCACTTGAATAAAATTATTAATACATTTTTAGTCTCATCTGCTACCATTATCATTGATAACTCTTGTGTTCTCTTAACTCTGCCAGACCCCAACTCAATTCAAGATTATATGGCATTGTTGCCAAGAGATATTTGCTTTCAGTGGCTAGTAATATTCACCTACTTTTTCTAAATGTTGCCCATAATCCAAAATGATTTATGTCTATGTATCCACATAGTTGTAGGATTTTTCCTCCAAAATCTGTTTATAATTTTTCTTGGCACAGAGGCTTCCTACATGCAACACAAAGTGTATGAACAAGTTAGCCACTCATTACCCTATGTGAAGGAATAAAGAAAGACACTGGAAAAAAATCTTGTTTTCCAATTAGAAAAGTGTTTTTGTATAAACTTTGACCTATTTGAACCACTGGCACTTCTTAGGGTAAATAAGGCAAAGAATGTCATTTTCATTGTAAGTTAACAAGAAAATGGTAAATATGAAAAGTTTAACAAATACATTATAAAAGCATACATTTTAGGATAACCCTGGAGATAATTCTTTTAAAGCACATTATGTTTATTATCTTAAAATGCATTATGCCTTCATTGTCCTTTGCTGGAAGAGATCTTTGGAACTTAGTGATTCTGGTACATCAGATATTTGTTTTTGTCTGTTTTGTTTTTCTTTAGCAGTTCAGTTTTTGTGTGTCAATATAAGAGATAAATATGATGGAGATTCATCAGCACATAGCCTCTGTCAGTCAACATGGATACTCAATAGTAAATATATTGTCATCTCAATAAACAGTAGTCAATAGATTGATAATTGAATGTTGTAAAACACTGGCCATGATTGATAGGATACTATCCCACCTTATGAAGTGTAGGTCTTTCTTTTCACTGATAGCTTTCCTCCTTCAAATGAATTCACATCCAGCCCCAACACAAATTATTTTGAAAATTAATTAGATCCAGGAGATTGTTTATATTCTTGCTGAGGCAAAGCTATAAAATAAGGTGGGGTTTTTTTAGAATTTTTTTTTTACCTTTCTCAGTTGTTTGTTTTTGCTTATGTACAGCCTTGATATTCAGAAATGGATTTAAAGACATGAACAATTTGATTAGAAAAACCCGCTGAGATGTTTGCATTGCCCTTTTCTAGAATCTATTTAGTGCATAACTGTAGTAATATACTAATGGTTGCATAAGCATCTACAAGGCCCTTTCAAAATAGTCAACTTGTTTCCTTCCATTTATTGGAAATAACCTTATTTACCCTTATTTATCCACTTCTTTGCTTGATTTTTACCTCTTGGATCCGACCACGTCCTGTAGGTCCATCTTAGAAAAAAGAAAAAAGTACTTCCTTCCATATTCTGTTTCCACTGGGCTTAAAGTCAATAGAATACTACAATCTGTAATTATCTCCCTTTTCTGCCTCTGCTGGCAAAGAGAAGGGAAATCTTTAAATATATTCAAAGAGGGTGGAATCAAAAGATAGACAATATTATGAATACAGAGTAAATTCATTGTATTTTCTACTCAGGAAAATTTCTAGGACTACTGTTTTTGAGATATAGGCTACTGTATAGGTTAAGAAAGGTCCCCTAGAAGACGGAAGGAATGCAAGTCTCCTCCTATATAAGCAACGAAAAGGTTGACATTCTGGATGAAACTTTTAATAGACCGTTGTGTTTTTGGTAACTATAAATGGGGTCAGTCGATAAATGAATTTGGAAAAGTAATGAAACAAGAATAGTGTAGGGGGAAATTATCTCACAGAAGCACTGAATTTAACTGAATTTAACTGTATGCCTACTAAAAGAGAAAGAGGAAAAAGAAAATACATTTGAGCAGGATAGAACATTTCACTTTCCACTCTATGAGAGTGTACCCAAAGCAGTAAATGCAATTAAATCTGAAAAAAAAATTGCTGCAAGTATGCCCAAAGCTATGGAATAAATATGCAAATGACTTTAAAGTTTTCCAGGCTATTGAAAGAGAAGTAAAGTTCATTGCTTATGCAGCCAGGGAAGAGGAAAGTGATGGTATCAATGGCATTCTTGGGCCAGATTGTGAAGGATTATTTGAGGACCACAGAGAAATGGAACAATTAATAATGAATTGATGGATTTATGTGTGCATATACAAAGCCGTGTATACAGTATTTTGTGAATTTCGTATGTGATTTAATGAAAATTCCAAGAATGCTTTGGATATACAGAATTTATGCAAAGGCGCAGCTGTTAGAATTTCTCCTGAATGCAAGATACAACTTAACTGTATAAGCATATTCTTGAATCTGTAGTCTGCTACTACATAGTACTGTCAGAGAAGAATTAGGGTGAAACCAGAAATGAGCATTACTGGGTCTCTAACATGAGCCAAAGGAGTGTTGTGTCGTTACCCGATTAAGGTGCAGCTAATGTTATGTGGTATAGGAATAAGAACACTTTATCAAGGAAATGAGGTTGGATATCTCCGCAGAAATACAAGTAGGAATTAGTCAAAGAATCAGTAGAACAGGCAAAAGCATGTGTGAGGACGTACTTTTGTTCTCAAATATAATGTATAACACAGAAGAAAATGGTGCATCTAGATTTTTTTTGTCATATTCTGATGTGTTTCTTTTTCTCACAACACATCTTTATGTACTTTACATTATTACCTCAGTATTTAGACTGTTGTCTGATCATAGCAGATACCCAATTAAAACTGAATGAATGAATGAAATATAAAAGCTTCTCCTCATTAGATTCTTAAATATGCTTAATTTTAGAAATCGTCCTCTCATTATTTTTCTTAGTTCAATTCAATACTGATAAATTAAATTGCCTTTTCTATCACATTCTGCGTCTTTCCCCATGATTTTTATGGCTCTTTGAATAAGGACTATGACTTTTAAAATCTAAAGAAAGAAAGGATTCAGGTCCTTCTCTTATTGCTCTGAATCTACTCAGAGGTGGGATATTATAATTCAGAATCAAGATGACAAAGCAAAATTATTAAGGAAAAGAAAGAGATATGAGCTAAAGTCAGATTTCCTGGTAGGGTGTAAACAGCGAGATCATAATCATATTCTTGAAAGGTAATGTCGGACGCACAGAATATGGGACTCCAGTTGTCAAGCTGAGGTTAAGGTGGGGATTAGAGGCGAGAGATTCAAGTTTTAGACTCGGAAGCTAAGGCTGTCCTCAGAAGAGAGCAGAGAACTCAAAACTTGGTTGTCACAGTGGCATGTCCTTTCCTCTTGACCCTGGGTCATTGCTTGTCCACTTCAGACATCCTCATGTCACTTTTCTGGACATCTTACTCTCCTGTCATTCATTGTCAACTACAAGACTACTTTTTTCCAGGAATTAGTTTCTCAGGGATCCAGGGATTATCATCTCCTCTTCTCTTGCCAGTCTTCCAGGCCACACTGAATTCTGGCCACAACTCCTTGCCTTAGCTTAGTTTCCTTTCACCAAAATCTCTCCTAATTTATGCAGCCCTCCCTGGGAAACGGGGAAATAAGCAAGTTTCTTTCTCTTCCTGGTGTGTGTGTGTGTGTGTGTGTGTGTGTGTGTGTGTGTGTGTGTGTGTGTATTTAATAATCCCATTCAGGTCCTGGTGTGTGTGTGTGTGTGTTTGTCATGCGTTACTTAATAATCCCATTCAGGTCCTGGTGTGTGTGTGCTATGTGTGTGTGTTATTTAATAATCCCATTCAGATCCAAAATACACATCCTTGCTTTTGCAAATAGTTACTATGCTTTCTTTAAACATTCTTATTATTTATTCTGGGAACTGTTTGTATTTTTTCAGTATTGGCCTATTCTGGGGTCCTTGTAGCTGGCTCTGAGAAGGAGGCCGGAGACTGAAAAATCCTCTTAGGCAGGCTCTGAGCTGTCCATACTTGCCCATATTGATTGCACTGTAGCCTGTGGCCTTTCTTTTTATAGAGTTTATAGCGGGCATTTGAAATACCGTCAGCATTCAGAAAAATAGCTTCCTTTACTGCAGTTTCTGCAGTTGTTAGCAAAAAAAAAAAAAGCTGCAGCAATTATCATACAATGGGTATAAAGATTTATGCAGAAGTTTATCAACACTGTAAGCCCCATAGGTAAGAAATTTAATGAAAAGAATATTTGTTCTTTAAGCAGTACAAACAATAGGCCAAGTGCTACATGCAGGAAAATGAACTATTATTCTTCCAAATGATTTCATAAGCCCCTCACTATAATATTGGAATTTCAGCTAATTTTCTCCAAAGTTTGAATGGGGTAATTTTTTTTTTCCTTTGAGAAGATCACATCATGTTGAGTAGCCCAGTCATAAACATAGTGGACATGTGGATTGGCCTTTATTTTTGACCTTCATCTGTGAGAGAATCATCGTCAGGGGCCTAAGGGCAGTTGTAGACACACGCTAACAGGCACCTAGAGCCACTCCTCTTGAATTCTTTGAACCTTTTAAATGGTCAGCTCTCACCCACACATTCTCTGGGTGTTGCATTTAGAATGATTGGTTTTCCCCACTATTATTTTAGACAATGACATTTATCATGAGAAATTAATCCTTGAGGGAATCAGTGATGCATGTTTTTCCCCAGCCCATAGGAACAAAACCATTATTCATATTCCACTTGACAGAAGTGACCTGTGGGCCCATTTACATTCTCATTCCCTTGCTGGCAGTAGCAGTGAACCCCATTGTCAGTTCTTGGCCAGTAGTGACCCCTGCTGGCATAGCCTCTGAGTCCCAGGGAGCAGTGTAGACACCACAGTGAATATGACCATGAGCGCTTCTATAGGGAACTAACTAACATTTGTCAAGGTGATGTGTCCACCTATGTGAGGTGGACAGCAGGGACCTCTGTGACGTATGTTTGAGTGGTGAAGATAGAAGTAAAGAGAACTGTGAGGACAGGAGAGTTAGTATTGAAACTTTTCCATTTCCTGCCTGAGTGGACATATTTTCTCATAGCTCCTACCCTGAACGTTGTCTGCAGTCTCCAGTTGCTGCCTCTGTATCCCGTTCCACTTATTCTGTGATATGCCATGTGACTCCTGTCCACATTTTTATGAGAAATGGGAGTGCAGATAATATAATAGAATGATAGGCAGCTGATAATGTTGAAATATCAGCTTACTCAACATAAGGAAATGCTTATAATGCCAAGCACAGCCATGGGGACTGGGAATGGAGATATGTATTTAAGACACAGGATGCTGTCTTTAAGGTGCTCATGTTTAATTAGGATGTGGGAGCATGATTTCATGCTCTAAAAATGAAATATGAATCATTCTCTAGGGAATAGGCTAAATTTGACTCCTGAAATCACTGTGGTGACTGGAATTATACTCTGAATCTGTTGCAGACTTGGAGTAACTAATGAGCTGTTTGAGATCACAGAGAAACTTAGGCCCCCAAAAGATAATGCACATTGTCTTAGTCAAAATGTAAAATTAATCACACAATTTTGAAGGCTTGCTTATGTAACCCATTTAGATAACTTTAAACATTGTACTTCTCTTAGATTGAAAAAATATTCAGCATAACATGAACTTGATCCTTACTTCTGTGAGGCTCTTGAAGACAGTGACATATCTTATTTCTTCTCTATATTCCAAGTGCATAGTTCAGTGCCTCCCCAATAATAGATTTTTAGTAAATAAAATAATTATTGAGCAAATGAAATAATGAGTACTATAGAGCTGAGTTTGGTGGATTTTTTCCTTTAACACAACCTACTGTATTGCTGAAGGTCCTGACATTACAAATGCACCTGTCAACTTGAGCTTGAATCTGAGTCCAAAAACCTCCCCCTGACTGAGCAAGAAATGCTTGAGATTATGTGGGCTTGAAGGTTCTAAAGGTTACCAGTAATGTAGTCTGCAGTCAGCCTCTTTTGGTAAAAATGAAGGTAAGCCAAGAGGCAAAAGACTACCGTGAAATGAATGTTAACATTATAGAATTTTTTAATTAAAAACATCTCACAGATAATGGAGTTCAAGATTGCAGACCCACCCCCACCTGTACTCCTCAGATCAGGAGTGATTGGTATTTTGAAGGAAGACAGGAATATACCTAAATTTAGTAGATTAATATTGTGTTCATTTCTAACCTGCTTATTTCAGACAATTAAATGCAGTGTCTTAAACAGTAATGCAATTAATTTAGACTTCTTGCAAACAGAGTGTATAGTGCCTACATATATTCAGCTAGGTTTAAACAGGGTGGGTAAATATAAGTGTCAAATGAGATGTTGTATTATTTTTTAAATTGATTGGTGTTTAATATTTATTTAGATTTCTAAAAATTGCTTCATATTGTCCTGAGGCATCACTAAGTAAGTAAAGCATTTCTGAGTTTAGCTTCCCAGGATCTTGTACAATTCATGAACTCTGAACAGCATAGCACAGTAGGATTCTGATTTGCAGAGAAACAATCTGAAAGCTCATCTTACAGGGCAGGGAGACACTGGTTTATTTATTTCACTGTATTAGGCAAGACAGGATGATTTTTTTATGTTCAGTGGTTGCATGTTGGAATATTAGAAAATTCTGATGAGGAAGGCTCTGAACAACAAGCTGTCACATTGCACGGATCACCAGCCGCCGAGGCAGTAAATGAGAAAACCTACGAGCTTCATCTGGATTTATTAAGGTCCCTTGTGAAATCCAAATCTGAATTGGGAAGTCACTCCGCAGCCTCAGCCCACTATTCCTGAATTAAAATAACTTTTTAGTGGTTTTCTTTTGAATAATGTCATCTCCATCAAGAACCAAGCCTTGGTGAACATTTGTAAAACAATGGAACTTACTGCAAAATATTGCTAAACATGGCAAAACTTATTGTCACTTAACTAAATGAAGTATCTGTTTCTGCAAGAATAGCATGCAATTAAACTTTCTTTTGGTTTGTATTTAAAATGGTTTTCTTTCATCTGAATTCCCGGATGTCTTATTAGAAGACAGTGAAATCCTGAAACAACTGTGTGCACTGAGTGCAGCTTTTTAATATCAGCCCAGGTCAGTTTGTTAGGTACAGCTCTGGATATCACCCTGCACGAAACGTACTAGTTGATATTAAGAAAAAAACAGATGATTCTTTTTAGTGTTAGGATAGTTTAAACCTGGAAATTGACTCTGAGGAAGAAGTTCTGGAGCAAGTTTCTAATTTTTAAATGAATGTGAACTGAATCTTCTTTTCATGTCCAGCAGGGGTCCATAAACTCTCTGTAAATATAAAAATTATAGGCTTTATGGTGAAATGATAGGTACTGCCTCTGTACTCTGCCACTCTGGCATGAGAGAGACCATGAGTTTCCTAAACAAATAGGCATAGCTGTGTTCCACAAAAAATCATTACTTACAAAAACTGTTGACCGGCTGGATTTGGTCTGGGGGCCATGGTTTGCCTACTCCTAATGCACAATGTGTTAAGTGTTAAGGGTTATTTAACAGCTAAAGTTATAAAAGACAGGCTATAGAGAATCATTGTGTTGTATTTGTCTCAATTTTGTTTGGAGGGACAGGATTAAGAAACAATTAGAGAATGGATGCAAACAGGCAACAGGTACGTCAGGAGACCCACACCTTTGAGTACAAACCAGGTGTTATTTGTATCAATACACAAACGGCAATGGTGTTGAAAACAATCTACTAGACCAACAAGAATTTCAGTCTTTCATGTATCTCCCCCAGAATATTTTCATGGCTGTTTAGAGGTTATTCATGAAATAATTTTTTTTCATGTTGAATCAAATTATTCTGGCTCTCATGTGCCGCCTCGGCTGGTGAAGTGGAAGTACATGTAACCTTTTGTGGGGGGGACTCCACAGTTTATGCTCCCTGGAGAGCTCCACAGTGGTGCCTCCATGAGCCATTTGTTTTGAAGCTAACAATGGAGGCAGAATGAGTATCTTAATTAACTAATTAAGACACCATTAATATCTTCTCCAGCAGTCTGGTCTCAGTTTGGTACCTCTCAATCTACCAGGCAAGTATTTCTATCTTTGAGCCACTGTGAAGGCTTCAGTCCCAACCACTATTCCTGCAGAGGAGAGATTCTTAGGCCCCTGTGCTATCTAGTGCAAGCAAATAGACATGGAGGCTGGAGGTGGGCCACACAAATATCCAACTCCCTGATGCAGATATGCCTAGGAAGAGGTGATGCCCAATTATTCACCAGCAGGGCTTCAGCCCAGATCGACCACACCATAAATGATAAAAGAAAAACCTTTCTTATGCTCTCTCCTCAACAATGTCTGAACTCAGTATCTAGTTCAGCCTAAATCTTATATACTGAAAAGCATGAAATATAGTATCTTCTGGACAGTTGAAAAGTTCTGGGTAATTCTAAAGTAGAAAAAAACACTGTCTCTCAAAACATGGTAGTGGAAAAATATATAATTATCTGGAGAACAGAGCACAGGCACCCTGAAGGAAATAAAGAATTAAGTAGAAGATGTTCAAAAATTTGCTCCAGGTAAGAAACCCACAGGAGTTGACTGCCATATAGGGGAAGAAAGGGAGAGGCATGTGTGGTGAGTGTATGGACTAACATTTAGTGGTCATGTGTTGTGTGTCATATAGAGGCCTTGCTTTACATTGTATCTTATTTAAGTTCATCCTCATTACAACCCAATATATGAAACATTGTTTTATAACTTAAAAGTAATTATGGTTAATGCAAAAAAATAACTTAAATAACAATCTTAGCTACAATCACCTAAACAACAACTATGTAGTAGTTTTTATTTGCCAGAACCTCATAAGAGTCTTTCAAATTTAGCATTACCATTTCCATTTTATAGATAAAGAAATTGAAGATGAAAGAGTACTCAGACCAATGAATGGCAGAACGAAATTCGAAACACAGGCATATTTCATTACACCTCTCATTCTATCATGCTTTGGAACGGATCCTGACTCCTCAGCCTGGCAATTGTAGGCTTAGTGACACTAGCAAAGCTCTCCCAGAGTGCTGGTGAGATGAATAAGAATCCTGACATAATCATCAGTCACCAGAACAGGTCCAGTAGTTGATGGTTATTTTAAAGCTGTTTTTCCCACCCAATATTACAGTGATGGCTAGTAAACTATTAAAACTTCAAGAGACTCTTTTAACAAGTGTATATATCAGGCCTGTACTCAAGTCACTGAGGCAGTTTTAGTAGAGGTGAAATTAAAAGAGCATATATTGGAAAAGCATGAGGTTTAAGTATATACTCTAGTTATAAGATCAAATTAAATAGATGATAGGAATCTTTTGAATGCAAGGAGATCATTAGATAGTTAAATATACCCCTTTATATTTGCCTTGAATTTTCTCAGTTGTATCTACCTGTCATCCATATCTCCAGTGTTGGAGAATAAGAATAGCACCTCTTTTTTTTTTTTTTTTTGCCCACTAGCAGGCAATGCAGATATCTGTTATCACTGAAACTCCTGTTATTCAGTGGTGGTCTAGAATGTACAACAACTTCTCCCTTGCACTTATATTTAGTCAAAGGATAGTAAATGCCATATAAAGTCACTATAGAAGTAGTTACTGTAAGCATAATTAAAAAACACTAGAATATCACTTTAAGGTCCCAGAGCACACATTAGGAGTCCTAAAACTTCCTAGGTAGATATTTTCAGGTTTTATAGAGAGCAAATGAATTAAGAAATCCAAACTCAAAATAGTATTTAAAGATATACGGTAACCAACAGAGAAGTAAAAATAATATTTTAATCAACAAAAACTCAGGGAAGGGTGGGAGGATATGCGGAGGGTGATGAAGTGAGCCAAATGCTTTACCTTTCACGCCACAAAGTGAAACACTGAATGTGTAATGGGAGTGCGTTAAGAAATGCATATGTAATTATGGAGGCAGTGTTATGGACACAACCAACAGAAAATATGAAAGCAGAAACCCTTAAAATACAGTTTAAAATATGATACCAAGTTCATTGGAGATTTGTTAGTTCAAGTGGTGATTTAACATTGAAAAAATACAAAGGTCAGGGAAGAGAGAGGTGTTGTTTACGACTAATTGTAAAACTGCACAGGGAAATGAGTAAAGAATAATACTTCAGGTATACTTCTTTCTTGGTGTTTATTATAAATACACACGTGCGTGCGTACATACACACACACACACACACAATATTAGAAGGAAGAAGACATTAGGTATCAGAGATAACTCCACAGATGAACACCCCATAAGAATGAATAGAAAAGAGAAGAACAGCGGTTAAGTAGGGGAATACTAACAGATAAGAGTCCAGGAGAGAATGGAAAAATATATCTCAGGAATGATCATACATGACATACATGACATGACTCTCATGTTTACTATCTTTGATGACGTATTAGTCTTTTTGGCCACATATGAATAGCAGCACCCTAAATAAGAAAGGTGGTAGTGGAGACAATGGTGAGAACAAAGGTAAGATCACTGAAGACTAGCCCTGATAGAGTAAGTTAGGTATTCTGTTTTATTAGATTTTTTTTAAATAAACTCTTATATAACATGAATTGAATGGGCATTTTAAGTGAAATATTCTCATAGGTATATATGTCTTTAAACTTTTAATGTATTCACATATTTATTTTGGTGAGCATGGGAAACCTGGAACTGTGAGACTTTTCTTTGTCTCCAGACTGGGCAGAGTTTCAGATTTTCAGAAGCTCAAATGAGGGGTCCTGTCAAATTGTGCAGGCTGATCTAGAAGAGATATAAGTAAATAAAACCCCAGTATAAAGATTTGTGTGGTACCACACACCCTGGGCTTTTTTTTTTTTAAGAGATTGAACACTGTGTGGAGAAATTGAATTTTTTGAAAAGATAAGATAGGAGTAAATATAGAAAAGGACTTAAATGACTTAAAGCAGTGAAGCAAAAAGTACATTCCCCTTGCAGTTTCTTTCTATAGAATAATACCCCAGAACAGGCTATCAGCTATGGCTAGGAGCCTTTTTTAGTTCACCCAACTATTAATTTCTGAATTTACCCTTTACAGCTAAGATATGTAGAATATTCTTTGAAAATTTGAGAAAAAAATTTTTAATTCAATATCTTTGTAATATCCAAGCAGATCTGTTGTCCAAGCAGCTTGTCATTTCATCATTCCACGGGAAGTGATAGTGGTAGTCCAGGGTTTGATAAACAAAGGTCACGGCTACTTGACCTGGCCTTCAGCCCAGGGGGATGCCATTCTGTACACTGCGGGCACAGGCTGAAATCATCCAAGAGCCCTCTCAAATGAGCTTGTTCTGTTCCCAAAAATATGGTTTCCAAGAAGTGGAATGACTCCACCAGTTGATCTTTAGTTGGGTGTCTTTTTTAACTCCACATGGCCATACATGTTCTCCTATACCTATCCTTTTTGAAAAATACACGAACATTTTGGAAATTACCTAGCTACCCATTTTCTTTTCTATGAAGTAATAATACTAGACTACATAGTCTTCAAAGTTTCTTCTAAGCAAAAATCTAAAGCACTGCAATTCTAACTGCACCCTTGGGAATACATTCTAAGAATATATTAAAAAGGGGGCTTTTCAGTCTTTGCTGAAAATAGACATTATGTTATTTATTTTCAACTTATTTCATTAAATATATATTAATTGAATGCTTATTCCATACTAATCTCTGAATATCCAAAAAATAAATAGCAAAAGGTCCAACTTTTCAAGTAGCTGTCAATCTATTTGGGAAGATAAATAAGAAATATAAATTATACTAAAGGATTAAAGGAAAAGTATGAATAAAATTTCATGTGATGAGAAAATCATGGATAGGATAGCCTTGAGAATTTTCAGACTTTGTCTAAAGTTACTTTGTGTTTTAGGTATACTGCTTGGAAAAGTTCTTAAGATCTACAGGTTGTCTTACTGATTTTCTACATCCATAGAGAGCATTGATGCCTATCAGTTCCAACCCCCATGTTTTGCAGAAGCCTGAGAAATTAAGTGGTTTTCCTAAATTTTATTAGTGGTGAAACCGTGTAGGTCTCTCTAAGTCTTCTGTTCTCCCAGTTGTCTTTCCTCCAAATGCTGTCCATTATACTTCGGATACCTCAAACCCAACTCCTTCCCGTGTCCAGTTCCTGGCTGCCTCTCTGGCCTTTTCTTGTGCTTTCCATGATGGCAGTCTTTCATATAATAAGATCATTGACTGCTTTCTTCTTGATTTCCCCTCTTCTTGAAATAAAGCCCCATGTATTTGCCTGGCTGACTCTTTCTCACTGTTCAGGTGTCACGTCAGTTTGTCACCCCAGACAGTACGTTACTGTCACTCAAACTGGCCCTTGCCCCATGATTACGTTTCATCCCATGTATTCCCATGATTACAATTTATGTTTTTCATAGCCTTTGTCTTTGTTTTAAATGACGTGTTTAACTATTTTCCTCCACTTAAAATAAGGTCCATGAAAGCAAGAATATTGATTCTCCTCTTCACCACTGTATGTCCAACACTTTGAACAGTGTCAACTCATAGTAAGTTCTTAATAACTACTTACTGAGGGCATAAAAAATTGTAGTTCTCATAGATTATGCATAGGGTAAATAAAGTAAGATTACTCACTATTGTGAATTGGGGGAGGGGTACCAAGAAAGACACATATGTAAAAGAAAAAAAGGTCATTTTAGGTGAAATCTCTGTATTACCAACTCCATATAGTCAGCCTTTGACAGGGAATAGTTAAATACAAATTAGGAATGTGTAACATTTTCATATTTTTCCTATGTGCTTAAAATGTTTAACCTAAGACCTAAAATGTCACCTCCGTCCAGATGAAGTGTCCAGTTGGTATGGTAAGGCTGCTTCTTCAAGAGGTTTGAAGTGGTTGATATAGCCCTGGGGAAAGAAAAGGGCCTAGGTCAGAGTTTTTGGAGAATGTGAACTTTGAAACAGAAGAACAGATGGCCAAGAAGGATGAAATAAGAAGCCAGGAAGATCCAAGGGAGCAGGGGAATGTGGAGAGCATAGTCCCAGATAAGAAAGCAAAGGGCCAGTTAAGAGGAATTCAAAAAGGAGCAAGATATCCATACTGTTAAGGCTATGGCAAAGTTAATAGAGATGCAAACTGAGCTGCATCCGTTATATTTAGTAACAAGGATAGAGTTGGGAACTATTCTTGGTAAGAGTAATGCAGGCTGCTATAACAAGTAAATCCCTGATAGATGGTGGTTTGCCCAATGGAAGTTTGCTTCTCAATCACAGGACAGTCCAAAATAAGTGTTGCTGCTTGCCAAATAGCCTTCCTTAGGGTGATTCACACAGCAGATTCCTCCTTTCTTTTGGACCCCTCCTACCGTAGGGGCCCAGAGTCCTCTATGTTCAGTCAGTGAGTTTGGAAGAAGAGGGAAGAGAAAGCACAATAAGCTTTTTAACCTCCTTAACATAGAAATTACATTTGTCACTTCAACTCACATTCCCTTGGCAGGAAACACAAGACCTCACGTCTATGCAAGGGAGCTAGAAAATGTAGTCCATAGATAGACAGCTGTTATAGAAGGGGACATGCAAACAATGATGGGCAGTGAGCAGTCTTCTAGAGTGGGGGAGAAATCCTCATTTCATAAATATTCATTGACCATTAGAAATACAGGGCTACATAATATATTATACCTATTTTCAGAGAGTTATAATTTATTAGAAGAGATAAAAAATACATGAATTAGGGTAATTCACAGGTATTTCTGATTTATTCATGTAAATTTTATGATAGAGAAATAGATGGGAATGGTGGAGAACAAGTCCCTGTTTATGGCTAAATTAGTAAAAATGTAGACTCTTCATTGAAGTATCTTATTTTCCCACTTTCCAATGACAAGCACTTAGGTAAATACTCATTTCCAGATCAGAAGCTTTTTCTGACTGGATTGAACCACTCATATATGAGTGTATCTTGGGGTAAAATCTAGTCCATTAAAAATCAAGGTGGCTTGGGTAACTAAAATCCTATATTCCTCATTTGTATTGTTTTCTATTTTTTTAATTTCAAAAGCATATTTCAGTTTCATTATTGGATAAATAGTTTGTGCTCTGGTTTAGAATACTCTGTGATAGAAATTATTATTTTAGTAGAGTTTGGGGGTGGAGGAAGATGCAGGCAAGAATTATATTTTCATACATGATTGAGTTAAGAATTGCATAGAAGAGAATATGTCTGAAGAAGGCTTAAACCAAAACTACCATACTTAACTTTACCATTTCTACTTCAGTTGAAGTAAATGAACGTAGTATAAATTAAGAGCTGGCAAATGTTTATTTGAAAATGGCAGACAGTTAATATTTTAGGATTCTCAGGATACATATAATCTTTGTCACAACTACTCAATACTGTCATTATAGCATGCAAGGAGACAGACAATATGTAAACTAATGAGCGTGAATGTGTTCCAACAAATCTTTACTAATGGACACTGAAATTTGAATTTCGTATAATTTTCACCTGTTATGTAACATTATTTTTTTGATTTCCTCCACCATTTAAAAATGTAAAATCCATTTTTAGGTCATGGGGCATACAAAAATAGGTGATAGGCTGGATTCGGACGACAGGCTTTGCAGTTCTCTTACTCCTGGCATAGAGAGAAAAAAAAATAAAGACACAATTTAGAGTTAATTTAAATAAATTTTGTTCAAAAACGTGTGAACTATAACACATTAGCTACACTACATCCTCATTTAGGATACAATTTAAGAAAATATATACTTAAAATGTGAGATGGTGTTATGAACAATCAAATTTTAACATACATGTCACACCCTCTTTTTTTTTTTTTTTAGCTATATACATTAATGAAACTATAAGAAATTATTCTAGGTCAGTTCAACCAGGGAGAAATTTCCAGTCTTATTCATGCTTAGCACTCTTTGAAGTCCTTAATGCCCAATTAGTCAATGACTAGCCACCAGACGGAGAAGGCTGTGTCTTCATGCATGTATGCACCGGTATGTGTGTGTGAGGGTGTGTGTGTGTCAGACCTCTCCATGTCCCATTTAGATGCCACCAGCTCAATCACTGTGGCCAATGGACCATAAGATACTTATGTATCTTCTGCTTGGTTTCATGCTTGATGTTTCTGATCAGACACAGCATTTCATTTCCAATATCACAGATGACAGAGTCAAATGCAGAATGTGTCGCTGCAAATGTCAAAAGGTCCAGAGGAGAAAAGACAGCTCTACGTCTGTGTTTAGATAAACAACAATTGAAAATAAATGTCCATTTCCAATTCTTTGGTCTTGTTTAAGTTTTATATGTTTAGTATCTGTTTGTTATATACAGAGTCTTTTGCCTAAGTCTGCAAAAGAAAAAAAAGTAGAGGTGGAGAAAATATGTTGCTAATGGTTTAATTCAATTTTATTATTAAACCACAATATTAAAAGTACCCTGCTAATATCATGTATGTTGATAGCTTTATTTGATAATTACACTCTTGAAATAATAGACTGATAAATTGTCACAATAGAAGATCTTCAGCAGTCTATTTCAACCTTGTAGTCTACAATTATTAATTAATAATCATTTCTGAGACAAAAGTTCTTAGAAAGGGCTTCATTTTGTTCCTACTGAAAGATTATATTGAACTGAGGTGAGAATCTGAAGGCTAAAAAATAAAACATTCATTTCTTGCTTTTGATTAGCTTGAAATTTTATTTGCCCTCTTCCCTCTAGGAGTTTGCCCTCTTACTTCTGGTGTGTTTTCCCCATCCTCTGCTGAGGAATTTCAGCATATCCTGCAATTTGCACTTGAGAGAAAGTACAAATTTTAGAGACCATAGATAAAAAACAAAACAAAACAATAAACTAGAACTAATAGTTCTAAAATTCATATGGAACCACAAAAGACACCAAATAGCCAGAGAAGTCCTGAGAGAGAACAAACCTGGGGGAATATGCTTCCTGACTTCAAGCTCTACTACAAAGCTACAGTAATCAAAACAGTTTGGTACTGGCACAAGAGCAGACCCATAGATGACTGGAAAAATGTAGCCCAGATATAAACCCATATATAGTTAATTAATATATGTTAAAGGAGCCATGAATGTACAATGGGGAAAAACAGCCTCTTCAACAACTGAGGTTGGCAAAACTAGACAGCTATATGTAAGAGAATGAAGCTGGATTATTGTCTAACTCCATACACAAAAGTAAACTCAAAATGGATCAAAGACAAAAATGTAAGACATGAAACCATAAAACTGTTAGAAAACATAGGTAAAAAACTCTTGAACATTATAAGTATGAACAAATTTTTCCTGGACACATCCCCTCAGGCAAGGGAAACGATAAAAAATGAACAAGTGGGACTACATCAGACTAAAAGGCTTCTGTAAAACAAAGGACACCATAGCAGAACAAAAAGGCAACCTACAATATGGGAGAATATATTCATGACTTATCTGATGAGGGGTTAATATCCATATATATATATAAAGAACTCATATACCTTAACACCCAGGAAACAAATAAACTGATTAAAAAATGGGTGGAGGACTGAACAGACACCTCTCCAAAGAAGAAATACAACTGGCCAACAAGCACATGAAAAGATGTTTCACATAGCTAATCATTAGGGAAATGCAAAATAAAACCACAGTGAGAACCCCTCACACTAGTTAAAATGGCCACTATCCAAAAAACAAAAAATAACAAATGCTGACAAGGATGTGGAGAAATGGGAACCCTCCAACACTGTTGGTGGGAATATAACTTGGTGGAAAGCAGTATGGAGTTGTCCAAAAAAACTAAAAGAAGAAATACCCTTCGATCCAGTAATTCTACTTGTAGAAATTTACTCAAGGGAAACAAAATCCCTGATTCAAAAAGATATATGCACCCCTATGTTTATTGCCATTCTATCTGCAATAACCAAGATATGGAAGCAACTGAAGTGACCATCAATAGGTGAATGGATAAGGAAGATGTGTACATATACACAATGAAATATAATTCAGCCATAAAAAGAGAAGAAATCCAACCATTTGCAACAACATGGATGGATCTAGAGGGTATTATGCTCAGTGAAATAAGCCAAGCAGAAAAAGACAAATACCATATGCTTTCACTTATTTGTGGAATATAAAAACAAAGAACAGAAGGAACAAAATAGCAGTAGACTCATAGACACTGAGAAGTGACTAGTAGTTACCAAGAAGGAGGGGTTGGGGTGGGTTAGGTAGGGAGCACGAGGGGGATAAGGGGCCACAGTAATTCACAATCACGATATAAGTTAGTCACAGGGACAGTGGGACAGCATGGAGAATATACTCTGATTCTGTAACCCCTTTCTATGTTGATAGATAGTAACCACACAGGAGGGGGTGAGGATTTTATAACATGGGTAACTGTTGAACCACTGTGTTCTACATTTGAAACCAATATAAGATTGTATGTCACTGTAATAAAGGTGAAGGTAATAACCACATTATTTTTCTTGTGAAATCTTCATAAGAGTGTATATCAATGATACCTTAATAAAAAAAAAAGATTGTGTGTCAGTGATACTTTGATTAAAAAAATGCAGTTACACAAAACAAGAATGCATTAATGAATGGCTTCCTGAATTCTCCCACCCCCACCTTATAAACACCCCACAAACTCTAAACTCTTCTGTATCACATTTGAATTTTTGTTTTTCCAAAAAAAATCAGAGTATCTGTGGGTGTGTGTATAATGGCACAATAGCTCTAATTGTTTTTCCTTTTGGAAGATGGCAAACCAATGTTCTTCTGCTCTCTGCTCATTCTGTTGCAGATTCCTTCATTGGAGCACTAATTGTGATTTCAAGTTTGGTAGTGCAAATATATTCTTAAACAGCACAGGGCTAGGGAAGAAATCTACCTTCTGCAAAGTGCAAGAACTGGTGAACAGCTAAAAAGAATCAATAAAGAAGAATATCTGTACCTGTCCTTTCATAAATGGCCATGGTGAATAGGGCCCATTTGGAAGCTAGGTTCTTTTATATTCATTGTCTTTTACCAAATTAAATGAAGAGTCTTGAGCAATTAGAAAACTATACATATAAATAAGCTGTACTTCTTTGCTGTTTCTCTTTTCTTTCTTGTTTTTTGTCTCTCATTTTCCTTACCTTTTCAAATTTCTAAACCTACTTTTTCCTCCATTTTCTTCACTTTTTTCCCTTTCTTTTCTCCTCTTTACTCTTTCCCTTCTTTCTTGTTCTCTTCTATTATTCTTTCCATTTCATGCTCTCATTATAAACAGTAGCTTCTGGTTTAGACGTGGCTATAAGGAGACTTAGAGAGCTGATGTATCCTCTCATAGAAAAGAGAAGATAATCAAAGAATGGCTGTTACCCTGAACAGCCAGGATTCCTCTCTTCTTCCAATGGTGTGGTTCATTGAAATAGTGCCACAACTTCGTTAAGTTTACTTTTATAAGATTTCTATCCCTAATATTTTTTCTTCATGAAAAGATCAAGTTTCTTTTGACTTCCTCTGGTTTTCCCATTTCTTCAGTGTATCCTAGCAGTAGAAATTCTATAAATCAAATATTATACTCTAGCAATTTTGCATGCCATCAGCTAAATGTAATGCTTTTGAAATGCAAGTGTAATTCTTCTTAAGTAGGCATTTAATTTTAGTGAAATTTGCATTTGACAGTCCCAATTCATGTTTCAACATCTGAATGAAATAGCCCTCTTTGAATTCTAATGGGATGAATATAGTGAAATTAACCTTTGCCACAAAAACACACTATTCTAGGCAAAAGCTTTCACACTGTTTTGAATCAATTCTATGTAGTTATAATAGAGTGGATACTTTTAATTTAAGTCATAGAATGATGAAAGTGGTTATGAAAGGGGATGTAAACATCAGACTTCCTTAATTATTTTGTGAAGTGCTGTCAGTAAATATGGGACATTGACCTGGAACTCCAGTTCATTCTTACATTTTTTTAGACATTATTAGTGGTTCTATGTCAGTTATCTGCAAAATACCTAAGCATAACAAAGTGATTGTGGAGAATGCTTGAAATTTCCCAGTATGATTATTATTAACTTGTATTTTTGAGCTAATTTATTAGTTCTAACAATGATCTTTGTAAAGTTGGCCCTCAGCAGAGTCAACAAGTTTTTCATAAATATTTACATTTTTTTCTTTGAAATAGAGAAACCCTGCATAAGAATAGAATAAGAGGTTTAGTTTTTAAATATTTAATACTTTTTTGGATAATAGTAAAGCTAGTAAGCAATGTCATTGGCCAACTAGCAACTGTGTACTAAACCTAGTTCATTATATATATATGTAAATATATATGTGTGTGTACATATGTAGCTCTGGAGGAAGGGTGTTCTTGGCCCCAAGAGAATCCCCAGTGAAACTGGTGAAAGTGAAATAAGTCAACGGAGAGAGTAAGTTGAGAGAAACCATTTTTATTGCTCATAGCTTGCTCAAATTTGCTAGCTAGGCCCAGTCCCATCTATCTCTTGTGGCTGTGGCTCATGCTCTGCTACCTCGACATGCTCTCTACTTCCCACCTACCCCTTCCAGGAGGGACTCCATTTGCAGATCCTTGGTGACTGGCAGACCTCAGATTGATTATGTACCAGGAACAGAGGGGAGGAGAGAATGGCTGTATCTCTCCACCCCTTGCCCCAGAGGCTGCGGAAGGCTGCATCAGTAAACACTTATTGATATGGAAATAGACTAAGGCTAGGCGATAGATTCTGGAAATTCTGCGACTTACCCCACATTTAAGTGTGTTGTCTTCAATTTCTTTTATCCATATTTTATAGTTTTCAGAGTGCAGGTCTTTTACCTCCTTGGTTATATTTATTCCTAGCTATTTTATGCTTTTGATACAATTGTAAATGTGGCTATTTTCTTAATTTCTCCTAGTTCATTATTTGTACATAGAAATGCAACATATTTCTGTGCATAGATTTTGTATCCTCTCAATTTACTGAATTCATTTATTAGCTCTAAGAGCTTTTTGGTGGAGTCTTTAGGGTCTTCTATATATAGAATTGTGTCACCTGCAAATAGTGAAGTTTTTACCTCTTCCTTACCAACTTGGATGCCTTTTATTTTTCTTGTCTGATTGCTGTGGCTTGGACTTCTAGGACTATTTTAAATAAAAATGGTGAGAGAAGATATCCTTGTCTGGTTCTTGATCTTAGAGGAAAAGCTTCAGCTTTTTGCCACCGAGTATATTGTTAGCTATGGGTTTGTCATATATGAACGCTGAAATATGTACCCTCTGTACTTTGTTGAGAGTTTTTATTCTAAATGGATGTTGGATTTTTTTCAAGTGCTATTTTAGCATCTATTGAGATGGTTATGTGGTTTTTATCCTTCCTTTTGTTAATGTGGTGTATCACATTGACTGATTTGTAGGTGTTGGGCCATCCTTAATCCCCAAGAAAAATCCTACTTGATTGTGGTGAATGATCTTTTTTATGTATTTTTGAATTTGGTTTGCTAATATTTTGTTGAGCATTTTTTATCTAAATTTTCAGTGGGTATATTTGTCTGTAATTTTCTCTTTTTGTAGTGTCCTTGTCTGTTTTTGGTATCATGGTGATGCTGGCCTTATAGAATGAATTTGGAAGCTTCCCTTATGTTTCAGTTTTTTGGGATAGTTTAATTAGGAGAGTATCAGCTCTTTTTTAAATGTTTGTTGGAATTCGCCTGTGAAGCCATCTGCTCCTAAGTTTTTGTTTTATGGGAGTTTTGGATTATTGATTTATTTTCCTTGCTAGTACAGATTTTCTGTTTATTCTTGGTAAGGTCTTTGAAGACTGTATGTTTCTAGAAATTTTTCTATTTCTTGTAAGTTATCCAGTTTGTTGGTATATAATTTTTCATAATATTCTCTTATAATCAGTAGTATTTCTGTGGTGTCAGTTGTATCATCTCCTCTTTAATTTTTTATTTTATTTATTTGAACCCTCTCTCTTTTTCTCTTGATGAGTCCATGAAGGTTTATAAATTTTATTTATCTTTTCAAAGAACCAGCTTTTGGTTTTCATTGATGTTTTGTATTTTTAATTTTTTTAGTTTCTATTTAATTTATTTCCATTTTTTTAAATTTCCTTTATTCTACTAACTTTGAGTTTTGTTCTTCTTTTTCTAGTTCTTCTAGGTGTTTGTTTATTTGGGATGTTTCTTGCTTCTTGAGGTGTGCCTGTACTGCTATAAACTTCCTTCTTAGGACTGCTTTTCCTGCATCCCAAAGATTTTTGAACCACTGTATTTCTATTTTTCATTATTCACTAGTATTCCTTTATGTCTTCTTTGATTTCTTTGATGACCCATTGGTTGGTTGTTTAGTTACTGTGTAGCCTCCATGTGTTTGTGCTTTTTCCTTTTTTCTCTTGTAACTGATTTCCAATTTAATTGTGGTCATAAAAGATGTATGATATGATTTCAGTCTCCTTAAATTTATTGAGACTTGCTTTGTGGACTAATTTGATCTATTCGAATGTTCCATGTACACTTGAAAAGAATGTGTATTCTACTGGTTTTGGATGTAGTGTTCTATATATATCTGTTAATTCCATTTGGTCTAATGTGTCATTCAATCTGCTATTTCCTTATTGATGTTCTGTCTGGATGATCTACCCATCGATGTAAGTGGTGTGTTAAAGTTCCCTACTATTATTGTATTATTGTCAATCTCTCTCTTAGTGTCTGTTAACATTTGTTCAGTTTATTAAAGTACTCCTCTGTTGGGTGTGTAGATATTTATAATTGTTATAGCTTCTTGCCAAATTGTGCCCTTAATTATTGTTTAGCGTCCTTCTCTGTCTCTTGCTGTTGTCTTTGCTTTAAAGTCTATTTAGTCTGATATAAGTATTGCTATTCCATCTTTTTTTTTAATTCATATTTTCATGAAGTATCTTTTCCATCCTTTCAGTTTCAGTTTGGGTGTGTCCTTAGACTTAAAAAGAGAGTCCCTTGTAGGCAGCAGATAGATGGGTCTTGTTTTTAATCCTTAAAGTCACCCCATGTCTTTTGATGGGAGCATTTAGTTCATTTACATTTAGAGTAATTATTGGTAGGCATGTAGTTCCCATTTTGTTAAATGTTTTGTGGTTGTTTTTGTTGTTCTTCCTTTATCTCTGTCTTGATTTCCCCTTGTTCATTATGGCTTTCTTTAGTCTTACATTTGGATTCCCTTCTCTTTGTTTTTTTGCGTATCCATTATAGGTTTTTTGCTTGTAGTTACCATGGAGTTCTTATGTGACATCCTACATATATAGCAATCTATAATAAGTTGGTGGTCACTTAAGTCTGAACATATTCTAACACTACATGCTTTACTCCCCCTCCTTCACATTTTATGTATGTGATGCCTTCATTTACAACTTTTTATTTAGAAATTCTCTTAACTAATTTTTAGATATAATTATTATACTACTTTTGTCTTTTTTACCTTCATCCTAGCTTTTAGTGATTGATCTTCTGCCACTGATATATTTTTGCTTTAACCTGTGGGATTTTCACTTTAATATTTTTCTTGCTTCTAGTAAGGGCCTTTTCTTTTTCTCTTAAAGAAGACTCATTAACATTTCTTCTAATGCCAGTTTAATGGTTGTGAACTCTTTTAACTTATGTTTATCTATGAAAATCTTATTTCCTATTCTGTTTGGAATAATAATCTTTCTGTGAAGGGTATGCATTCTTGTAGAGCTTTTTCTTACAGCACTTTGAATATATCATGCTGCTCCCTTCTGGCATACAGAGTTACTGCTGAAAATTCAACTGATAGTCTTATGGGGTTTCCCTTGTAGGTACTCATTGCTTTTCTCTTACTGCTTTTAAGATTTTCTCTTTGTCTTTGATCTTTGACATTTTAATTATTGTACATAGTGGTGTGGACCTCCCTGGGCTTATCTTAATTGGAGTTTTCTGTACTTCCTGAACCTGGATGTCTGTTTTATTCCTTAGGTTAAGGAAATTTCAGCTATCATTTCTTCATATAAGTTTTCTACTCCTTTCTTTCTCTCTTCTCCTTCTGGGACTCCTATAATGTGAATGTTTGGACTTCTGAACAGTATTCCATTGTGTATATGCACCACATCTTCTTTATCCATTCATCTATTGATGGATACTTAGGTTGCTTCCATATCGTGGCTATTGCAGTCATTGTTCCCAGTTTTATTCATGCATGAGAAACCTGTATTTTTGTAGTAAACGCTAAATATAAGTAAGCAAAAATGAAAATATTTGACTATAACTATGTCATGATCCATATTGACATTTTCTATACTCTGAGATTAAGCAAATAGTGATAATCAAACTAATAAAGATTAGGGTGAATTATAATAGTTATTCAGAATGGACTAATTTGAAAAGCTTCCAAATTAATCTAAAATGGAGAAGTCTTTCTTGCCTTATTCTGCATTCTTTGGGGGTCCTTGAAGACAGATGTCAAGTTACTATGATATTTTCAAGAATATGAATGGAAGCATATATGTGTTTCTCACGGTATCAAGGCTGCAGTAACTCATCAATGCAGTAATACATTGGGTTATGTAATACATTCATGGAAAGATAGCAGGGACAAATGGAATGTTACCTAACAGTGATATGACCTTTGACATACTTATCCTCTTTGGTGTCAATTTCACTGTTTAGTACAATGGGTAACTGTAGGATGGTTGTAAGTGGTTATTTTATTGATGATTATTGGGTGGTGATATGAATTCAAGAAGGTAACCATTTGTTAAAGAGCCTAGCACAGCATAATGACAGTATGGTAGAAGACACCTAATAAATTTAAATTTTTGCCCCAAATTTCCGTAGCTCTGTTCTCAAAGCCTCAGTTTCCTCACTAAAGGTGTCTCACTTTCTAAAATCCTATGGTTTATCATTTACTTCATTTAGTATTTGAGCTAATGAATTAACATATCTTCTCTTGAGTTTCCTTTCTAATGCACATGTTTTTAAGCTTTCAATGAGGGAATATCTTTAAATGTGCAAGATTAAAATTCATGGTCACATAAAATGAATAAAATGTTAATGTAATATAACATTTCTGAAATTCAGGTTACCAGAAAAAGAAAATCTTTACAAAGCTGGTTAAAATGGTTCTTGGAAAGTGCTTGGAATAAGGAAACAAGATATTATTTTTACATGTAGATTGGAATATGCATTCTCTCTTATTTTCATATCACAGTTAGGTACCATTCAAGTTCCGTCCATCCTCTAGAGAGTCAGAAAAAATACATTCAGTCACTACCAAACGATCTGTTTGAATCCTGATAGCCTAATTTTCTTTGAAAAGCTTGAACTTTTTATTTGTTAAAATTCATGGCTTCTAAGTTATATATCATTCCAGACTAAAATGACTTATTTGGGTGGGGGTCTTTCTTATCTCATTGGAAGCTGTAAAAAACAGTTATTGTATCTTTGAGGAGATTAAATAATTTACATTGCCCAAAACTTGTCCAAGATGGTAATCTAAATCTTCAGCTAGACCATTTGAACACATGACTAATGCAAAGACCAAAGAGAATCTACTTTAAAAGAAATCTTATCAGGAATCAAATCATAGAATTCAGGCGTTTGGATTTCCTCACAGGATAATAGAAGCGACAGCAGCCACAGCACTGCTCGGAATGGGGGCTGGACTGGACTGTCTTCTCCACATGGAGAAAAGCAACATTTGCATCTGTTGTTCTGAACTTGCTCCCAAATCCAAGTCCTTTGTATTCCAACTGCCTGCTGGACATTTCATCTTGCACCCCGCAGTCTCTTCAATTTTAGCATGCTAAAATCCACTCTTCATTTTTTTCTTCCCCATGTTCCTTTCTCACACATCTGCTCCTCTTGTCTGCCAGCTTGCCGGTGCACGGCATAATTCTCTTTTCACCGTTGTTTTTGAATTCCAACTTCTCCCTGTTCCAGTCTTCCCTCCTCTCCTTCCCGTCTGTTCTATAAGCAGGAATCCCAAAAGGCTAAACCGCCTACTTGCCAGTGTCCACCTCAGATTCAAACCCAGTCACTAATAAAATCAAAGACGATTACTCAACAGAGCTTCAGCTGGCCTCATTAGAAGCTCTGATGGCTCCAGCATTGGCCTGAACTGGGCTGACGGGCTCCTGGCTTTCTATTCCATTTTGACCAGTTATTGGATGCAGTTTCTCCAGGGACAGAGAAGTGATCTTGGGCAAAGTGATTCTCTTTAGCCAAGGATGTTCCCAAAGGGAAATAATTGCATCAGTTGTGAATGGATATCACAGTAATGCAAAACAGCTTAAAAAAAAGGGGATATGTATCATGTCACTTCATGATTTTTATCTTTCTCATCTACTTTTTGCTACCCTAAAACCACCCTAATTTAGGCACAAAGGATGCCTAACATATAGGATCTCATAGATAATTGAGGCTTCCTAACTGGTTTCCTTAATCTGACATATCCAGTCCGTCCTTAATATACTGCACTGTTCAACCCCACAGAACTCGTCCATGAGATTGTCATTAGCCGGTTTAGTAACTCTCTTTGGCAACAGAATAAAACACAAATTCCTTAGCTTACACTCAAAGGATCACCATAGTCTGGCTCACATAGCTGTTGCAGCTTCATTCCTCCAAGCCCACATTTTACTGTTTTGATGCCATTAATTCCTAGCAGTCCTTATGTGTGCTGCTTATGATATATAGCTTCACCTTTTTCTTTTTCTTTTTTGGGGCATAATCTTTATCTTTGTTTATTTTTTACTTTTTAAGCTTTTCATTTCAAAATGCTTTGAGAATTACATAACAGTTGCAAAAATAATATAAAATTCCCATGTAACTTCACCTAGATTCCCCGTGTCAATACCTTATATAACCACATTACAAAGTTTGCTATCCAGAAATTAACATTGATATACTGCCTTATCTAATCTTTAGACCTTATGCAAAGTTCATCAATTGCCCAATTAGTGCCTTTTTTTCTGGACATTGCATTTAGTTGTCATGGCTGTTAAGTCTTAACTTGGACAGCTCCTCACTATATCTTTGTCTTTCATAAGCCTGAACAGTACTGGCCAATTATTTATAGACTGTCCATCATTTTGAATTTGTCCAAAATTTTCTTAGGTTATTCATTTTTGGCAATTGATGCCATGCCTTTGTTAGTACATTATATCAGGAGATACAAAGTGTTGCTATGTCTTATTTCTGGTGACATTAACAATCATTTAATTTTAATTTCTCCTAAAATTACTTTTTCCTTTTATAATTAGTAAGTACACTGTGGGGAAATACTTTAAGGCCATATCAGTATCTTGCTTCTTGTTACATTATTTATTTATTTATTATTTACTTATTTTTATTATTTTTTTATTAAGGTATTATTGATATGCACTCTTATGAAGGTTTCACGTGAAAAAACAATGTGGTTACCACATTTACCCATATTATCAAGTCCCCACCCATACCCCAACAGAGTCACTGTCCATCAGTGTAGTAGGATGCCACAAATTCACTATTTGCCTTCTCTGTGCTACACTGTTTTCCCCATGATCCCCCACACCATGTGTACTAAACATAATACCCCGCAGTCCCCTTCTCCTACCCTCCCCACACACCCTTCCACACCCCTCCCCTTTGGGAACCACTAGTTCCTTCTTGGAGTCTCTGAGTCTGCTGCTATTTTGTTCCTTCACTTTTGCTTCATTGCTATACTCCACAAATGAGGGAAATCATTTGCTATTTGTCTTTCTCTGCCTGACTTATTTCACTGAGCATAATACCCTCTAGCTCCATCCATGTTGTTGCAAATGGTAGGATTTGTTTCTTTCTTATGGCTGAATAATATTCCATTGTGTATATGTACCACATCTTCTTTATCCATTCATCTACTGATGGACACTTAGGTTGCTTCCATATCTTGGCTATTGTAAAATGTGCTGCAATAAACATAGGTGTGCATATGTCTTTTTGAATCTCAGAAGTTGTATTCTTTGGGTAAATACCAAGGAGTGGGATTCCCGGGTCAAGTGGTGTTTCTATTTTTAGTTTTTTAAGGAACCTTCATATTGCTTTCCACAATGGTTGAACTAGCTTACATTCCCACCAGCAGTGTAGGAGGGTTCCCCTTTCTCCACATCCTTGCCAGCATTTGTTTTCTCAGTCTTTTCAATGCTGGCCATTCTTACTGGTATGAGATGATACCTCATTGTGGTTTTAATTTGCATTTCTCTGATAGTTAGCAATGTTGGCCATCTGAATTTCTTCTTTGGAGAACTGTCTCTTCATATCCTCTGCCCATTTTTTAATCTGGTTATATGCTTTTTGGGTGTAGAGACGTGTAAGTTCTTTATATATGTTGGATGTTAACCCCTTGTTGGATATGTCATTTACAAATATATTCTCCCATACGGTAGGATGCCTTTTTGTTCTGTTGATGGTGTCCTTTGCCGTACAGAAACTTTTCAGTTTGATGTAGCCCCATGAGTTCATTTTTGCTTTTGTTTCCCTTGCTCAAGGAGATGTGTTCAGGAAGAAGTTGCTCATGCTTATATTCAGGATATTTTTGCCTATGTTGTCTTCTAGGTGTATGGGGTTAAACAATAATCCAGTTTCATTCTCTTGCATGTAAGCGTCCAGTTTTGCCAACACCAGCTGTTGAAGAGGCTGTCATTTCCCCATTGTATGTCCATGGCTCCTTTATCATATATTAATTGACCATATATGGTTGGGTTTCTTTAGGGTGCTGTAGTCTGTTCCATTGGTCTATGGGTATGTTCTTGTGCCAGTACCAAATTGTCTTGATTACTGCGGCTTTGTAGTAGAGCTTGAAGTTGTGGAGCATAATTTCCAAAGCTTTATTCTTCCTTCTCAGGATTGCTTTGGCTATTCGGGGTCTTTTGTGGTTCCATATGAATTTTAGAATGATTTTCTCTAGTTTGTTGAAGAATGCTGTTAGTATTTTGATAGGAATTGTATTGAATTTGTACGTTGCTTTAGGCAGGATGCCCATCTTGACAATAATAAATCTTCCTATCCATGAGCATGGGATGTGTTTCCATTTATTGGTATCTTCTTTAATTTCTCTCATGAGTGTTTTTAGAGTATAGGTCTTTCACTTCCTTCATTAGGTTTATTCCTAGGTATTTTATTCTTTTTGATGCAATTGTGAATGGAATTGTTTTCCTGATTTCTCTTGCTGCTAATTCATTGTTAGTGTATAGGAATGCCACAGATTTCTGCATATTAATTTTGTATCCCACAACTTTGCTGAATTCAGATATTAGATCTAGTAGTTTTGGAGTGGATTCTTCAGGGTTTTTTATTACAGTATCATGTCATCTGAAAACTGGGACATTTTAACTTCTTCCTTGCCAATCTGGATGCCTTTTATTTCTTTGTGTTAACAGATTGCTGTGGCTAGGACCTACAGTAGTATGTTGAATAGAAGTGGGGAGAGTGGGCATCCTTGTCTGGTTAGTGATCTTAAAGGAAAAGCTTTCAGCTCCTCGCTGTTGAGTATAATGTTGGCTGTGGGTTTGTCATATATGGCCTTTATAATGTTGAGGTACTTGCCCTCTGTACCCATTTGATTGAGAGTTTTTATCATGAATGGATGTTAAATTTTGTCGAGTGCTTTTTCAGCATCTATGGAGAGGATCATGTGGTTTTTTTCCTTCTTTTTGTTGGTATGGTGGGTGATGTTGATGGATTTTCAAATGTTGTACCATCCTTGCATCCCTGGAATAAATCCTACTTGATCATGATGGATGACCTTTATGATGTATTTTTGAATTTGGTTTGCTAATATTTTGTAGAGTATTTTTGCATCTATGTTCATCAGGGATATTGGTCTGTATTTGTCTTTTTTGTGGTGTCTTTGCCTAGTTTTGGTATTAGAGTGATGCTAGCCTCATAGAATGAGTTTGGAAGTATTCCCTTTTCTTCTACTCCTTGGAAAACTTTAAGGAAACTGCATACTAGGTCTTCCCTAAATGTTTGATAAAATTCAGCGGTGAAGCCATCTGGTACAGGCATTTGTTCCTAGGTAGGTTTTTGATTACCAGTTCAATTTTGTTGCTGGTAATTGGTCTCTTGAGATTTTCTGTTTCTTTCTGGGTCAACCTTGAAAGATTGTATTTTTCTAGAAAATTGTCCATTTCTTCTAGGTTATCCAGTTTGTTAGTATATAATTTTTCATAGTATTCTCTTATAGTTCTATGTATTTCTGTGGTGTCCATAGTGATTTTTTCCTTTCTCATTTCTGATTCTGTTTATGCGTGTAGATTCTTTTTTTCTCTTAATAAGTCTGGCTAGGGGTTTATTTATTTTGTTTATTTTCTCAAAGAACCAGCTCTTGCTTTCATTGATCCTTTCTATTGTATTATTCTTCTCGATTTTACTTCTGCTCTAATCTTTGTTAAGTCTCCCCTTCTACTGACTTTGGGCCTTATTTGTTCTTCTTTTTCTAGTTTCATTAATTGTGAGTTTAGACTGCTCATATGGGATTATTCTTCTTTCCTGAGGCATGCCTGTATTTCACTATACTTTCCTTTTAGCATGGCCTTCTCTGCATCCCAGAGATTTTTCTGGTGTTGAATTATTGTTGTCATCTGTCTCCATATATTGCTTGATCTCTGTTTTTATTTGGTCATTGATCCATTGGTTATTAAGGAGCATGTTGAGAAGCCTCCATGTGTTTGTGGGATTTTTCATTTTCTTTGGGTAATTTATTTCTAGTTTCCTACCTTTGTGGTCTAAGAAACTGCTTGGTAAAATTTCTATCTTTTTGAATTTCCGAGGATCTTTTTGTTGCCTTGTATGTGATCTGTTCTTAAAAATGTTCCATGTGCACTTGAGAAGAAGGTGTAATATGTTGCTTTTGGGTGTAGAGTTCTGTAGATGTCTGTTAGGTCCATCTCTCCTATTGTGTTGTTCAGTGCTCTGTGTCCTTACTTATTTTCTGTCTGGTTGATCTGTCCTTCAGAGTGAGTGGAGTGCTGAAGTCTCCTAGAATGAATGCATTGCATTCTATTTCTCCTTTTAATTCTGTTAGTATTTGTTTCACATATGTATGTGCTCCTGTGTTGGGCACATCGATATTTATAATGGTTACATCTTCTTGTTGGATTGACCCTTTTATCATTATGTAATGTACGTCTTTGTCTCTTGTGACTTTCTTTGTTTTGAAGTCTATTTTGTCCTATACAAGTACTGCAACTCCTGCTTTTTTCTCCCTATTAGTTGCATGAAATATCTTTTTCCATCCCTTCACTTTTAGTCTGTTTATGTCTTTGGGTTTGAAGTGAGTCTCTTGTAGGCAGCATATAGATGGGTCTTGTTTTTTTATCCATTCAGTGACTCTATGTCTTTTGATTGGTACATTCACTCCATTTACATTTAGGGTGATTATCGATAGGTATGTACTTATTGCCATTGCAGGCTTTAGATTCATGGTTACCAAAGGTTCATGGTTAACTTCCTTACTATCTAAGAGTCTAACTTAACTCAATATGCTGTTACACACACAACCTAAAGGTTCACTTTTTTTCTCCTTTTTCTTCCTCCTCCATTTTTTATATATTAGGTATCATATTCTGTACTCTTTGTCTATCCCTTGATTGACATTGGGGATAGTTAATTTAATTTTGCATTTGCTTAGTAATTAGCAGTTCTACTTTATTTACTGTGCTTTTATTACCTCTGGTGACAGCTATTAAACCTTAGGAACACTTCCATCTATAGCAGTCTGTCCAAAATACACTGTAGAGATGGTTTGTGGGAGGTAAATGCTCTCAGCTTTTGCTTATCTGGGAATTGTTTAATCCTTCCTTCAAATTTAAATGATAATCTTCCGAGATAAAGTATTCTTGGTTCAAGTCCCTTCTGCTTCATTGCATTAAATACATCATGCCACTCCCTTCTGGACTGTAAGGTTTCTGCTGAAAAGTCTGATGATAGCCTGATGGGTTTTCCTTTGTATGTGATCTTATTTCTCTCTCTGTCTGCTTTTAATAGTCTGTCCTTATCCTTGATCTTTGCCATTTTAATTACTATATGTCTTGGTGTTGTCTTCCTTGGGTCCCTCGTGTTGGGAGATCTGTGCACCTCCATGGCCTGAGAGACCATCTCCTCCCCTAGATTGGGAATTTTTCAGCAATCACCTCCTTGAAGACACTTTCTATCCCTTTTTTTCTCTCTTCTTCTGGTACCCCTATAATGTGAATATTGTTCCGCTTGGATTAGTCACACAGTTCTCTCAATATTCTTTCATTTTTAGAGATCCTTTTTTCTCTCTGTGTCTCAGCTTGTTTGTATTCCTCTTCTCTAGTTTCTGTTTCATTTATTGTCTCCCCCAACATATCCAATCTGCTTTTAATACCGTCCATTTTGCTCTTCAATGATTTGATCTCTGACTGGAATTCATTCCTAAATTCTTGAGTATCTTTCTGTACCTACATGAGCATGTTAATAATTTTTATTTTGAACTCCCTTTCAGGAAGATTCATAAGGTTGATGTCATTTAAATCTTTCTCAGGAGTTGTATTCATAAGTTTACTCTGAACCAGGTTCCTTTGATATTTCATATTTGTATATGGCGCCCTCTAGTGTCCATGGGCTCTACTCTCTGGAGCTGCTCAGCCCCTGAAGCAATATCGGGGGTCGCAGGTGAGTGGTATTGGTCCCTGGGGGGAGGAAAGAGCTGTTTCCTGCTTCCTGGCTGCTATTTCTGTCTCCACTGCCTAAACCAGTCAGCTGAGCACAGAGGTATAAACTTCTATGCGTTTGTAGTTGCTGTTGGCAGATCTTCCCTCTGGCTGGCCTAATGCCACGGTAGGGTTTGACGGTTTGCGAGCCAGGTGGGGCTGACCAGGAGAAAGGTGCAGTTGGCTGCATATCACGGAGGGGATCCTTCGAGCTGTGTAGGCAGCCAGGGAGCTGGAACACCTGAAGATCATCTAAGGAGGAAGATTTCTTTTCCTCCTTAAATATGAGAGTCTATGTGGCAAAGCTCCCAAACTGTTGGGCAGAACACATCCAGACAATTTTGTCTACCTGCCCTCTCTCCTGAGCAGTAAGCTCTGTGCAATTCCTGCCCCTTTAGCAGCCCTCTTGCTAAGGGCTTCCTTGTTAGGAAATCTTTCAAACTGCCAGCCTTTCTTTTGCCCCAGAGCAGCTGGATGTGAATCCCTGCTTTCCACAAGTGGCTGGAATCTCAGTCTCTCTAGGACTTCTGCCTGTCTTAGTTTTCCAACCCCATAATCACGAGAGTATCATGCAAGCACCATGAAATGTAGGTTTGTACTCCCAGAGCAGATCTCCGGAAGTAGGTATTCAGCAGTCCCAGATCTCCACTCCCTCCCTGCTCCGTTTCTCTTCCTCCTGCTGGTGAGCTGCGGTGTGGGAAGGGCTTGGGTCCTGCCGGGCCACAGCTTTGGTAGTTACCCTGTTCTGTGAGGTCTGCTCTTTTCTCCAGGTGTATGCAGTCTGGTGCAGTTCCTCTTTCCTGTTGCTCTTTCAGGATTAGTTGTATTAATTATATTTTTGTATTATATGCAGTTTTAGGAGGAAGACTGTCTCACTTCTCATGCCACCATCTTTAGTCCAATCTCTTTACACTTTTATCTAACATTAATTTATTTGTTTTGGCATTCATTGGTGATGCTTAGTGCTATGATGCTGCCAAGTGGTGATATTCTATTTCCATTATTCCATCCACATGTATTAATTGGAATGCTATTGTAAGAAAAGCATTCTCTTCTCACTATAGATACAGACTCCTGGATTCATATGTTATTCCATGGTTTTTATGTATTGATGTTAACATTTTATTTTTTCTCAAAATTCTCTCAAATTTGGCCACCAGGAGCCTCTTGAATCCTGTGTTGTTTGACATGTCCTCATCATCTTTTGAGCACTTTTTGTAAGGGATATTAATGATTATAAAATCCATCTTTAAATCACCTGAAAGTGCTCTGGCAAGTAATTATCCAGACTGTGTTTGAAAAAATGAAGTATTGATGAAATTGCATGTCTAGTGCAGAATGTCCTTCTGCAGACAGTTCTTTTTTATTTCCAGTTTTATTGAGATATAATTGACATGTGACACTGCATAAATTAAAGGTGTACTATGTGATGATTTGAGACATATATATATTGTGAAATTATTACCACATTAAGTTCAGTTCAGACGTCCATCACCTCTCAGAGCTATATTTTATTTCCTGTTGTCAAAACATTTAATATTTGTTCTCTTAGCAACTTTCAAGTGTATAATATAGTACTGTTAACTACAGTCACCATGTTGTATTTTGTATCCCCAGAACTTACTGATCATATAACTGCAAGTTTGTACCCTTGACTAATTTATGCCCATTTCTGCCTCCTCCAGCTCCTTGCACTCTCTACTTTTATTAATTTGATTATTTTAAATTCTACGTATAACTGCGATCTGCAAGTATTTGTTTCTGTATATGATTTATTTCATTTAACATTTAGCAGCGAACACAGACATGCAGATATCTCTTTGACATAGTTATTTCATTTCACTTGGATATATACCCAAAAGTGGAATTTGCTGAAGAATATGATGGGTCTATTTTTGATTTTCTGAGGAAACGCCATACTGCTATCCATAGTGGTTGTACCAATTTACATTCCCACCAACAGTACATAAGGGTTCCCTTTTTTTCACATCCTCGCCAACACTTGGTATCACTTTCCTTTTTGATGACAGCCTTTCTAACAGGTTTGGGGTGATGAATCATTATTGTTTTGATTTCCATTTCCCTTATGATTAGTGATATTGAGCATCTCTTTATGTACCTGTTAGCCATTTGTATGTCTTCTTTGGAAAATTGTCTATTCAGGTCTTTTGCCCATTTTTAGTTTTTTAGTTTTATCATATTTTTTTTGCTCTTGAGTTGTATAAGCTCCTTATATATTTGTATATTATCCTTATATCAAATACAGGGTTTGCAAGTATTTTTTCCTGTTCCATAGGTTGCCTTTTCATTTTTTTCATTGTTCCTTTGTTTTGAAGAAGCTTTTTAGTTTGATGTAGTCCCATGTACTGATTTTCTATTTCATTGCTTGTGCTTTTGCTGCCATTTCTGAAAAATCTTTGCCAAGGTCAATGTCAAGGACCTTTTTCCCTATGTTTTCTTCTAGGAGTTTTATGGTTTTAGGTTTTATGTTAAAGTCTTAAATCCCTTTCAGTTTAATATGTGTGAATGGCATAAGATGGGGTCCAATTTCGTTCTTTTGTATGTGAGTATCCCGTTTCCCAAAACCATTTACTGAAGAGACTATCCTTTTCCCACCAAGTTTTCTTAGTTCTTGTCAAATAGTACTTCACCATATACTCATGGATTTACTTCTGGGCTTTAGATTCTGTTCTGTTGGTTTATGCATCTGTTTTTATGCCAGTACCATACTATTTTCATTACTATATCTTTGCAATATAGTATTAAATAAACATGTGACGCCTCCAGCTTTGTTTCTTCTAAAGATTGCTCTGTCTGTGCAGGTTCTCTTGTGGTTCTATATGCATTTTGGGATTTTTTTTCTGTTTCTAAGGAGAATGCCATTGGAATCTTAATAGGGATTATATAAATCAATATATGACTTTGTGTATTATGGACATTTTAACAATATTAATTCTTTTGATTCAGGAACACAGGATATCTTCTCATTTATTTTGTTTTTATCAATGTCTTATAGTTTACAGTGTATAGATCTTTCACCTCCTTGGTTAAATTTTTTCCTAAGTATTTTATTGTTTTTGATGCTTATTGTAAATGGGACAATTTTGTTTATTTTTTGGTAGTTTTTTGTTAGTGTATAGAAGCAAAACTGAGTTTGTATGTTGATTTTTGTATCCTGAAACCTTACTAAATTCATTTATTAATGCAGTTCACCTCAAAGGATTTCCATGAGGATGTTTTTAATCATCCTGGAGGAAAGTGATCTTTCTTCTGAACTCTTAAAGTAATTGTAGTTTTACAGCAAAGGACACACAGATTCTATCCATTATGGTAATGTGTGTTTTGTAAAATAATTTCAGAAAAGCAAAAAAAAAAAAAAAAAAGGAAGAAACACTTTAGCTTTGTAAGCATGAAACTGAATTAATATAAAAATAGCTTCATTTTCAAAATACATAGTTCATATGAGTTAAACAAAATAAGGAAAAATTCTTTGTATCTAAAATGGTTTTTCAGTTTTCCCAGCAAAGTCTAATTGGCTTATAATAATACAAATTAAAACTACCACATAGATATTTGAGCCATATTTAATATTTGATTGGACTTAGGTCCTTTAGATGGGGGGAAAAAGGTAGAGATTGGGCATAGGAAAGAAGCCATATTTGTACTCAGAGATCTTACTTGCAATGATACTTGAATTCTGTGGGTGTATTTGTTCCTGTGATTCAACTTTACAATTTTTAGTGCTTATCAGGTCAAAATTTTGACATTACCCATGCTTATTCTTAATTATTAAATTAATGAGTTGCTTAGGACACTTAATTCAACATACTCCCAACTATACAGCTAAACAAAATGTTTTATAAAACTTGGTGCTATTTATTTCAGCCTTTCCAAACGTAAAAACAACTTCTATCCCAGTGGAGTTACTGCACATGTGCCTTACAAGAGCCGGATTGGTACGTGTACATAAGTTCTAAATTTACTAGTTATATGCAACTTCAAATAGATATCTAGTCTTTGTTGTTTTTGTCTGGTTTAAGAGTATTTTACTCTATTTCATGGCAGGTTTTGTCCTTCTAATTTCAACACCTCTTCTCCTGAGGTTAAAGTAATATTTCACCAAGAAAATTTTGTTTGTTGTTAAACAGCACTTATCTCACTAATGTTTGGTTCTTCAGGGAAATTCTACAACCAGAAGAATGATGGGATTCTGCCATTCTGCTCTTTTTAGGGGTTGTTTAGGTTTTGATTGACAGACACATTTTGTGGTCTGTTTGGGTAATGATAATTTAATTTAAAAATATTAATTTAAAAAACTCTTATTTACTTAATCAGAGGGGAAATGATTTTTCTTATTACCATACTCTTTTGAGAAGAGCCACATGAGAATGGCTAAAGGAGACTCTGATTCAACTGAGAATTGGTGATATATTCAAAGGTCTGAGAGAAATAGGTTCCTCTCAGAATTATTTGTTTGAACCACCCCCACCCACACATTGTGTGTGTGTGTGTGTGTGTGTGTGTGTGTGTGTGTGTGTATGGTGTTCTGTAGTCAAGTTCCCAGTGCTCTCTGGGAAATACAGTGATGGATGTTTCCAACTCTTCGAAGTTTCAGTCTAGTAGGAAAAGAAGTTTAACACACATAAGTCACCTTAATTTTTTTTTGAATCAATAAAGAACTAAGTATAATCAGAAAAAAAAGATAAACTAGTTTTTGCCAAGTATGAATTGAGCAGTAACTGTAGCTGAAATATTGAAATTTTATCAGAGCATTTGAGGTAGTATATGAGTATAAATCACTTAACTTGGAATATTACTAATATTAAAATATGTTGGGAATTATAATTGGTTCAGTGTACAATGTATTTCAAATGTAAGAGGAAGGACACCTGATCTGCAGTTAACATGTTAATACCATTAAATAAAGAAGTCTGAATGAAGGCAGAGAGAGAAATGACTGTGCAGGACCCTCCAGTGTGGCAACATGCTTACCCCTACATGATCAGAATATTCTGAGAGAACACTTTGAAATCCAGTGAAATTTTTCAAGGTTGTTAAGGAAGAAAGAAGTATGAACTGAATAGTTTTCATCAAATTTATGCTTCCATAATAATTTCTAAAACCAATAAAGGAGTACATTTTGAAGTTCTGGAGATACATAAACCTCTCTAGAGATTTTTGCTAAGTTTCTTAAAAGAAGAAAGTGCAACATAATGGTGAAAATCATTCAATTTTGCTCATAAGGAACAATTGGGCACATATTGAATCAGGAAAAGTGCTGAGATCATTGAACAACAAAACTTAAAGTGATCATATTTCTTCATTTTCCATGTTGTTATGGTGATTTGTGTATTCAGAGACTAACAATGTGAATGGCTTGAAGGATAAGTGATTATGCATTGCTGAATGGCTTTATAAGAGTTCACTAGGAAGAAATTACTGCTTTAGCATAAATGTATTGTTACTGCTTGAGTGATGATAGCTGCATGTTTGTCCCTTTTCTCTACTCAGCAAACACTATTCATTTCGAGGTTGTGGTGTTACATCAAGCAAAAGACTCCAGCTGAGAAATGGTGCTGTTATATACACACACAACTCCCTTGGAAGTGTTTCTGCAAGAATTGATGCTATAGAATAACTGCAGCATGAACAGCCCAGGGTGTCCTTTAGATAAGCATATTTAGAAACATACAAACTTAATTACTTTTTTAATCCTAAAGTGATACCTCCTTTGTATTTGTAGAGTCAACAAAGATAATGATTTTAAAGTCTAGTTTTTCCTATTGCCAGAGCAAATATCATTAAATCTAATACGTATGAAGAAAGTGTGGTCATGTTAGGATCTTCTGTTAGTATTAACTACTCTATTGCAAATCTCACCAGTTAACAACAACAAGAGCAATTATTGTAAGGCTTTTTAAATAAACCCTTGCTAGGATTCTCTCTGAAATTTCAAAGGATATTTTTTAATAAATTAATATTTTATTTCCTTCCTGGGAAAGTGTTTCTCAATATTGTAGCAAGTTGTGCTAACCAGAATTATGAATGCACGTGATTCAATGTTCATGTTCCATTCTCTGCTCACATATTTTAAAATGTCATGTTACAATTCGCCTTTTTGTCTTGGCTATGAGTGTCATCTTGAGACCTGCAATTTCATTATTCTGGATGAAAAAAAGTTTGCAGTTGACCATTTCTGAAAACATTTGATATTTTTGAGGTCCAACCAATGCCAGTGGACGGCCTACAAATCCTTACATAAGCAGAACTTATCTGGTAGCTGATCAGCTCTGTACAATACTATATATTATCATAATTTTCTGTTTCTAAGCAGATAGTCCATTTATGCCTGTTGTGGAGACACTCTCACATCCTATAGAAAACTACTACGACCAATACAGATGTTAGTGGAAAAAAGGTATTTAAGTTCAATCTATGAGAAAAGGAACAAGTAACATAGGACACGTAGGTTACTACTAATAAGTAACAAGCAACTTAGATTTTATTTTATTTTTTAAATATGTAATCAGTGTTCTGAAACTCTTGGAATTGGCTCAACCATCATGGAGTTTTGTTGCACTTGATTTTCTTTTTTCAGAAAAGGAATTTTGTTAATTGTATTAAGCTTAGATCAGTGTTACTGTTTTGACTATTACTGTTAAAGTTCTACTAGAAGGCTCATTTACTTTTAAAATCTGTAATTTTAAAGACTTAATTCTTAAGTATAATTTTATGGTGAGTATGAGAGCAATTTTTTCTAGCTGTACACAATTTAAATTTTATAGTGACAAGCATGTGAAAAGTAAAAATACACCTTGCAAAGAATTTTGGAAATGAATTCTGCTAAATGGTTTACTCATATAATATGACTTTCTTTTTTTTGTCATTATACCATACTGCTATCAATCCTCCAATTACCCAAGAATATAATTAGTGATTGTCTAGCTTAGAATATTTTCAGGTACTCAATTATAAATGTCATTGCTACATATCTGAAGTTATGTGAAATAACTGTGTCTTAATATAATCTAATCATTTTATGAGTATTAATGTAATTTATTAATTTTTAAAGATTTTTTCTCATTGTAGTTATTTTTCAGTTTAACTATTTCTAATGTCTTTTTCTATTACTTGCTTTTAACATGAGCATTTGAAACATAAAACATGAGTAGCTCTTATATATTTTGCAGATAGGTAGACTTAAATGTGAACTTGTTCAAAATGATACATACTAGTTTAAAAAATATCACCCTAGATCATAACACAGTTACTTGACCCTTGAACAACGCAGGAGTTAGGGGAGACTACCCCTTCCCCTGTGAAGTTGAAAAATCTTTGTATGTTTTTTGACTACCCTGGAGCTCAACTTCTAATAGCCTACTGTTGACTGGAACCCTTACTAATAAACAGTCAATTAATGCATTTTTATATGTTATGTGTATCATATACTGTATTCTTAAAGTACTAGAGAAAAGAAAACACCCTTTTAAATCATTACAAATCTCTAAAAATTTTTTCAGTATATTTGAAAAAAATCCATGTGTATGTGGACCTGCACAGTCCAAACCCATGTTGTTCAAGGGTCAGTATACATAAGAAACCCTAATGCATGGCTCGCCTGAGAAGAAGGTGTGGTGCTGGCCCCATTGTCTTTTCCTTACCTATTCCTCTCTCCAAGACAGGTTTACTTATTCCCATAGCCATAAGTGTCTTCTAAACTCTGATGTCTCTGTAATTTTTATCTCCAGCCTGACTTCTTGGAATCTAGAACTCATATACACAGTAGCACTAGAAATCTCACCAGCCCATGAGGAAAGTCATAAAGATTCTGAAATCCATGTTTCCCAAACAAAGCTCTAGGTATGAGAAAATCTTCAAATATTTATTAAGAAAAAAAAATATTTAAAACATATAAGAAATATAAAGCATACAGAGGGAAGAAAGGATTAAAATATTAATGTTTCCATATTGAACTCATAATTTAATCAGTAAGAAGAGTAAAATGATCTAATAAATGGTATTCAGAGATCAAAAATAAGCTCTTATAAATTAAAAATATAGCAGAAATTTTTAAAAATCATTCAATATAAGTTTTGAGAAATAAAAGAAGGAAATCACCCAGAATATAAAACAATGAAATAGAAGATATAAAAAGAAAGATAATAATAAAAGATGGCAAATATTAAATTAGGGAAATTCTAAAATGATGAAAAGGATGGATTTATAAAGGAGTAGAATATTTTTTCCTAACTGAAGGCCTTGTGTTTTCAGAATGACAATTAAAACAATGTCCAGCAAATGGATGAAAATATACCTATGTCAAGGCACATACTTATGAAATTGCAGAAAAATCAGGATAACATGAAAGTTCCAAAGCTTTCTGTCAAAAAATAAACAAATACCATATCACACACAAAAGATTATTAAATCAAAAGGCTTTGGATTTCTCAATAGCAATACCGGAAACAAAAGAAGACAATAAAATATTACCTTTAAAATTATGAGGAAAACTTATATCTATCCTCAAATTCTGTATCCAAGCAATTATAACTCAGGTGTGAGAATAAATATAAATACTCTCAGTAATAGAATTATTCATCTCCTTTGCCATGCCAAGGAAGCTATTAGAGAATGTTCCCTTCCAAATAAGAAAGTAAATCTAAAAAAAGAGGACAAGAATTCAGGAAATCAGAGATCTAACAGAGAGGATCTCCAGCTTGACGGAGAAGGGACGTCCCAGGGTGACCACTGTGCATGAGAAGCAGAGAGCAGTTAGATCAGACTGGACCACTTTGTCTCAAGAGACGAGCACATGGAGGATTGTCGTCACCAAGTCCTCTGTGTTTACAACTTTTAAACCTGAAAGCTTCTGAAAGATGTGTTCCTTCAAGCAAATAAATATCTGCAGTGCCAAATATTTACTAGAAGATGGGCAAAAGAAACTTTTTGCTTACATAGCGCTAAGCATCTAGTTTGTACACTCACTTGGAAGAATAATTTCTCATTGTGTGGTAGGGTTTAAAGGTGTTCATATTCACTGACCGAGCATTTCAACTTGTAGGTAAATATTCCTGAGAAAGAAATGATAATACTGGCAGTTTTATTTTATCCCAGGAGCTTTTTCACCTCCCCCACTGATCATTGCAACCACACATTTTCTTATTCGTTTTATAGATAAAGAAACTGAAACATATAGAATTAAGTAACTTCCCCAAGGTTATCTACCTTTTATGCCTTTGTGAAAATGAATGGATTAGATATAACATGGATTACACCTGAAAACATATTGTTGAGTGAAAATAAAAAACAGATTTCAGAGTGGCACATGTATTGTGGTAATTGTATAAAGTTTAAAAACATAAAATAATGTCATATATTTAAATAATACACTAATTTATGGAATAAATATAAGAACATGGATCTCTTTGGAGGCAGGTTCAAAACATCAGGAAGAACTTCAGAGATGATAATATTTTATTTTTAAAATTATTGATCTAAAACATGTGGTAAGTTACAAATACTTGTTAAATCTCAGAGGTGTGGCATGGTTCTTTTTGTATTATTTTTACTTTCCGTGTGATAGAATAGTTCGTTACTTTGAAAAGTAAAACAAAGCATTCAGTAACTCATTAATTTGTCTTGCCTTTCACTCTTTTTTTTACCCCCCAAGGAATGTGAAGAAAGATATGGCTAGAAGACAGTTTTATTTAACAAGGAGAAGGTACACTCTCTGAGAGCAGGTGGCCTGAGAGATCAGGACCAGCCTGCCTTTTACTCTTACAGATGGTTTTCCTGAAAGCAGCCCATGCTATTTTTTATAACCTATACATGATAACCAATATTTTCAATATATGATACAAAATATCATACATTATATAAATACACAAATCAAATAAGTGATATAAAATAAATGTTCTGGAAAGAGGTCCTTCCTCACACAGAGTAATTCAGTTTTTCTCTGGATCTTTTCTATATGTTGAGTCTTAAAGTTTGTGATGAGATGGAAATAAGCTGAATATAAAATATCTTCACATACTCCTTTAATTGTCTTTACAAGGAAGATATAAAATAATTATTTTTGATTAAAAAGGCAATAATTTTAGTCAGAGGAAGGTGGTTAAGAGTTAAATAGTAGCCAAGAGTCTGCTATTGAGACCATTAGAATGTGGTGCTTCTGTAACTACACTATTGTGTTTCCTTGTGAAGATTTGCTTTTAAATGCAGTAACTGGTCATGGAATAAAAAGTGTTAAAAAGAAAAAGAAAACAACCTTTGCTGTGTTTTCCTATAATCTGAATAGAATTAATACACTATCTGCAATTAATCTTATGAAGTTAAATGAAATTCAATAATATAACTAATAATGTAAACTTAACTTTCATAAATATTGGATATCTTAAAGTTTTTGAACATATTCAATTCTTTCTAGTTTTCTAGTTCATGTTTATGTGTAAGTACCTCAAAAATTAGTTTCAGTCATATCAGCAAAGAAGAAAATAATGCTTACTATTCACTGATAATTTCTGAAAATGCATTTCAAAGATTTTAGAAATAATGAAGTATACTATAATAAAATTAATGCACTCTTCTTCCCCTATAGTTAATTGAAAGAAAAACTAAAATTGTAATGAAAGAAAACAAATGTAGTTCCATTTTCCTGCTTCTTATTAAAATTGCTTAAATGGGTAGACAGATCTATCCAGTGTTACCTACTAAGGAATCTAGTTTTGATTACTCCCACCTTTTAAATAGAACCAGTTACTCAATCCCTTAACTTTCTATTACCTATTATTTCATGGGATCCATCAGGAAATTATTCTAAATATTCTTTCATGTTAACAATAAGGAAAGAATGTGTTAGTCCTGGAGATAAGCATATCCAGTGGTCTACTCAGGTAAAAAACAAAATAATGAGAAGCGATTGATTCTATATCTTCCATTATTTCTAATACACAATGAGAGAGTGAACTATGATTTTTATGGCATTTATTTGAAAGTATTTCAAGAGGCAGAATGCTATGATGGTTCTTTTTAAAAATTTGTACTTCATTCTTTAATTTACTGTACGTGGCATTGGAATCTGTGGAGTATTTCAAAGGCAAAGTGGTTCTCATTCTCCAGGAGTTACAATAAAAAATGGGAAAAAATTATACAGATGTTATAAAAATCTAGATTATACATGTATAGAAAACACACATTTACGCTAACATATATAATTAGTCCAAATTTCCAAACCAAATAAAGCTATGAATCTTTATTTTGCAACACCTTTTACTTAGTATGTGTATTGTACCATTTAGTGGTGGAAATAATGTCTGACTGAGGAGAGCACTGATTGGAAATATGAAACCATGTAGTTTCTAACAGAATTGGCGCTTGTCAGATGGCAGTTTTGACAAAGGCATGTTTTTCATACAGACTCAATCCACATTGTATGCTTACCTTGACTGCAGAACTGTGTATTTATTTCCCTTAGAGTGTTGCTGAATTAATAAATTCTCTTTGAAATGGGGTCATTTGCAGCCAGTCGACTTATCAAGCTGTGTTCATCTTGAATTTGCAATTCAATTGAGTGAAAGAAAATATATTTAAATATGGATCGTTTCAGATTTAAAAATAAGGCTTTGTTTAATGGGGAAGAAGATGCTATAGACTAACTTAGCTCCACATCTAGAAGAATATTTATTAGTCTAGTTCCCAACTTTAATGACGGTTGTAACTCAGACAAATCTTCTAGGTATCTCTCGACCTAGAGTTCAAGACGTGAGATAAAGAAGCCGTCAGCTTACATTTTAGGGTATGACTTTCGTGGTATTACTGCAATATCAGTTTCGATTCTTTTTTAGAAATTGCCTACTTTAAACAGTTTTCAGTGTATATAGATGAATGTATAAAAGACATACTGAAATAAATGCATGTGCAGCTCTGTCCAGTGGAAGGGCCACGAAGCAATGACACTCTTGTGTCATAGGGCACAGCAGGCATCTTGACCTTGATTCCAGAATACTGTTCTCCACTAAGGTGTTCGGGCCTCTCAGAAAATAATTATTAATTTCAGTACTGAGACAGGGAAAGCATAAGATGAGTCTGAAAGCATAAGATGAGTTTTTGCCGGAAAGTAAGGAAGTGCTCAAGAATGATGCTGATACATTAGACGTATATAGGAGCTAGTCTAAAAGGAATCCTGTCGGCCAAATCTGGAAAAAAATGAGCATCAAAATCAGTAATAATAGTGACAGGTTATGACATTGAATAAAATAAGAATCCTTGGGATTCTCCTGTGATAAAGATATGAGAAAATAAATGACAAAAGAGAAAGCTTTACCTTACAGGAAGAGTGCCGGGCTAAGCAATGTAGAAGAAAAGAAAATCAGAAACTATCACAACATGGCAGCCATCGTAGCAATTATGAATCGTTCCAAGAAATGCAACGATTCAAAAGCTAGTGGGTAAAAAAGGAGTATTTACATAAACTGAACATACCTCCTTCCAAAGTAATTATTAAATGTAGTGGGAAAAAAAGTAACTTTACAGGGGCAAGTGATCAACGTGAATTATTCACCAATAATGTTATCATGCAATATCTTTAAGAAGCTTCACTTCTTGATATTCCTGCCAAAATGTATATATAGCCTGAATTTCATCATGAGGAAACAAGGCAAACCCAGACTGATGGGCATTCTACAAAGATCTCTTCTGTGATTTAGAAGTGTCAAGGCATGGAAGTGACAGAAAGAATGACAACAGTGCTAGACTGAGTGATGCATAACAGCTAAATGTGACATGTGGTTCCAAAACTGACATTTTTGCTATAAAAGACAGTATTAACATAAGTGGTGAGATCTAAATGACATTTGTACATTTGATGCTAGTAACTAATATAAATATTCTGATTTTAAATGTTATTGTGATTATGCAGGAGAATATCCTTATTTGTAGACATTAAATACTGAACTCTTTGGACAGGGTGGAAATTATGCTGGCAACTTACTTTGAAGTGATTCCAGAGGGGAAAAAACTTCTTCATATTATTCTTGCAATTTTTCTGTAAGTTTGAGATTATTTCAAAGTAAAAAAATATATAGGGTGATGGAGAAGTAGTGGTTTACAAAAAAAAATAGAGTTAAGAAGTAAGAGTTTTAATTCAAGAGTTGAATCTAAATAATAGTTGTAGGTGTAGTCAGACCTTGAAAGTAAATGACACAAATAATTCTAGAGAATTTTAATTCTTTAGAAAGTTTAGAAGTTAATTGGTCTGAAAGTTCAGAATGATAATACTTGAGGCTAGTCACGAAGAGACCAAACAGTTTAGACTTTTAAAACATCTTTGAGAAATTTCCATGCCTAGGCTTTTGGAAATATTATTGTAATTAGATTGAAGGTCTTGACTTGAATATAAAACTGACTTAGAAATAAAAATGAGACTCTTGGATGAATGATCTCTTCAATCTTGCCCCAAACTATGTACATATAAAATACTGGATCCTTTAGGGACTTGTTAATATAAGAACCATCATAAACATTTTTGTAGTAGCCTAGAAACATGTGTTTTAAATGGTATCTCCAAGCTTATAAACGACTGATGACTCTTGTTCATGGTAAAAATCAAAATGACACTTCCTTATTTTAAAAAAGTAGTTTTAAAGCTATTTTTTATCCCCAAAAAACAAAAGAATAGAAACAATGTAAATATGCAGAGAAAAACATTCCAGAGTATTTATAGAAGAATGAGTTACCAAATGTCAGTTGTATGACAGCAAATATAGCATGTAGTGATTAAATTCAATTTTCTCAAGTCATTGGTCCTATTTCTTGAGAGACCAAAAGAGCTCAAGATAATTTTAATCAAAATGAACTGACATTAATCACTGAGAGATATACCTGGAATGCTGTTCGCAGTTGACCACACCCCAGGAAATGGGTAGCAGACCTGGAAGAGTAGAGGAAATATTGGACACACATTTATTTTCAGGATCAGGACTAAATTTTAAGCTTTGTGTGAAGTAGTTTCCTCAGTCTGATACCAACATTTCACTTAGTTATGTTTTCCCTGCATTAAGCAAGCATTTCAGCCAAATTCTAGGAAAATACACTTCCTCTACCTGCTGTCTTCACATCAGCACAGTGATGTTCTTCCCAAATGCTTTTCCTCCTCCTCACAGTGAACCAGTCCTCAGGATCTCTTTCTGTTTCCTGCCTTTTTTTGGAACTTCCCCAGAACGTTTTGTCCACACGCATCTACTTGCTCTGAATACTTACAGCACATGTTATTAGTACAATTTCTTGAACAAGTTGCCATTCAATGCCTTGTGAGATATGTAGTATTACTTCTCAGATATACTTGTATGTACTTCTCTTAATGTGAGGTTCAATCTCAACCTGAATGTGAGGTTCAAAGAAAGCTGAATCCTGTCTTATATTAACTTAATGTCTTCTGAGACCCAAATAAAGTGCCAATTGTATAAGAGAGAAAACTGTTTTTCTTTTCTAAGTATGTTTTTGTATTTAGGTCAAATTTTGGATCCATTAAAGAGAAGTACACACTAAAAATATGAATGCATATTAGTAAGTGTGTGTGTATTAAAAGCACAAAGAGTTATGAATGGAAAAAAAAAGGATGTTTGTGACATGACATCAAGGAGAGTAACAATATCTTCCACCAGAGACTTTTCTGCTACTTTCCTAGGCCAAGTCCTTACTCACTAAAGCAATCTATATGTTTTTTGCATTTTAGTATTAGATATTCAGTATTCCTATACACATTCATTTTCCTAGCAGGAATTAAAATTTCAGGAGTATAATCTTAATGCAATCTATAACATCTGCATTTCTGACAGAATAACTTAAATTTGTTTTCTAATTAAAACATGTACTTACCTATAGTACATGTCCTGCTTTGCTGCGTAACACCTAGTAATTTCTAATGTATTGAACTGTTCTTTGAGTAGTGCTTTATGATGTTCTATTTTATCACTAATGTAATATATTTTAACAGTAACCATAGAAACCCTTATTATCCAACAATGAATAAGTTAATTAACTCTCCAGAAATATTGTTCTATGTTATTTATCCCAAAATAATGGACATAGTATACATAACAGGAATTATCATATTATCTGGTAATCCAAATATTCATTCTTTCTTCTTTGGTTCAACATGTTTGTTCTGTATTCCTGCCTCCCCCAACACTCCTTCATCCTGCACCAGCTGGCAACACACCAAACCAAGTGGACTGATTTAACATATACAGCATTCAGCAACCTTGCCAGTCTTTGGTGGAAAGAGTGTTAATCAGTAATAAAAGGTCTCAAGTCTTGGCAATAGAAAACAAAACAGAAAGAAGAGGTCTAAATAATACACTCTTCTGTATTGGCCTCCGGAGATTCTTTAGCTGTTGTATACAACATTAAGAAAAGGATATTAATATGTTATTCTCTTTTGTTGACTGCTGTAATTGAGATGCCTGACAAATTAATACATAATTTTAAGATTATTAATGCCAAATTGGAAAACAATACTTGCTGTAAACTGTCATATAAAATATTTTTGTTACTGTTAAGGAATTAATTTCTTAAGTTATTTCAACAAATCTGTTAACTTGAATTGTGCTCAGTGAATGTTTATGGACACTTTTGGCAGAACAGTTTGTTTTTTTATTCTCGTAGTATTTGCTTTTTAGGCAGTTTAGAAAACACAGAACAAAGGAATGGTTAATGTAGTTTAGGTTGTTTGATTCAGGACAAATCAGATTTAAAGGGAGCAGAAATGATGGGCAAAGTGGCTCTGGGCCTCAATATCCTCATCTGTAAGCTGGGAATGATAAAGTTGCTGGGAGAATTGAGACAGCATATTATAACTCTGGGGGGAAAATATTTTCCCAGCTTGGGGCAAAGTACCTTTGAAACAGAAATCAGTGAAAGGGAGAAATAAAGCGGGAGAAAACCTTTTATTGTTTAGAAGCAGTAGTTCATTTCTGCTTGCCCATGTCTCTATGATCTGGCTGCAAAAAGGGATCCCACCCACCCAGCCTCTCTGGTCCAGATATGCCCTTGCTTCCCCTTATAATTACCTATTGATATGGAGACAGACTGCTTCTCTCCAGCCCTTGGAAACACCTATTGCTATGGACATACTCTAAGGCCAGGAAAGAGATTCTGGAAATATTGCAACTTTACCCACAGCCCACCCCTCCAGTAATCTCACCTGACAATCAACTCATTCCCCATCTCTTGCAGTGGCCCCTGTGCAAGAAAACTGGAGCATTGTAGCCAGACTAATGACATACAATAGCAACAGCAATAAAATCATGATAATCCTCAAGCCAGAAGATTCAGCGAGGTTCAAAGTCCTATGCAGATGAAGTCCATAGCTCGCCTATTCCACAGGCAGCCAGGAGCTGAACAGATAGGGAGTTTAGAGCAATCATCATGAGGCAGCTGCAACCAGGGTGTAAATCCAGGCCACAGAGGATGTAGAAGAAAATGACCTTAAGGGTGATAAGATACATGTTTTAATGACACCAGCATAAGCAAATCTTGTCCATCAGGCAGGGTGCATGCAAGACAGTGGTCCTGTGATAGGATAGTGGCAGGAATGGGATCTTGTCCTGGTCTAGTATACCAGACTTTCAACTGCTTCTCTGTGGGAGTTACAGATGGGTCAATATATAGGGCTATGGGAGGTACATGCACTGGCCATAAAGATAAAACAAAACTTCCCCATAAGATGCTCTTACCTCCTGGACATTTTGCTTACACTACCATGATCTTTGGGGGCCACTCTGCTGTTACTCCAGGAATACACAGGAGGCCAGCTTCAAGGCCTTTCCCCAAGGTGCCAGAAGGGCCCACCATCACTGGTCCATGTGTTGAAATGTCCAGGGCCATGTCCACTCAACAGTGTCTCCAGGGTTTAATGCTGTTGTGGCTGGCAGCAGGATGTTGCTCTGCTGGCCATATCCTGGCTTTAATAACTCCTCTTGGGTTTGCACATACAGTTGTATAGGAGAGGCAGCGATGTGTGTTAGCATGTCCACGGGGCTTCAGGATCCTTCTTGGGCTTCTCATTCAAATGCCATAGTACTGTCTATACATGAACTGACCAGCCCTGTAGACTGTTGGTGTCTGACTTCAGGCCAGATTTCAACAAACCATTGTACCCCTCTATCATGCCTGCCCTGATAGGGTTAGATGGTACATGAAATTTCCACTTTATTCCTAATTGCAGCACCCATCCTTGTAATGCATGTCCAGTAAAGTGGGTGCCTTGATCACTCTCAATCACCTGTGGCCAGCCATAGACTACAAAGAGACACTCTAGGTCCCTCTTGGTGGTTTGCTGATCTGCACGATGTGCAAGAAAAGCAACCAATAGTCCAGTAGCCTTGTCCACACAAGTCATGGCATACTGATATACTTCTTATAAGAGCAGAGGCCCAATATAGTCTATCTGTCACCTGACAAGGGGTATCAGCCCCCTTACTGTTGTCCCGTGTTGCTGTGGGACTTGGTATACGTCCCTCTTAGAGCACACAGGGCACTCCTGGGCTCTGCTGACTTCTTCAAAGGTCAACGACAAGCCCCACCAATGGGCTACAGCCCACACTGTCTTTTGCCCCATGTGCAACAAATGCTGATGTAGCCATTGGGCCACATCAGAGGCAGGCTTTCCTTCTAGCCAGCACATGATACACAGTAACAGTCTTAGTCTGACCAGAGGCCAATAGCTCTTGCCAAAACTCTTGCCCCCAAAGGGGCCAATGACCAACCATCCAGTTGGCATGGTACCATGTCGGTAGCCACTTGGTCAAGTCCCAATAGATGGCCCAGCTGTCAATGCAGACAACTATGGGGGAAGGCTTCTCAGTAATCTCCAGCCATACTGCTCACAATTCAGCCCATTGGCTGCTCTTCCCCTCTCCATCCTCCATCCATATTATCTCAGTCTTAGGATGGAAAGCCACAGCCCTCCACTTCAGGGGCTGCCCACGACTAGAGCTGTCTGTATACCAAGCATCTTCAGGTATAGGCACTTTTCCCTTCTGACAAGGACTCTTGGCTACTGATGGCTGAAAAGCAAGTTCTTCCTGCTTTCCACTGGTATAGGTCACTGTTCCCAATAAGCATTGGAGTCTCCACTTAAGGGGCTCATAGGCAGGGTGCTACACTGCTGTAAATATGCACCCCATTTGGCCAGTGTAGGTGTCTGGGCTATGCCACTCTTTGGCCTTTGGGTCCAGTCTTGCACCCACCCTGTGATGGGGTAGGTAGTTTTTACCTCAGTCGGAGCTGTTCTGGTGATGGGCTCCGTAGTCAGCAAGGCATAGTACACAGCAGCCAGTTGCTTCTCTATCAAGGTATACTGGATGGACCTCTGCTCCTTTCCATAGTTGTGACCAGAATCCAATAGGCTGGCATGTCCTTTCAAGCTGTTGCCAAAGACCACATCCATAACCGTCTTCAGTTACATGAACATCTAATTCACAGGGCCTTGATGAGTCCATTACATTCAAGGCCCATACAGCCTTGACTGCCTGTCTGACAGCAATAAAAGCAGCTGCATGTCTCATCCTAGTCCCACCTGATGCCCTTTCATACCAACCTGTAAAAGGGTTTCAGAATTTGTGCCAAGTGTGGGATAAACATGATCCAGTAGCCCAAAAGACCCAAAAACTCTTATAATACTGCCATAGTGGTAGGGGTGGGGAAAGCCTGGACCTTGTCTATGACTGCTTCAGGAACAACTTTAGTTTTACCCAACCAGACAACCCCCAAGAATTTTACAGAGAAACCAGGTCCCTGAACCTTGGTGCTGTTCACAGCCCATCCTTTTTCCTGTAGATGTTATAGCAGTCTAGGAACTGCCCCTACTAAATCTTAAAGAGAATCAGATGTAAGCATAATATCATCAATGTAGTGATACAACCACACTGTTTGCGGTTTCTTCCATGTGGCCAAGTCCTGGGCTACAAGCCCATGACAGATGGAGGGACTGTGGAGGTATCCCTGTGGAAAGACAGTGAATGTCCACTGCCGGCCTTCCCACATGAAGGCAAACTGTCCCTGGCTTTCCTGTGCTATGTCAACAGAGAAGAAAGCATTAGCAAAGTCTTCTACATAATGATACATTCCCAGCTCATGGCTAAGGGTGTCCAGAAAGTCTGCTATATGGGGGACAGCGGCATGCAAAGGGCGTGTGACTTTATTCAGTTCCCTGTAGTCCACAGTCATATGCCAAGAGCCATCTGGCTTTTTCACTGGCCACACTAGGGAATTAAAAGGACTATGAGTGGGCTTTATGATGCCCACCTTCTCTAACTCCTGTAGAGTTTCTCCACTTTCCTTATGTCCCCCCGGCAATTTATACCGCTTAGTATTTGTCAACCGCCAAGGTACAGGGAGAGCTAAAGGCAGGTGCCAAGCATGTCCCCTAGGTACTGCCTTTACCACACATACCTGCAGTCTGAACTCACCTGCAGTGGTCTGTAATCACAGGCCCTGCAGGATATCTACCCCCAAAATATATTCAGGGATGGAGAAATATACACGGTATACTCCTCTGGGGGTAAATTCCCTATCCCCAGTGGGATTTGGGTTTTCTTCACTCTAATTGCCTTACCACCATAGCCATCTATCACAGCAGGGGTCCCAGAAAAATGCTCAAGATTGCCATAAATCAGCCGTGAGAGAACATTCAGCTCCTCTGTCCACCAGTGCCAGAGCACATTTTACATTTACAGGGGACCAATGAATTGCTAATTCTACATGTGGCCTCTACTCCTCACCACATCTCCCAAGGTGGGGGCCAGAGCCGCCCCCCCCCATTCAGACCATGGTGCCCAATCGTCCTGTAGGGGTGAAGGCCCAGGGAGAGTCTGAGTACTATCCCCCAGGAAGTCTTGCAGGGACACAGGCCGGACATGGGGCTTTGCCCCTGGCTTCCGTGTCCTGGACCTCAGTGGCTGGAACTGCTGCTCTGGCTTTAATTGTTGCCACAGTTCTAACAAGATCCTATTGGGCTGCCCATCAAGTTTTTCTTTCACTACTATGGCCTTTATCAAGTCAACCCACATCTGGGTCCTCGAGACCTACACATGGCTGTTTGCACCTCTCCTTTCAGTTGTAGCATGTACTTCTTTCCTTGCTTGTATTGTTTCAACCTCCCCCAGATCTGCTAAAGTACAAGTAGTCCCACTTATGGGTTTGCCCTACGTGGGGGGCAAGAGTAGTCACTAGGGACCCATAGAGAGATGGGGGAGCTGTGTGGAGCACCAGATTTCTCATCCCTACAGTGAACAGCTCCTCATCAGGGCCCTGGCAGTCCATATTATAGATGATATTTTTCATCCCGAACTCCTGTTAACACCTGTTGGAGCTCTGCATCTGTTTCCAGCTAGTGGGTAAGTATGGTAAATCACCCTGATGACGCCAAATTGCCCTGCTGGCTGCTGTCAGTCAATCCAGAAGCACCTGATTCCCTGAGGTGTGATGGGCACTTTGCGACTGTTGCTGGAGGAAAGGGTGAGTCATTAGGGAAGCCAGTCTACCCATTTCAAAACCCAACATAGCAATGTTTTCCACCCCCATATCCCAGAGAGAGATGCAAAAGCCATCGGTAGATGTTCCGATGCCTTCTGCCAAAACCGGGTGCTCATGGCCACCAGCTCATTCTGGGTATATGGGCAGAGCATGGGGTACTCCACAGCCTGGGGAGAAGTCTGCTCCTCCCCCTGAGGAGCCTGCAGTTGTTGCATTTTCATTTTCTTAATTACAACCAGGTGTGCCTCTTCTAAATACAGGAGAGGCTGGTGTCTTGGGTCGTGGCCTTGGCAACAGATTGGCCCTCGCCCCACCCACGCCCTCATCCCCTCCCTGGCATCTGCTCTACCATCTCTGGGCCTGAAGGCCCTGCTCTTTCCTCTGCCTCCCCCATGGCCTCCTGCAACGGGAATTCTCCAGCTGCCTCCTCCCTTGCTGCTAACGTTTCTTCCAGGAGTGCAACCTGTCTTCTTTCTTAAGGGCATCCCTAGGTCATCACCCAGGTCCCCCAAACAATGTTGAAATGTTTCTCTCATCTTGATAACCTTTTCCACTATCTTGAGAAACAGACATCCCACAATCCCTGTTGCTACACACCATTCAGGGCCTCTCAGCAGTCTTCTATCTCACAGAGGGCTAATTCCACAGCTTCCAGTGTGGAATTCCACCTTCCCCAATTCTGGGGAAGGCCCCATCCCTCTAGGATGTGCTTTACTCTAGACCAATTCCCCACTAGGGGCTCCCCAATTGGAGTCTGCACAGATAGAGAGCTCCTGGGTGAAGCTGCACCCTCTACTGCTTCAGCCGCTAGGACTTTCCCTGTCATCCACAGTGGTTGGGGGTGGGTGGTTCTGGGTATCTCCCTCCATCTCTAGGGGCAGAGGTCCTGCCGGCTACCGCCAGATGTAACTCCTGGGGATAATATTTTCCCAGCCCAGGGCAAAATACCTTTGAGTCCAAAACCAGTCAAAGGGAGAAATAAAGTGGGAGAAACCCACTTATTGTCTACCAGCAGTCATCCACTTCACTTGCCTGTGTCTTTTGTCACCTGGCTTCAGAAAGGGACCCCACCCAACCTCTCCAGTCCAGATGTGCCCTTGCTCCCCTTTTTTGATATGGAGATGGACTACTTCTCTTCACCCCCTTGGAAACACCTATTGATAGGGAGATGCAGTAAGGCAGGTGAGAGATTCTAGAAATATTGCAATTTTACCCACACATATGAACCTATTAGGCCTTTCCTGTACTTATTTTCTTTTGTCTTCAAATACAGATTATAATTTTTTAGTCTGTAGCCAAAATGCTAGCATTATCCAAAAAAGAGAATCATCCTGATTTGAAAAATAGTGTCCATTTAAAAACACCAGCCCCTTGTAACATCTAACGACTCATTTTCATTAGTGAGTAGCAGTAATAATATAACTCACATGGCTGCGACTGACTAATTGCTAATGTTAAGTAGCTGAGTTATGAGATCCTGAGAGGATGTCAGGGTTCATAAAGGGGAATTTCAGTAATATCATTAATGTGTACGTTGTAACCATTCTTACGACATACTTACATGTTTTTGAGGATAAAATGGGCTTGAGTCACTGAGTTACTTTGGTGTCAATAAATGTATTTCACATGCTTCATCTTTTCTGAATGGTGTGTTTTTACAACTTAAGAAAGATTGAAAATAGAAATATAGTAAATATAGAAAAGGGAGGCCCTAGAAATCTTATAAACCTTCCTTTTCTGTTCTCTTTCACCACCATCAAACTTAAATTTTAACTCTTATGTATCCTATTGATTGGCATGGCTCCAAGGTTGTAGTGTCTAAGTATAGTAAAAACTTAGGTGCTAAATACACTTGCCCTTAATTTCTTCCTTAGGAATGACAGGTAAAGTAAATGTCATGTCTTCTGTGTATTGATAGACATTAGTATAAGGTATATCATGTTGCAAAGTCTCTAATTGAACAGTTTTATAGTACTTACCTGATTTTCATTGCGTGTGCACTGTGTTCACCCCTTGGGAACAGTAGAAATTTGGTAACTTTCTATTTGAGTCCTAGGAGACTGAAAGCTGTGTGGCTTTTCAAAAACTTTCTGACATGTCAGTGGTAATGAGAGTCAAACTCAGCTAGCTTTCACAATTGATGAAAGCAGGGAAAACTGAGTGATGACAGTCTTGTAGTCTGGTATTTGATTGCTTGTCTAAGTGTCATTGGTGAAAGGAAAGTATCTTTGTTCTTTTTATGAACTGAAGCCAGGTGTGCTCCTGTACTTAGCATGGTAAGAAATCTCAACAGCAGATCATGTCATGGATTTTAAGGAAGTGGATATTTCTGTATTCAAATGTCTTCCCCTTCTTGCCCATTATAAAGTTTGCTGTTGATAATCTTGAAATAGAACCAAAACACAGACAATAAAATACTAAGTTTTAACTGATCATAAACCCATACAAATGACTTATTCCCAGAACTTGTTAATAAGATCTGGTCCTGTATGAAGAGTACATAACTCATTTTTGAAAGTATATTGACAGATGGTCCATTTGAACAAATTATTTCTTCCTTGCTTTGCCCAAATACCTAAATTTCCAGTTTTCAAATTCCTCATTTACCTTAATTTCAAATTTTGGATAATTTTTCTTACTAATCCCTATTATAATCCATAATATCCAATAAGTACCAAACACACTGGTTAGCTACAGAAATTTTCCAGGAAGACATAGAGTTGAAGGACAAACTGCTTGCTTTCTTGAAAATTGAACCCTAGTGCTGGAGGACGTTGACCCGGCTCCTTGTCCTGCAGTGGTGCACCCCCAACAACCCCCACTCCCAAACCCATCTTGGCTTGTGCCCTACACATGCACTGTTTATGTTTCTTTGTTTGCTGGAGTTTAATGATTAATACAGTGGTTTTATACCTGTAGCACATAGGGCACTATGGTTTTAATGGAAGGACTGTTTAGAATGAGGAGAGTTTAGGAGGAAGAACACATAAGTGGAAATCTTTTCCTCACCCATAATTTTTTACAGAGAAAATAGGCCTTTTTGCTTGACATACTGATACTGTATGCACATTTACCTTTGACAAAAATTACTTTCATTATGTCAAAAACTGCCTTTGGTATCCCTTGGATTTAGAAATTAAAGGCCATGTATAACTGCAAATAGTTCTCTAAAAAACTGGCTGTTTGGATAATAAGGCCTAAAGAAATTAAATAAAAATCAGGTCTTTTCTAAATTTTGTAAGCTGAAGGCAGGAGAGTGTGTAAGAACCTGCTAGTTCTTTTGACCAGTAGGAATCCCCTTCTTAAAAAAGATTTTGAGCCTTGTCTTGAGAATAACAGTTCAGGGCAGAATTGAAACTAATACCTCCCCAATAATTTGTGCAATTACCAATTGAAGATCAGCTGCCTTTTTTTTGTTTGAGGGACCCGATGTTATCTGTATCCCCATATTACAAATGTCTTTTCACTGAATGTTGTTATACAGGCTCTAAGTAAAAAACGAATAATACAAGACACACTGAAGGGTAAAAAAAAAAATAGTTAATTCAAATCTTTATTGTTGCAGTAACTTTTATAGTTTTCAAGTAGTACTGGGAATTTTCTGGCCATTTGAAAATTTGTGTCTAAAATCCTCATCACACTTTAAAAATATGTCTTCATGGAAGTAAGTATTTTCTGTTCTGTGTAGTCAGCTACAGCTGAGCATGGAAAAGCTTTTCTAAATGTTCCTATATTCTGATTTGGTGCCATCTCCTTGGGTTTGTCTTATATGCTTTTTGACTGGTTAACACTCAACAAAGGCGCATAATAGTTGACTGAATGGCAATTATGATGGAAGGCTCTGTTCTCTAGGTGATGTCTCACAAGTTAAGAATATTATTTTAAAAATTCAAAGTAAAAACAAAAATAAATGTAAAGCAAACTTCAAAAAAGGACTTGTATCAATATCTATTTAAATTTCCTAGAAAAGCTTTCCTTTTATAGGCTGAACTTCAAATGTGTGTAGTATAATAGGGGAAGTTGCCAATATTAGAATGCTTCTCAGGATGTTTGTATTAACATGTTGTATATCAATTTATTGTTTATTTTATACTCAGTGACCATTTTGCTTAGCATGTGTAGAGTCAAAATCTAGATTGAAGGCATACAGATAAATAAACATGGTTGAACACTATTTGACATGTTTCAGATGTAATATGAGAATAAAATAAGTGTTCAAATTCTTACACTACAAAGGAAAAAGTACCTTGTATATTAATAATGTTTTAGAGCCAGAAGGGCTCACAACAAATTAGTTGTGTCCAAAATAGTGTTACAAAAGAGGTAGTTGTTGATGTAGGGTTTCAATGATAGGTAGGGTTTAGCTAGGAAAAGATTTAAGTGGCTAGAAAGGTTCTGGCAATAGCAAATAGCATGAGAAAAGGCATAAATAAATTCAGAAAAACAAGACTAAGACAATGCAGTAATATAGTGTGAGTACATAATGCCTTAGGTGATGGTAGGATTGGTAGAAAGAGAATGATTTGTACACATATCATGGATGATCCTGAATTCTAAGCTAAGTTTTTTTTTCACACTTGATGCAACAAGGACCAAAAGTCAGTGAAGGCTTTTGAGTATTTATATAAACTGTTTTAGAATATTATATATGACCTATTTTAGAATATTTTTTCTGTTCTACAGACTTAATGGAAATAGTGTGAAACTGAAGTTTGAATTCCTAGTTAGTATGAGCATAATACAACAGAGAGTTAATGGTGTTGAAAGGGTCTGGCCTAGAATAAGGGCAAAGTATGTCTTGACCTTGCTTATTAGCTGGCTTATCAGAGCACTGTGCATCTCACAAAATCACTGGTTAGGTCTCCTTGATATACGGAGCTCTCATTTCTTTGTGCTGACCCATTTAACGCTTTCATCTGGAGGAGAGAGTCTGCTGCTCTGTGCTTCATGGCCAGAGCATTTGTTGTTACTCAGGTATAAGGCGAAACTTAGCACAATGGAATGACGCAGCACATTACTGTTTCCTATGATAACCCAGGAATATCATGTCATCGATTTCAAGTTCCCTAAACAGTGTCACCTTTAAAAATAATGTTTACCTGTGCCAGTGGCTGGGCAGATGAAACCTATCTTCATAAGTCAATTGAACATCTTCACCCCAGCATAAATCTGGGAAAACAGAGAAAAGCAAGGAGTGGGATAAACTTTATCAGAGAATGCTGGTATTGGGTGACTAAGAAAGGGTGTGGTTCCATGTTCTTAGAAATATCACTACAATGCATTTCATTTTATCACTGTGCAGTGTTTGGTTATTTTTAAAAATGGGACAACCAGATAGTCTTCCAGTATCCCAGATTTACAGATGCAATATTTTGGTGAAAATCCTAAAATGAGGACATGACATAATGGTTTATGCAAAGTTCAATGAGCATCCAGAATTCTAGAACCTGGTCTGTTGTCCTAACAATCAAACATGCCCTTGGTTTTTTTTTTTAATTACACATTCTCTAGAGACAGTTATTTAAAGGGTATAAATAATTTTTCAGCCTTAATTAATAGTTTGTATAGTTTGTTTCTTTTTGTTTTACCAGTTCTTTGTATTACATCTTTTCCAGACCACTACAATCCTGGCCAGTGAAAATATTATTTTTATTTTGCTTCATGTGGATATTTTATTTATAATAATTCATTTTAAAGTCAAAGTAGTGCTGGCATGTCTCACTTTACATTTGAACATGTGATGGCACAATGAATTGGGGTCAAGGAAAATTTCATGGCTTTTCCAATTCAACAGGTTCCTTAAAACATATCTCTCTCTCCTCCTACTGATTTAAATCACTTTTTAACTTTGAGATATTTACACTTATATTTACCAAAGCTGAATTTGTTATATTTTGCTTCTCTGGTTTTTTTTTAATCTTCAAATATTGCATTTGGCATATAATATTTCATTACTCTCCTAAGCTTTATACCCCTTGAGAATATGTGATAGCCATATCTTAATTGCCTTCATCAAGCATAGATCAACTTTTGACCTATGGAGAGTTGAGGAGAGACTCTCCAGCACACAAAGATACCCGTCTGTCCAGAGGCACTGAGGTATTAACAAATACATCTTGAGTTACAGTCATTTCCTCTTGTGTATGTGTGTTTTAATGTTTTCATGTTGAGATTAATATTTTTAAAATCCCCTTATTCATATATGGAAGATTCTGTACCTTTTGTCCATTCCAGTTATCCTTTCCAGACCTTCCAGAGTTCTATTCTTCTTTGCAGCTCGGTGGCCAGAATTATAAGTAGTAGTACATAGAAACACTATCTTTTACTCCAGGGGGATAACGCTTCCCATTCCATTTCCTTGGTCTGGCTTCACTGTGAGAGATCAGTGAGTCTCTGCCTGCCAGGGATAATCAACACTGACTACTAGATCTGTCCTCAGCTGTAACACATACAATATTCCAGAAAACAAGTTTGGACAGCCCCTCCCCCTTAGGAAATTACCATAAATTGATCATATTAAAGCTCATTTCCCACTTCTCCATATTCATATTTTATTACAAAACTTCCCCATTGGCCTAGATTTTCACTATGCAGAAGTGCTTAGGGTTCTCTACAAACATAAATTATAAATTGTACATTTTTTCTATTCACCATTAACATAGATATCAAGATCTCTGGAGGATTCTTTTGTAAACATCTTTCCACTAAGTAAACACACAATGAATTACTATTCTACTCATACAAGATATTAATGATAATATTATAATTTGAACATGATTTTTGTGGTATTTTGCCAGTGTTTTTTTCTTCAAACTGGAAAACAATTAGATAAAGGACTCTTGATCCTATGTTTATTTTTCTAATCAAAGAGCTTTATTATATTCATCAAACATCATAGTGATGGTCACTTTGCATGTTTATAAATAATTATATTTGGTGTATGTGTTTGGTATTCAATGATTCTACTCTATAGTAGAATCCACCAGTTTGTTATTTATGGAATTGCAAACCGTTCATCATAATTTACAGTCATTTGTAGAGATAGTTAAACACACTTATCAGATACCTAGCTGTTGTAGTTCAGGATGCCTTATGATAAGCTTTTGCATAAAGGAATGAAGCATTCAGATCCTTATCACTTTATTCTACTTTTGGGGTTTTAAGAGGAAAATAGGCTGAGATGGAGAAGTCAACAGATACTTTCAATCTTTGAAGAGGGAGTTTACAATGTCATTTTTGTTTCTATATGTGCCAATGTTTATTTAGAGATTTTATATTATTTTGAGGCAAAAATAAATCCACTCTAAGGTGGTACAGATTTTGATAGTTCAAGGAGACACCTAGGATATATCCTATAATCTTTTTTTTTAATTAAATTTTAAGATGTTTATAGATTCACAACCAGGATATTGACATCAGCGCAAAAATTATACAAAGTATTTCCATCAACACAGGGATTCTTCCTGTTTTTCTTTTATAGCCACGCCTACTTCCCTTCCATCCAGACCCCTCCTAACCCCTGGCGACCATTCATCTGTTCTATTCATAAATCAGACCATATGTACCTACTAAGTCCTTTCTGCTAGGAGCTGCTCCTCTTCTCTGTGACTGCTAGTCACCTACTGTGACTTACAGGCATTTGCCTTCCACGGATGCCAGCTGCCTTCTGAATCCCTCTGTCACCACTAGAGATGTAACTGAGTCTTCTGGTGCCAAAGCTGTTGGGTTTCAAGTGATATGGCAAAAAAGCTCATCCCTCCCAGAAGTGTTTTTTCCATACTTGGTCTCCTGCTTTGCATATGCATAGTGGGCTGAGCTGGAAATAAGCCACTATTGTGGCTAATCCCCTTCCTTGATCCCAATTTAAATTCAGTTGGGAGCACTTTGTCTCATTTAGAAGTTAATCTCAGTGTTTTGGTACAGTTGTTTTCTTCATACCCTTTTTATTAATTTGGTGTCCAGTATCTAATCCAGTGACAGTCCCTAAGTAGTCCATCAGTGGCAAGAAAACAGGAACACTATAGTGAGGATTTAATTCAGAAGTGAAAACAAAACAATTTTCTAAGCACATTCTTACTAAAATTGAGGAGAATTACTTTTGTGTAATGGAAACGTTCTGTATCAGTTGGTGGAAGTTACGTAAATCTAAACAAGTGGCAAAACCTGTTTGCACCCCATATGCCCCCTAAAAAGAGTGTATATAAAAGTTAAATCAGAATAAATTTTGTAGGTTAGTTAATAATAGTGCACCAATGTCAATATTCTGGATGATTGTCCAATAATTATATGAGCAATGTTATCATTGAAGGAGGCAGGGAAAAGGGTGCACAGGAATGTAGTACTATTTTAGCAACTTCTATGTGATTCTAAAGTTATCTCCAAAATAAGTTAAAGGCAAAAATTATCAAACTTATAGATTGCTGTGTGATCGAAAGTTTCAGTCTCATTCTGTGTGTGTGTTGTGCATGCATTACATATGTATTTCTCAGATAGCTCAATGCATGTGCTTATTTGACATCATCAGTTTTTATGGTTAGAAAGCCTGGGTGCATTTACAATGCTTGGAGATTGTTGATGCGTATGAAATTGAAGATAGAATCCCCAGCTATACATGAAAGCACTGTAATGCATAGGTGTTTATGTGAAGCATTAAATAGATAATTTCTGAGTGGAGAGAAATTACAGTACAATACTAATGTCAAAACTATATAAATAAGAGGACTAGAGCCCAAAGTCTGGATTTATGTTGACTTTCTAAAGTAACCAAATATTAATGAATCTAAGTCACTCTGAGGATCACATTAGGAGTGCCATGCTTGTTGCATTAATTTCATGTCTTGAAAAGATTTATAAAATGTCTTAGATTCTTATTTATGTAATATTTACACAACACATTTATATAATTCAAGAAATGCTTTTTTCATGCAATAATGATTAAATATAGAAGCATAGTTTCAAATAATATTTGGTTTATTCTTACAATGTCTACCTTCCATTAGAGGTTTAATTTCACTTTGTTTTTATTTCTTTCCAGGATGTTGTCATGCTAAGAGTCTTTCCTCTAGCTAGTTCCATAGGCTATTTCCCAAAGACAAGTTGAATAAAGCAGACCTGAGTAGCACCGTTTTATTGTCAGAGTAACCTAATAGCTATTAAGGCTTGTTTTTTTGACACTTACTCTAAAGGGCGGAGTCAAAATAAGCTCTCTAATATTTTATTTCACAGACTCTCAGGTTTTGTTGAATTGGCTAACAAAAGCTAATGTTTATAAGCTTTATCCCAGTGATTAAAAAAATAGTAGTAATCCATAAAATTAGTGCAAATCTGCATTATCACACCTGAATGCTCTGGGGAGAAAAAAAATAACTTGCTCTGGATAACATTTTGCTACAATAGCTTTAAATCAGATGACTTATTTATCTTCACTGTGCCCTACAATTGACATGCTCCCCAGCTCCTCTGGGTTGAAAAAAATGTGTCCAGAAGTTAAAGTAGTGGTCATCTATTTGAATTTTTAAATTACTCAATTCAGAAAGCAAATAAAATTTTCATACGTACAGGGGAATATAGTGAAGTTCTAGAAACAATCATCACATTGCACAAGAAATGGGTCATTTTTCATTATAAAAGAAAACATTCAAGAGGAAAGTGCAGCAAAGATTTTCTGTAAATCAAGAGCTATAACCAGCTACTTGCCTCAGGTTTTAACTAAAAAGTGGTTGTATATGCATGACAGCAACACAACAAACATATTTGTTCAGCTAAGTCAGTTGTTAATTGTTGAAAAGAATCTGTTAAGTGAATCATTTAGCATCCTATAAACAAAACAAAGGGTGATAATTGTATAAATTCTTTTTAATTTATTGAGTTGGCAACATGTGAACAAAGGCAACCTGTGTCTGTACTTTGGGTTAAATAATTAGGTTCTCACAGAATGAGATTTGAATTTAGAAAGATCCCTCTTTGGGTAGTATGTATGGTAAATTGAAGAAGAAAGAGACTGGAAACAGGGAGAACATTCAGAAAGCTGTCACGGGAGGATGAGGGTTTGAAAAGTACAGTGGCCACATGACTAGAAAAGCCATTACTGGGGAGACTGGACCACCAGCTCCCGGGACATGCGTGGATGCAAGTAAGGAAGAGGAAAAGTCACAGACGCAGAAGGAGGTTCTGGGGGGAGGTTAGGAGGATGGCAGTGTCAGAAACAGTGTGGGAAAAATAAGAATTGGAACATGTTTTGGTGGTGAAAAGACAGACATTTTGTCTTTTAATTTGAAATATCTTCCAGCTCCAAGTAAAGATGTCTGGCAGATAGTTGGAGTTTCTCTCCTAGATCTCAAAATCTGGCTTAAAGTTTAAAAAGTGAGTAGACATGGGTATGGAAATAAGTCTCTAATATTTGGAAAAGAATGAGACCTCCTAGAAAAAAAGGATTGAGAGGAGGAATCCAGAGACATAGGCAAAGAAAAGTGATTACTATCACAAAATCAAAATGAGGCCAAAGACTCAAAGAGGTTAAGATACCATAAAGATACCACATGTTCCAGAGTGGTTACGGGGGGTCAGAACTGAGTGGTAAATCTTGGGTTTCACTGTATTAGTGCAGGAAACTAACTATAGGAGAATACGAGTTGTGGGTAATGAGACTTAACTCACTAGAAGGCTGGATATAGAGCTGCCGCTTTGAAGTTTGGAAGGTATGAAGACAGAGTGAAGATAGAGTACTGCAGTTGGTGAAGTGAGTAGGGATAAAAGAAGTATGATTTCTTTTTCCTTTCTTTTAAATCAGGACACATGGTTTGTTTTATTAAAAGTGCTGAGGCAGGGACAGTTTTTTAGGAAGGATTCTAATATCAGGGCACCATGACAGCACGGCTCGTGGGAAACGAGGATGGAGAGGAATGCAGAAAACAGCCCAAGTGACTGTGAAGGGAAGTCCGCTGAGCAGTGGACTGTGGATGTACCACGCTTACCCATTTATCAGTTGATGGATATTTGGGATGTTTCTAGATTGGCGTGATTATGAGTAAAGCTACCATAAAAATTCGCATTCAGACTTTTATGTGAAGATTTTCAATTATCTTGAGTAGTGGGATTGCTGGGTATGCTTAAGAAGCTGCCGAACTGTTTTCCAAATGGGCTGTACCATTTTTCATTTCTATTAGCAATGTGCAAGAATACTACTGCATAAGCATAGCAGTTTCATTAGCACTGGGCATTTTCAGAGGTTTTGGTTTGTTTTGTTTTTCATTTATGAGCTTCGTATTCACATCAGACCCCCTTGCCCCAAACAACCCAAGAGGATGAGGCAGACTGGCCTATGTGGAGATTTGGAACTCAGCTCAGACACCTTAAGCTTCAGAAATCCCATTCTTCTATAATGAGTTGCAAGCAAACCCACCTGACGTTTGCCCCCAAGGGGCTATTTACTGTACTGCACTGTAAACAAACCTGCCCTCTTCTCCAGAATGGGTGATACAGCTTAACTCCCCAGCACGTGGCTATGCAACCACCCTTAAAAAGATAGTCCAGCCCAAAAGCTCTGCTCACAAGATGGGCAGAAGCATGAACAACACATGAGGAACCGTCTTCTAGCAGTGGGAAGACTTCTGAATTCTTGGTTTACCTTATTTAATTTTTGTAAGTTTTTTATGATTTATATTGCTTCTTGAATTGTTTCTCTGAGGTTATATTTTGTGGGATAGTAACTATTTTATTTTCATTTGAAATATTTTGGCATAAATCTTATTTAATAGCATACTCTTATTTTTATTTTTATTTTTTCAGTCTCTATGGATAGGTACACCCTTTCTTCGTTTCTAATACTGGTGATTTTTCCTACTCTTGTTTTGGGAAATTAGTCTCACCAGAGATTTTTCAGTTTTATTTATTTTGTGGAGAATCATCTTTGGACCTCATGACCTTTGTGTTGTATTTATTTCCCTTGCAGTTTCTTAATTCTTTTCTTGTAAATTCTTTGAATTTATTCCAGTCATTTTTCCCCTCTAATTTCTGAAATTGTATGCACTGGTCATTAATTTTTCCTTTTTTTTTCTACTTTAAATAATAAAGTCTGTAATTTTCCCTCTGAGTACTACTTTAGGTGCATGTCACAGCCTTTGATATTTAATACTTTTTATGACTAATTTGTTCTCAGTAGCTTTTAACTACCATTATGATTTCCTTTTTTGAGCATAATGGTGTGTTTGTCCCCACATATCTCTGTTATTTGAGCTTATCCAATTTGACACAGCTAGTTGGTGACAGAATTAAGATTAAAACTGTTTTAATTTCACAGTTTATATTTTTGTTTTGTTTTGATTACTTTTAGTCATTGTAACTTAGTTCAATTTTCTTCTGAAAATGCAGTCCATATGATACCAATGTGTACACATCTACTGTGACTTGTTTCAAGGTCTGAAATACAACTTACATATGTCTTTGAAAAGTATTCAGTGTAGGGTATTTTGAATCTATAGCATTAAGTTTATTATTTTGTCTAAATTTTTATATCCTTAGTAATTCTTTGTCCAGCATATCTGTAAGTGAAATATATATGCTTAAGTCTTTCCATAACCATGGTGGTTTTATTAATATATTCTATTGAAGTTTATTAAGAATGGTTATTCAAAAGAACATTTCCTATGTGCAGTTACTGTAAAAATAATAGGAAATATAGAAGGTATTTCCTTTTGCTCATTTCCTATTTATGTAGTGATGTTAAGAGATGAGGCATTTTTAGGGTATGGGATAGAATGTGTGAATCTTTAAAGACAAGTCTGAATTTAGTTAAACCAGCCAGAGACAAAAAATAAAGAGAGATGCAAACTGAACTAGTATAAAAGAGCCATTTCTTAATACACCTATAAGAGAGTAGAACTTCTCATGATTTTCTAAGACTATTTGGCCAAGTCTATAAACAGCCATGACTGACATCATTTGTGGTCAGCCTATCTACTTATGCCTGTGGTTTCTACAAAGAACATCATTTTATCTTGCCTCTTTAATAGCGTGTTACTTTCTTTTTTTCACTTTTTTTTTGCTATTATTAATATACAATTACATGAGCAACATTATGGTTACAAGACTCCCCCTATTATCAAGTCCCCACCACATACCCCCATTGCAGTCACTGTCCATCAGCATAGAAGGATGTTATAGAATCACTACTTGTCTTCTCTGTGTTATACTGCCTTCCCCGTATCCCCCTACCCCACCCCACCCCTGCTACTTTATGTGTGCTAATTGTAATAGCCCTTTTTCCCCCTTATCCCTCCCTTCCCACCCATCTTACCCAGTCCCTTTCCCTTTAGTAACTATTAGTCCGTTCTTGGATTCTGTGGGTCTGCTGCTGTTTTCTTCCTTCAGTTTTTTCTTTGTTCTTATACTCCACGTATGAGTGAAATCATTTGGTACTTGTCTTTCTCCACCTGGCTTATTTCACTGAGTATAATACCCTCTACCTCCATCCATGTTGTTGCAAATGATAGAATTTGCTTTCTTCTTATGGCTGAATAATATTCCATTGTGTGAATATACCACATCTTCTTTATCCATTCATCTACTGATGGACACTTAGGTTGCTTCCATTTCTTGGCTATTGTAGATAGTGCTGCAATAAATATAAGGGTGCATATATCTTTTTCAAACTGGGCTGCTGCATTCCTAGGGTAAATTCCTAGGAGTAGAATTCCTGGGTCAAATGGTATTTCTATTTTGAGTTCTTTGAGGAACCTCCATATTGCTTTCCACAATGGTTGCACCAATTTACATTCCCACCAGCAGCGTAGGAGGGTGCGTGTTACTTTCAATTGCTGAGTAAACAAGCTTCTCTGAAAATAGCCATTATCCCAGTGAATAGGTTTCTAAGCTGTGGATCACTGGCCTTAGATCAAATTAAAATTCTGTCCTTAAGTAATTAAGCTTGTCTCTTGTTTCTTTTTTCCTCATCTAAAACAAAATTACTAAGTTTATCAAGTGGCACCTATATTCTTAGATAATGCCATCTAATCAACTATTAACAGACTGCTCTGACTGAAAATTTTCTTTAAAATTACAGATATTTTCATTAGACATGGCCATTAATCATAGAATATGAAATTCATGAAAGAAAACAAATATAAATATGAAACGGAATAAATGATTTGGGGCAATTTACATGGTCATTGGCACCTTACACTAAATATCCCATTTATTCTCTTAACTTTTTTGATTATTACCAAGTGAAATATTTCCACATCAAAGTACTATCAACTTGATTTTTTTCATGAAAAGATATAAAGAGTAAGAATAATCTGAGTATTTTGCAAATAAAGTTTTATGTCTATGATTTTTGCTATAATTTTTTACATCGACTTCAGTACAAGAGAGAATGGTCTTCATGAGATGACAAAAAAGAGAAAAACTCAATTATTAGTGATTAGCATATTTTAAAGTGTGCACTTTTAAATTGTGTGTCTATGTCTTACAAAAAAATTCTATTAATTTTATAGTATAATATTGTAGTGGAATCCTTTTAAATAGGAGACAACTTTGCTTGATAGAACAAGTCACTTTAAGTACTGTGTGACCATAGCAAGATAGTTTTTCATAGCATATTCCAGTAAAGAATTTGGATTTTATTTAGTACAAAGTAGGGATTTCCTGAAAATTTTGAGTTGGAGGCTTTGACATGACCTAGATATTTTGAACTGTAGAGGAATAAGCTTGAAAGCAGGGGCAAGACTGGGAAACTGTATAGTATCTCAGGTATGAAACAAGAGTACCTAAACCCTGGAATGGATATAGAAATTAAAAGGGAAAAACTATAGCTACTAGGATTTGATAATGAAAAGCACAGCAGAAGGAAAAGTTAATAGAGCCAAAGATTTTAGAAAAATCAGGATACTGGAAAATTAGGAGGATTCTAGACAGATATATTTCCAACTGTGTATGCTCTAATGGCATTTGGATAAAAAATCATTTAGAGAATATAATTATAATAGGGATTTTGTACGTGTGCAGCAGTCTGTGTTCTAGTCAGGAGTAGATGGCACATTCAAAAGTGTTTACCTAGACAGAATTAATGAAAGGACAATTAACAGAAGTGTAGCCAGGTTTAAGGGAACAAATAAGGGGTGATGAGACCCTCATGAATTAGAGAGCTAGGGAGCCATCGCCATTTCTAGAGCTTACAAAACAAAGCAAAGAAATGGTATTATCACAGACAAGTGACAGTGGTGCCTTGGGAGACAGACTGCCTGAGAGGAGCTGGTCCCTGTCAGCATGCCCCGTTGTCAGAACACAGGTTCCAGAGGGCAGGGTGCCTGAGTCATGCAGTCGGTGCGAGCTAGCTCCATCATTACCCAGGCTCTCAGCAGGTCAGAAAATAAATCTGGGTAGTGGGGGAAACAGAGACTGACAGCAAAATATACTTGTGGAACTTAAAATTGAGAGCAAGAAGGTGGATGATCTCACTTGGGAAAGAGGACAAAACAGAACATGATCATTAATAATCCACAGAAAAAATAAGAATATCCAGTGAAGCGTATGGAGAAGTTATCTGAGATCAAAGAAAATGTGCAAAGTGGAAACATCCTTGAATGAGAGAGACTGAAGGAGATGAGTGTCCATGGGGAATATTGAAGAAAAATCAGATAACTGAGAACAAGTTTACTGTATCATCACCAGTGATCTTTCTGATTTCTATTTCAAAAGAAAGATAGCTATGAGCACATTGCTAAAGTTTAGAGCACAGAGAAAGAGAGAAATGCAGAACACAACCCATTTATTTGAGAATGTTTGTTACAGGAGGGAGTAGAAAACTAGAACTAGTGAAAATGGAGGAATGTAATGTAAAATGTTGTCCCCCGTCCCCTCATCGTGAAAAATGAGATTCAAATATATTGGGAAAAATTCTCTTCTCTACATCTAGGAAGTGTCCGTTATTTTGGCTCTTTCTCTGTATCCAAAACAAATAGTACCCAGTGTTAATCCTGCTTTATAATATAAAAAATAGGAAGCATATTAAATTGAGAAACAATAAAGTCATTATTAATGTTCAAGTCAGAATACATTTAGTGGCAAAATTATTAATATCTCATGGCATAAAGCTATCCAAATGAAGAATTTCCCATTTTAAAAAGACAATTTAAAAATGGAAGTTTACTTTTCCAATACTGATATTCACCCTAAATAAAACTTGATCATTTTGTTGATCTTGTACTCACAAGAGCATTTGGTTCCTAATTTAGAAAGAGATATACTCTAGGTACTCCCCAGTATATTCTCAAATTCATGGCATTGAAACGTCAGGTTCTTGAGAAAAGCAGTGTTTATGGAGGATAATCTGAAGCCAAGACCATCCCTCTGTTCCCCTAGACACTCTGAACTATTTCTAGATTAAGCCACTCAACAGAGAGCTGAATACCTGCATTGAACATTTTGGTTATTGCTGTAAAATTGTGTTCACTGCATTGTGTTTTGGCAGTTTTCCAGTGGGCTACATTGAGGGAACTGTAAGAAACCCCCTATGATATGTTGCTATCTTCTTACACAGATGTTGTTGAATGCTTTGTTCATTGGGTGACATGGTTTCTTTCACATGAGGACTCATTTGAGAAATTTCTTTCTGGGCTCAGTACCAAGAGTCTTCCACTTCTTAATGCAAATGGTTAGATTTTATATTTACAGACAAGGTGAATCTCACAACTGATTTTATCTCCCTCTGTGTAGTATGCCAGAAATCTTAAAGCCAAAATTTTAGACACAACTCCACAAAAAAGTTATTTTGTCTTTTTTTAATCAAAGTAGTGTATATGAATAAATATTTTTTAAATCAAGTTGTACAGAAAGAATTTAATTTAAAAAGTGAAGTTCTCTTCCCAATCTCCCCCTACCCTTGTTCTATCTCTGTGTATATAGCAGTTTGTTCACTTACCAGTTTGAAATTAACTGATTATTGACTTTTTTATAGATCAATTCATAGTTAGCCAACTTAATTTTTTCCTCTACCTGGCCTGTTTTTAGGAATTATGTAAAATATTTTTAATTCTCTTTTGGTTAATTTTTGTTGCTTCTAATAACATACTTACAAATAGTTCTAGCAAACTCTGCTATTATCTTTTGACTTCTTACTTGAAGGACATAGATATGATTTACCATGTCCTTCCTTTTACATTTTCTCAAGCATTTTCATCTCCAAACTTTTTTCAGTTACATTTTCATCAAGCTTAAACACATTGCCTTTCTTTCTCTTACTTTGTCTCTATATTTATTTCAAAAATTTTTAATGGGAAAGTGATAGCATTTATCTAATTAATTTCATCTTTTCTTATGGCTTGACATGTAGGATGAAGAAAATAGAGAAGTTTGGAGAGAAAAATAATATAGATGTTTAAAATAACAAATTTAAGTTATATAGAATATACAGCAGAAATTTCCCTGATGCAATGTAAAATACCTGTCTGATGCTATAACTACAAAAAAAAAAAACAGTTTGGCAGTATCGTAATAAGCATATACCTACTGTATGACTCAGAAATTCTTCCCCTTGGCATTTACACAAATACTCATGGCAATTTCTTTCATAATAGTAAAAAAAAGACATCCCTGGAGTTGATACAAAAGAAAAATGGAAAAATGCAGTGTGGGACATTTATACAATGAAATACTACTAAGCAATTAAAAGGAGTAAACTATGATTACACACAAAAGGATGGGGCAATCTTAATATTTTTCTGACTGAAAGTGATGTTTGACCCCTTTAACTTTGACTTTTATTGAACTTACTACTAATCTATGATGATGGAAATTGGAAAAGTACTTGCATAGGGTAGAGAGTGGTATTCACTGAGAACGATGTTGATGGGTGGATTGACAGGGGAGGTTTCTGGGATAATGGAAATATTCTCTAACTTGACTGGGGGAGAGGATTGAATGGATGAATAGAAACTATTAACTTAAGATCTTTGTAATTCACTGTATGTAAATTGTATCTCAATTTATAAAAGAGCCATTTTGCTGCCTATATAGTCTTCAGATTATTGGGAGACCAACAAGTGGTTATTAATATATTTTTAATATTTAGTATAATAAGTGTTGTGGTATAGGTAAGCATAGAATTTCAAAAATGCATAAGTATCATGTAACCCCTGTTACAGAGACAATGTTATGCACTTATCAAACTTGTTCCACTTTTGTGTTACATCTCCCAGTCTCTTCCACACTCAGGTTAAGGCCATAAGAAATAAAACCAATGGACTGTGTACAGAAGTGATATCCTCTATTTCTAAATATGATGATAAACTTCCTTGTACATTCCTCCATGCTTTCTCTTCTATTTCTGTGGTGGCGTGACGATTAGATGTTGGTGATGAGAACCCAATAAAGTGAGCCCGGGTCCCTGAATGGCTATGTGTAGCAGGGCCCTCTGCCTCCTTCCTCCCATGCTGACCTGCAAAGTGAGCAAGAAAGAATCCTATACTACATTAAAACACTGGAAGGAAAGGAGGTTTGGAAGAAAGAAGGAACGGGGAAGGAGGAAGGGAGAGAATAGAAAAGGGAACGAGGGGGAGAGGGATCCAAGATCCCATAGGAATAAGAAATGGGAAGCAATGAAGCCATCAAAAAGACTGAATCCACCTTTTGTGTAGGCTGGGAGCAGTTGACAATAAAGGATAAAACCTGTAGGACACTGTCATCATGTGATCTCCATATTAAATAAAGGAAAAAATGGATTAAAGAACTAGAGTATTATTGCTTTTTAAGTTAAATTACTGTTTATACAAAATTCTTAATCAATTAATAGTTTTTCTAATAAAATAATTCTAAAATCCATTCATAACTTTGGCAATATGGAAAGCATAAAAAGACATATTTAATTGAGTCAAGAGTAGAAGTGTCCAGAGAGAGTATTGATAGTCATACATAAATATAATATTTTGGCATTTATCCCAGAATATGTTTGTCATGGTTTTGCAATTCAAAAGAGTATGTTTTTAGCAGCATTCAAGTGACTTACCCTTGTGAACATCTCAGCTTTGATGGGCAGTTGGGGGAGTGTGTGTATGTGCATGTGTGCATGCGTGTTAATATTTATGTTCCTAGCACTTCTCCCCTGATTCTCTTTTTTGTTTTTTTGCATGTATCATTTACTTATTTTTTCTTTTTCTAAATTGCTATACAGTCTTATATTCAAGTGTGTAATACAGTGGTTCAGCAGTTACCTGTATTATTAAGTCCTCAGCCCTACTAGTACAGCTACTGTCTTTCAACATAGAAAGATGTTACAGAATCACTGGCTGTATTCTCCGTGCTGTACTACTGTGTCTGTGACCAACCTACAATATGATTGAGAATTTTTGTGCCCCTTTATCCCCCTCCCCTTTCTTACCTGAACCCCTCCCCCATGGTAACCACCAGTCCCTTCTCAGTATTTATGAGTCTACTCCTGTTTTGTTCATTCTGTATTGCTTTGTATTTATATTCCACAAATAAGTGAAATCATATAGTATTTGTCTTTTTCTGCCTGGCTTATTTCACTGAGCATAATACGTTCTAGATCCATCCATGTTGTTGCAAATGCCAGGATTTTTTTTTTCATTTTATGGCTGAATAATATTCCATTGTGTATATGAACTATATCTTCTTTATCCTTTCATCTGTTGATGGACACTTGGTTGCTTACATATCTTGGCTATTGTAAATAAAGCAGCAGTAAAAAGGGGTGCATATATCTTTTCAAATCAGAGATTTTGTTTTCTTTGGGTAAATTCACAGAAGTGGGATTACTGGGCTGAATAGTGTTTCTGTTTTTAATTTTTTGAGGAAACTTCATACTGATTTTCACAGTGGCTGCACCAGTTGACATTCCCGCCGACAGTGTAGGAGGGTTCCCTTTTCTCCACATCTTTGCCAACACTTGTTATTTCTTATGTTTTGGATAGTGGTCATTCTGACAAGTGTGAGATTATATCTCACTGTGGTTTTGATTCGCATTTTCCTGATGATAAGTAATGTGGATTGTATTTCATGTGCCTGTTGGCCATCTGTATTTTTTTGGAGAAATGTCTGTTAAGTCCTCCACCCATTTTTTAATGAGGTTACTTGTTTTTTGGTGTTGAGGTGTATGAGCTCTTTATATATTTTGGATGTTAACCCCTTATCAGATATGTCATTTATTTATTTATTTTATTGAGATATCATTGATATACACTCTTATGAAGGTTTCACAAGAAAAGCAATGTGGTTCTTACATTCATCCTTATTATCAAGTCCCCCCCCATACCCCATTGCAGTCACTGTCCATCAGTGTAGCAAGATGCCACAGAGTCCCTATTTATCTTCTCTGAGCTATACTGTCTTCCCTGGACCCCACACACACCATGAGCACCAATCATGACACCCTACAATCCCCTTCTCCCTCGCACCCCACTCACTCTCCGCCACACCTCCCCTTTGGAAACCCTTTGTCCCTTGTTGGAGTCTGTGAGTCTGCTGCTATTTTGTTCCTTCAGTTTCGCTTCATTGTTATACTCCCCAAATGAGGGAAATCATTTGGTACTTCTCTTTCCCTGCCTGATTTATTTCACTAAGCATAATACCCTCTGCTCCATCCATGCTGTTGCAAATGGTAGGATTTCTTTCTTTCTTACTGCTGAATAGTATTCCATTGTGTATATGTACCACATCTTCTTTATGCATTCATCTACTGGTGGACACTTAGGTTGCTTCCATTTCTTGGCTGTTGTAAATAGTGCTGCGATAAACGTAGGGGTGCATATGTCTTTTTGAATTTGAGAAGTTTTCTTTGGGTAAATTCATAGAATTCCTGGGTCAAATGGTATTTCTACTTTTAGTTTTTTGAGGAATCTCCATATTACTTTCCACAATGGTTGAACTAGTTTGCATTCCCACCAGTGTAGGAGGGTTCTTCTTTCCCAATATCCTCACTAGCATTTCTTCTTCCTAGTGTTTTCAATATTGGCCATCTTAATTGGTGTGAGGTGATATCTCATTGTGGTTTTAATTTGCATTTCCCTGATAATTAGTGATGTGGAACATTTTTACACGTGCCTGTTGGCCATCTGAATTTCTACTTTGGAGAAGTGTCTGTTCATATCCTTCACCCATTTTTTAATAGGGTTATATGCTTTTTGGGTGTTGAGGCATGTAAGGTCTTTATATATTTTGGATGATAACCCCCAGTCAGATACGTCATTTACAAATATATTCTCCCATACCATAGGATGCCTTTTTGTTCTACAGATGGTGTCCTTTGCTGTACAGAAGCTTTTTAGCATGATGTTCATTTTTTATTTTGTTTTCCTTGCCCAAGGAGATGCATTCAGGAAAAAGTTGCTCATATTTATATTCAAGAGATTTTTGACTATGTTTTCTTCTAAGAGTTTTATGGTTTCATTACTTGCATTCAGGTCTTTGATCCATTTTGAGTTTACTTTTGTGTATGGGTTTAGACAATAATCCAGTTTCATTCTCTTGCCTATAGCTGTCCAGTTTTGCCAACACCAGTTGTTGAAAAGGCTGTCATTTCCCCGTTGTATATCCATGGCTCCTTTATCGTATATTAATTGATTATAAATGCTTGGGTTTATATCTGGGCTCTCTAGTCTGTTCCATTGGTCTATGGGTCTGTTCTTGTGACAGTGTCTTGATTACTGTGGCTTTGTAGTAGAGCTTGAAGTTGGGGAGCATAATTCCTCCTGCTTTATTCTTCCTTCTCAGGATTACTTTGACTATTAGGGGACTTTTCTGGTTCCATATGAATTCTAGAATGATTTGGTCTAGTTCATTGAAGAATGCTGTTGGTATTTTGATAGGGATTGCACTGAATCTGTATATATCTTTAGGCAGGATGGCCATTTTGACAATATTAATTCTTCCTATACATGAGGACAGGATATGTTTCCATTTACTGGTATCTCCCTTAATTTCTCTCATGAGTGTCTTGTAGTTTTCAGGGTATAGGCTTCCCACTTTGTTGGTTAGATTTATTTCAAGGTATTTTATTCTTTTGGATGCAATTGTGAATGGAATTGTTTTCCCGATATCTCTTTCTGCTAGTTCATCATTAGCATATAGGAATGAAACAGATTTCTGTGTATTAATTTTGAATCCTGTAACTTTGCTGAATTCAGATATTAGATATAGTAGTTTGGGGGTGGATTCTTTAGGGATTTTATGTACAATATCATGTCATCTGCAAACAGGGACAACTGGCTCCTTTGCTACCAATCTGGATGCCTTTTATTTCTTTGTGTTGTTTGATTGCCATGGCGATGACCTCCAGAACTATGTTGAATAAAAGTGGAGAAAGTGGGCATCCTTGTTTTGTTCTCAATCTTAAAAGAAGTGCTTTCAGCTTCTCACTGTTAAGTATGATGTTGGCTGTGTGTTTTTCATATATGGCCTTTATAATGTTGAGATACTTGCCCTCTATACCCATTTTGTTGAGAGTTTTTATCATGAATGGATGTTGAATTTTGTCGAATGCTTTTTCAGCATCTATGGAGGTGATCATGTGGTTTTTGTCTTTCTTTTTGTTGATGTAGTGGATGATGTTGATGGATGTTTGAATATTGTACCATCCTTGCATCCCTGGAAAAAATCCTACTTGATCATGATGGATGATCTTTTTGATGTATTTTTGAATTCAGTTTGCTAATATTTTGTTGAGTACTTTTGCATCTATGTTCAGCAGTGATATTGATCTGTAATTTTCTTTTTTTGTGGTGTCTTTGCCTGGTTTTGGTATTAGAGTGATGCCTCGTAGAATGAGTTTCGGACTATTCCCTCCTCTCCTACTTTTTTAGAAACCTTAAGGCAGACGGATATTAGATCTTCACAAGTGAAGCCATCTTTTCCGGGGGTTTTGTTCTTAGTAGCTTGTTTATTACCAATTCAATTTCATTGCTGGTAATTGGTTTATTTAGATTTTCTTTTTCTTCCTGGGTCAGCCATGAAAGGTTGTATTTTTCTAGAAAGTTGTCCATTTTTTCTAAGTTATCCAGTTTGTTAGCATATCATTTTCATATGCTAATATGAAATAATTCTTTGTATTTCTGTGGTTTCCCTAGTGATTTTTCCTTTCTCATTTCTCGTTCTGTTTATATGTGTAGGGTCTCTTTTTTTCTTCAAATGTCTGGACAGGGATTTATCTATTTTGTTTATTTTCTCAAAGAATCAGCTCCTGCTTTCATTGATGCTTTCTGTTGTATTAATTCTTCTCGATATATTTATTTCTGCTCTAATCTTTATTATGTCCCTCCTTCTACTGACTTTGGGCTGCATCTGTTCTTCTTTTTCTGGTCTCATTAATTGTGAGTTTAGACTGTTCATTTGGGATTGTTCTTCTCTGAGGTAGGCCTGTATTGAAATATACTACCCTCTTAGCACAGCCTGTGCTGTATCCCACAGATTTTGTGGTGTTGAATTATTGTCATTTGTCTCCATATATTGCTTGATCTCATTTTTTTAAGTTTATTTTGATATCATTAATCTACAATTAAATGAGCAATATTATGGTCATTACACTACCCCCTTCAACAGGTCCCACCCACCAACCCCATTACAGTCACTGTCCATCAGCATAGTGAGATGCTATAGAGTCACTACTTGTCTTCTCTGGGTTGTACAGCCCTCCCCGTGCCCCCCTAACATTACATCTGCTAATCATAATGCCCCTTTTCCACCTTGTCCCTCCCTTCCCACCAATCATCCCCAGTCCCTTTCCCTTTGGTAACTTTATAAGCCCTTTCTTGGGTTCTGTGAGTCTGCTGCTGTTTTGTTCCTTCAGTTTTTTTTTTTCCTTAGTTCTTATGCTCCACATATGAGTGAAATCATTTGGTACTTGACTTTTTCGGCTTGGCTTATTTAACTGAGCATAATACTCTCTACCTTCATCCATGTTTTTGCAAATTGTAGAATTTGTTTTCTTCTTATGGCTGAATAATATTTCATTGTGTATATGTACCACATCTTCTTTATCCAGTCATCTACTGATGGACACTTAGGTTGCTTCCATTTCTTGGCTATTGTAAATAGTGCTGTGATAAACATAGGGGTGCATCTGTCTTTTTCAAGCTGTGGTGCTGCATTCGTAGGGTAAATTCCTAGGAGTGGAATTCCTGGGTCAAATGGTATTTCTATTTTGAGTTTTTTGAGGAACCTCCATACTGCTTTCCACAATGGTTGAACTAATTTGCATTCCCAACAGCAGTGTAGGAGGGTCCCCTTTTCTCCACATCCTCACCAACATTTGTTGTTGTTTGTGTTTTGCAGGTCGGCTATATTCACTGGTGTGAGGTGATATCTCATTGTGGTTTTAATCTGCATTTCTCTGATGATTAGTGATGTGGAGCATCTTTTCATGTGCCTGTTGGCCATCTGAATTTCTTCTTTGGAGAAGTGTCTATTCATGTCCTCTGCCCATTTCTTAATTGGACTATTTGCTTTTTGTTTGTTGAGGTGCGTGAGTTCTTTATATACTTTGGATGTGAACCCCTTATCGGATACGTCATTTATGAATATATTCTCCCATACTGTAGGATTTCTTTTTGTTCTACTGATGGTGTCCTTTGCTGTACAGAAGCTTTTCAGCTTGATATAGTCCCACTTGTTCATTTTTGCCTTTGTTTCTCTTGCCCAGGGAGATATGTTCATGAAGAAGTCTCTCATGTTTATGTCCAAGAGATTTTTGCCTATATTTTTTTCTAAGAGTTTTATGGTTGCATGACTTACATTCAGGTCTTTGACCCACCTTGAATTTACTTTTGGGTATGGGGTTAGAGAGTAGTCCAGTTTTATTCTCTTACATGTAGCTGTCCACTTTTTCCAACACCAGCTGCTGAAGAGGCCGTCATCTCCCCAAGGTATATTCAAGGCTCCCTTATCAAATATTAATTGACTGTATATGTTTGGGTTGATGTTTGGATTTTGTATTCTATTCCACTGGTCTGTGGGTCTGTTTTTGTCTTGATTACTGTGGCTTTGTAGTAGAGCTTGAAGTCAGGGAGCGTAATTCCCCGTTTTATTCCTCCTTCTCAGGATTGCTTTGGCTATTCGGGGTATTTTGTGGTGTCATATGAATTTTAGAATTATTTGTTCCAGTTCATTGAAGAAAGCTGTGGGTATTTTGATAGGGATTGTATTGAATCTGCAGATTGCTTTCGGTAGTATAGTCATTTTGACAATATTTATTCTTCCTAGCCAAGAGCATGGGATGCATTTCCATTTGTTAGTGTCCTCTTTAATTTCTCTTAGGAATATCTTGTAGTTTTCAGGGTAGAGGTCTTTCACTTCCTTCATTAGGTTTATTCCTAAGAATTTTATTCTTTTTGATGCAATTGTGAATGGAATTGTTTTCCTTATTTCTCTTTCTGTTAGCTCATCATTAGTGTAAAGAAAAGAAACAGATTTCTGTGTGGTAATTTTGTATCCTGCAACTTTGCTGAGTTCAGATATTAGTTCTATTAATTTTGGAGTGGCGTCTTTAGGGTTTTTTATGTAAAATGTCATGTCATCTGCAGATAGTGACAATTTGACTTCTTCTTTACCGATCTGGATGCCTTGTATGTCTTTGTTTTGCCTGATTGCTGTGGCTAGGACCTCCAGTACTATGTTGAATAACAGTGGACAGTGTGCGCATCCCTATCTTGTTCCCGATCTTAGATGAAAGTTTATCAGCTTCTCACTGTTAAATATGATGTTAGCTGTGGGTTTGTCATATATGGCCTTTATGATGTTGAGGTACTTGCCCTCTGTACCCATTTTGTTGAGAGTTTTAATAATGAATGGATGCTGAATTTTGTCAATTGCTTTTTCAGCATCTATGGAGATGATTGTGTGGTTTTTGTTCTTCTTTTTGTTGATGTGGTGGATGATGTTGATGGATTTTTGAATGTTGTACCATCCTTGCATCCCTGGGATGAATCCCACTTGATCATGGTGTATGATCCTCTTGATGTATTTTTGAATTTGGTTTGCTTATATTTTGTTGAGTATTTTTGCATCCACGTTCATCAGGGATATTGGTCTGTAATTTTCTTTTTTGGTGAGGTCTTTGCCCGGTTTTGGTATTAGAGTGACGCTGGCTTCATAGAATGAGTTTGGAAGTAGTCCCTCCTCTTCTATTTTTTGAAAACGTAAAGGAGAATGGGTGTTATTTCTTCCCTATATGTCTGGTAGAATTCAGAGGTGAATCCTTCTGGTCCGGGGCTTTTGTTCTTGGGTAGTTTTTTGATGACAGCTTCAATTTCGTTGCTGGTGGTTGGTCTGTTTAGTTTTTCTGTTCTTGTTTGGTCAGTTTTGGAAGGATGTATTTTTCTAAGAAGTCCATTTCTTCTAGGTTTTCCAACTTGTTAGCATATAGATTCTCATAATATTCTCTTATAATTCGTTCTACTTCTGTGGGATCCTTCGTGATTTTTCCTTTCTCATTTCTGATTCTGTTTATGTGTGTAGATTCTCCTTTTCTCTTAATGAGTCTGGCTAGGGGTTTATCTACTTTGTTTATTTTTTTCAAAGACCAGCTCTTGGTTTCAGTGACTTTTTCTATTGTTTTATTCTTCTAAATTTTATTTATTTCTTCTCTGATCTTGTTATGTCCCTCTTTCTGGTGACTTTGGGTCTCATTTGTTCTTCTTTTTCCAATTTCAGTAATTGTGTATTTAGACTATTCATTTGGGAATGTTCTTCCTTCTTGAGATAGGCCTGGATTGCAATATACTATCCTCTTAGAACTGCCTTTGCTGCATCCCAAAGAAGTTGCGGCTTTGTGTTGTTGTCATTAGTCTCCATATATTCTTTGATTTCTGTTTTGATTTGGTCATGAACCCATTGATTAATTAGGAGAATGTTGTTAAGTCTCTATGTATTTATGAGCCTTTTTTTTTTCTTTCTAAAATTTAATTCTAGTTTAATACCTTTATGATCTGAGAAGTTGGTTGGTAGAATTTCAGTATTTTCGACTTTACTGAGGTTCTTTTTGTGGCCTTGTATGTGGTCTATTCTGGAAAATGTTCCATGTGCACTTGAGAAGAATGTGTATCCTGTTGCTTTGGCGTGTAGAGTTCTGTAGATATCTTTGAGGTCCATCTGTTCTAGTGTGTTGTTCAGTGCCTCTGTGTTTTTATTTTCTGTCTGGTTGATCTGTCCTTTGGAGTGAGTGGTGTGTTGAAGTCACCTAAAATGAATGCATTGCTGCCTATTTCTTCCTTTAATTCTGTTAGTATTTGTTTCACATATGCCGGCGCTCCCGTGTTGGGTGCATATATATTTATAATGGTTATATCTTCTTGTTGGGTTGACCCTTTTATCATTATGTAATGTCCTTCTTTATCTCTTGCTACTTTCTTCGTTTTGAAGTCTATTTTGTCTGGTACAAGTACTGCAACACCTACTTTTTTCTTCTTGTTTGCATGAAATATCTTTTTCCATCCCTTCACTTTTAGTCTGTGTATGTCTTTGGGTTTGACGTGAGTTTCTTTTAGGCAGCATATATATAGGTCTTGTTTTTTTTATCCATTCTGGTACTCTGTCTTTTGATTGGTGCATTCAGTCCATTTACATTTAGGGTGATTATCGATAGATATGTACTTAATGCCATTGCTGGCTTTAGATTTGTGGTTACTAAAGGTTCAGGGGTTGCTTCTTAACTATCTAACAATCTAACTTAACTTTCTTGTTAAGGTATTGTAAACACAGTCTGATGTTTCTTTATTTCTCTCCCTTCTTATTCTTCCTCCTGCATTCTTTATATACTAGGTGTTTTATTCTATGCCTTTAGTTAGTATTTGGATGGTCTGCTTTCTTTGCTGTGATTTTATTTTCTCTGGTGACAGCTTTTTAGCCTTAGGAGTGTTTCCCTCTAGAGCAGTTCCTTTAAGATGTCCTGTAGAGGTGGTTTATGGGAGGCAAATTCTCTCAGCTTTCACTTGTCTGGAAATTGTTTAATCCTTCCATCATATTTAAATGATAATCGTGGTGGATACCATATTCTTGGTTCGAGGCCCTTCTGTTTCATTACATTAAATATATCATGCCATTCTCTTCTGGCCTGTAAGGTTTCTGTTGAGAAGTCTGATGTTAGTCTGATGGGTTTTCCTTTGTAGGTGATCTTTTTTCTTTCTCTAGCTGCCTTTAATACTCTGTCCTTATCTTTGATGTTTGCCATTTTAATTATTATGTGTCTTGGTGTTGTCTTCCTGGGGTCCCTTGTGTTAGTGATCTGTGGGCTTCCATGGACTGCGAGACTATTTCCTTCCCTATCATGGGGAAGTTTTCAATAATTATTTCTTCAAAGACACTTTCTATCCCTTTTTCTCTCTCTTCTTCCTCTGGTACTCCTTTTATGTGAATATTGTTACATTTGGACTGGTCACACAGTTCTCTTAATATTCTTTATTTCCTAGAGATCCTTTTATCTCTCTCTGCCTCAGCTGCTCTGTATTCCTGTTCTCTGATTTCTATTCCATTAACAGTCTCTTGCATCTCATCCAGTCTGCGGCTAAGGGCTTGTCTCATTTCTGCATTGTCTTTCCTGACTTCCCTGACTTCCTCCCTCAGCTCTTGCATATTTCTCTGTAGATCCATCAGTATGGTTATGACTTTTATTCGGAATTCTTTTTCAGGAAGATTGTGCATTTCCATCCCTTTTGGTTCCCTCTCAGGTGTTGTCTGTGTCTGGGTGATCTTTGTCTGTACCATATTCCTCTGTCTTTTCATGGCAATAGAAGTGGTTGCTGGTAGCTGCCATGTCTGTCAGCTGGGCTCTTTAAGACTTAAAAAAAATGAGAAAAAAACCAACAGAAACAAAAACGAAGGAAGAGAAAGAAAAAAGGAAAAAAAAGAAAAGAAAGGTGAAAAAAAAACACCCACCCAGAATGGATTCTGTAAGGATGCTGTAGGTGGCACTATTGCTCCACTATTCCGCAGCCGCAGCTGCATTGCTCTTTGTAGCTCTGGCCGGGGCGGGAACGAATGGGATGCTGATGTTCTCTGTGTAAGGTTTCAGTGTGGCTACCTTTTCCCAGACGCCAGTCAAAGGGTCCCAAATTCCTCAGGACTCCCAGCCCGCTGGGCCAAGTGTGCCGGGGTGATCGTGTTCCCTTGCTGCGCTCCCTGCCTCTCCAAGACCGCTAAAAACAACACACGTTTTTCTCTTGTCCCGGGGGCCAGTTGCAGGGAGCCGGGCACCTTCCCAGCTCAAAACCTGCACCTTCTGCCTCTCCAATATCCGATGCACCGCGCAATATGTGTCAGTGCTCCCAGCGCAGATAACCGGGGCTGGTTATTTCGAGGGCCTGTACATCCACTCCCTCCCAGCTCTGATTCCTCTCCTCCCACCGGTGTGCTGGGGTTGGGGGAGTGCTCAGTCCCACCAGGACGCGGCTCCGTATCTTACCTGCCTCGTGGGGTGCCAAGTCCTCTCAGGTGCAGATGCAGGCTGTGCGCTTTGCTGTAATTTCTGGTCTCTCTTTTAGGAGTAGTTGTATTTGTTGTATTTTCATAGATTTATATAGTTCTGGGAGGAGATTTCCGCTGCCCTGCTCATACCGATCATCTTCCCAGAACTCCAATATTTTCTTTTAAAAGTTTTATGTAGTTATATCTTCCATTCAGGTATTTCATCCGTTTCAAATTACCTTTGTATATGGAGCTAGACAGTAGCCAAGTTTCATTCCCTTGCATGTAGCTGTGCAGTTTTTCCAATACTGGTTCTTAAAGAGACTGTCTTTTCACCATTGTACATTCATGGCTCCTTTATCATAGAGTAAGTGACTATATATGCATTTCTCTCTCAATTTTCATGTTTTTTTACATGACTGCTTCCTTTTTTTCCCCATGACCTCCATGATTCCTAGCTACTTTATATACTTATAATGATGTCCCCATCCTCCTGGGAAGACTTCTTTATTAGCCTAGTCTGACTCAGACTACTATGTTCTATTTTTCTTTGTGTAGGATATTATCATAAATATGCCCTGTTAAGTATAAATGGCTGCTTAACTGTTTTTTTGTGCATCCAGATATAGCAAAGCTATGAAACGTTCACAAGTAAGAGTTTGGGAATGCACATTTTTATTCATTTAATCAGGGTCTAAATGGATACTTAGTTGTCATCAAACACTGTGCTAGGGGGTCAAATACAGTGCTGGACCATAGCTTTTGTCACTCTCTTCAGAGCTGACATACTTCTGAAGCTGTCTTTATTAGGTAGATAATAAAAAACAATGCAGTTATTATAATTTAATGGGTGTTATGAGGCATGCTGCAAACTGTGGGGGGTTGTAGCATCGGGGTCAGGGACTTTCCTTACTGTCAGGAAGTGCTGTGTGAAGTGAATCCTGCAGGATGTGTTTGTCCAGGCATATAAAGATAATGAGGAGAGTTTGGTGACAGGGCCAAGTGGGGAGTGTTAACAGATTCCGTGTTTTATGAAGGTACCTCTTCTCTTCCTCTCAGCATGGAGTGTGACTAGTCCTGCAGACTCACATCAGGGCTGCAACTGGAGACTTTCTACAGTTTTGAATAAATTGTTAGCATGGGGAAATTGAAATTTAAAGCCAGCAAGAAATAAAATTTCACTGAAAGAGAAGTGATTAAAGGGATCACATGTTGATGATGTCAACTTAAGAAATAATCAGCATGAGAAGTTTTATATTTTAAGAGAATAAGATCTCTCACATTAGGAAGTATTTATGGATTGTTGGTTTCCTCACATCATTTCCCATGTATGAGACTTGTGAGTATGACTGAAAGCTCCTCCTAGGCTTCCTTACATGGTTTGAGTGTTTTAGACACATTTTTTCAGTCTTAAGCTAAACCCTTGCCCAAAGATATACAGTCCCATTCATTTGCTACAGGGGCTTGTGATCCCTTATTTTAGGCTTCTTGAAAAGTGAGGTTTTAGTGAGGACTAAATGTATTTATTCTCTTCATAAAATACTTCATAAGTTACACTTTAGACCGCATAATAGTGAATTGAAGGAAAATGCTAGGTCATGCATCACACACAGCAAACTTCTAAATCCCAATATATTTTCTTCCAGCCTGATAAATTATATGCTTCAAGGGATGACAGAATGCATTTTCAAAGTTTATTGGTTTTTAAATGCCAAGTGGCTGAAAAGCCTTCAGATGATTTTGGACTTTTGCATCCTGTAGAGGTTGAGGGGAGGATTTATTAATTTTAAAGATTCTCTTAGACCAGGGTTGGCAAACTAATTCTGTCCACACCTACCCTTTTAAAGTCTGTGAGCTAAGACAGCTGTCACATTTTTAAGGTATTGTTAAAAAAATAAATAAAAAGGAAGAAGTAGGAGGATATGGACCTGGCAGTTATGTGGCCTGCTAAGCCAAAGATACTAGTTAATACTTTACAGAAAAGGTTTGCTGCACCCTTTCCTATGCCATCTGAGCTACTGTTTGAGCTAGAAGAAAATATTTAGTGCATGTGGTGAGATGCTTTCAATTTTTAAAACTTCAGTGACATCTAAAATTCATATGGATCCACAAAAGACCCCAAATAACGAAAGCAATCCTGAGAAGGAAGAATAAAGCTTGGGGAATTATGCTCCCCAACTTCAAGCTCTACTACAAAGCCACAGTAATCAGGACAATTTGGTACTGGCACAAGAACAGACCCATAGACCAGTGGAACAGACTAAAGAGCCCATATATAAACCCAAGCATATATGCTCAATTAATATACGATAAAGGAGCTATAGACATACAATGGGGAAATGGCAGCCTCTTCAACAGCTGGTGTTGGCAAAACTGGACAGCTACAGGCAAGAGAGTGAAACTGGATTATTGTCTAACCTCATACACAAAAGTAAACTCAAAATGGATCAAAGACCTGAACATAAGTCATGAAACCATAAAACTTTTAGAAGAAAACATAGTCAAAAATCTCTTGAATATAAACATGAACAGCTTTTTCCTGAATGTGTCTCCTCGGGCAAGGGAAACAAAATAAAAAATGAACAAGTGTGACTACATCATACTAAGAAACTTCTGTACAGCAAAGGACACCATCAGCAGAACAAAAAGAAGGCATCCTATGGTATGGGAGAATATATTTGTAAATGACATAGCTGACAAGGTGTTAACATCCAAAATACATAAAGAACTCACACACCTCAACACCCAGAAAGCAAATCACCCTATTTAAAAATGGGTGAAGGATATGGACAGACACTTCTCCAAAGAAGAAATTCAGATGGCCCACAGGCACATGAAAAGATGCTCCACATCACTAATTATCAGAAAATGCAAATTAAAACCACAATGAGATATTACCTCACACCGATTAGGATGGCCGACATTGAAAAGACTAGGAACAACAAATGCTAGCAAGGATGTGGAGAAAAGGGAACCCTCCTATACTAATGGTGGAAATGTAAACTAGTTCAACCATTTTGGAAAGCAGTATGGATGTTCCTCAAAAAACTATAAATAGGAGTACCATTTGACCTGGGAATTCCACTCCTAGGAATTTACACTAAGAATGCAGCAGTCCAGTTTCAAAAAGACATATGCATACCTATGTTTATCGCAGCACTATTTATAATAGCCAAGAAATGGAAGCAACCTAAGTGTGTATCAGTAGATGAATGGATAAAGAAGATGTGGTACATATACACAATGGAATACTATTCAGCCATAAGGAAGAAATAAATCCTACCATTTGCAACAACATGGATGGAGCTAGAGGGTATTATGCTCAGTGAAATAAGCCAGGTAGAGAAAGGCAAGTACCAAATGATTTCACCCATTTGTGGAGCATAAGAATAAAGCAAAAACTGAAGGAACAAATTAGCAGCAGACTCACAGAACCCAAGAATGGACTAACAGTTGCAAAAGGGAAAGGGACTGGGGAGGCTGGTGGGAAGGCTGTAGAAGGGGAATAAGGGGCATTATGATTTGCACTCATAACATGGGGGGGCACGGGAAAGGCAGTATAGCACAGAGAAGACAACTAGTGACTCTGTAGCCTTTTACTATGCTGATGGACAGCGACTCTAATGGGTATGTGGTGGGGACTCAAAGGGGTGAATCTAATAACCCCAATGTTGCTCATGTGATTGTATATTAATGATACCAAAATTAAAAAAAAACTTCAGTGCATCTAGTGTATTATAATACTAGCATTTTGTTTAACTCACAATATGTTTTTTAAAAAGTTCTAACTCTTTGCACTACATTTTAACAATTTATAGGACAGGACCTGTAGTTACCATATATTGAATGTTGTTATATTTCTCTTGGCTTTACTAAGCAAAAAGCTTTGCAATTTTTGTAAATGCTGTGTTAGTATCAGAAGAAAACAAAACACAAAACTATCCTTCTAAGCATATATACAAATCATAACCTGTAAAAAAGATTTATTAGCAACAACATATAATTCCCAAGCTTCTTTAAAGTGATTTTTCAATCTTACAATGATGAATCAGCTGATGCTTTCATGTATCCATAAAGCATATACTATTATGTGACATTTGTCTACATGTAGGTTAAATTTTAAAGAATATTTTTCCATTCAAGAAAGAATCAATTTCATTTTTATTTTTCAATTTTTCATGCAGATTTCCAAATCTTAAAGGTTTCGTAAAAATCGGCCATATGTCTTACCTTGTCTTTTCTTCCTTTTTATGACTATGTGAAAAACTGCAAGTGAATGAGAATCAAATTATGTGAAAACAAATGCTTCCTCTCAAGCCCTGTGACATGGTAGTCATTACAACTAAAATATATGCAGAATAGCAAACTGGGTTTTCTTTCCTTTTAGTAAATAGTGTCATTCAACCTTTTTAGTTGTATTAAAAGTTGCAGAGGAACTTTCCGTAATGATCACCACAGAAGCATGTTTTGGGAAAATGTGTGAGAAAAGAAAAAATATATATATTTTTTAAATATGTGGGAATAAAAATGAGAGGTGTTTGAAGGCAAAATATGCTACCTAATAAATGGGCCAGTAATCAAATATATGTCTAAAATGTGGAATGATAAAAAATGTCAGACTTTAGATTTGTATTCAAATGTATAATATCAAATATCAAAAATAAAATGTGTTCTTCCTACACAGAAAAACCTTTATTCCCAGCTGTAAATTTGATTCTCAAACAAAGGTCAGCATGGGGGAGGATGAGCTCGTTGCTTTTCCCTGGTTTACCCTCTTGAGCTGTACAATATGCACTAAATCCTCTTAACTTCCCCAAGCCTGAGTCTCTTGAGTTGTAAAAACGGTGTCTCTACCGAGTTTTCTACGAGGCACAAACCATGCAGTGTGTACTAGAGCCCTTTTAATAATAAAGTGATAAATAAATATTAGATGTTGTTTTTATTAAATCAAGGGCCACACCTCCTTCTGTGTTTCTTAAGTTATCCAAATGCTGCTATATAAAGGAAACATTTCTCACATATTTACACCTTTATATTCAAGACAGTGATCAGTAACACCTACATCACTCTTTTAAAATGTTTCAACTTCAATTAGGATAATGTCTTAAATTTCAATGTGCTTCAAAAATCCTTGAAGAAAATACCTTATGCCATGCATTTGTTCATAAATAATAAATGTACCCTCCGTGAAAGACTTGACTTTCATAAAATCTATCGTAAACATCTCATATTCTCTGACCTTTTAATTTGATGTTGGAATCTCAAATTCAGTGTATCTAAATCTTCACTGATTACCTTTCCTTTCAGATATGTTTGTTAGTTGCTATACTTTCAGTTGTTTAAAAAAAAATGAGGAGAAAGGTAAAAAAAAAAATCAGAGGTTTTCTTCACTAAGCACTGGATGTAGGTACAGGAATGACCACAGATACATCTGCTCTGCCTTTCTCTGATATCCATCCCTTTATAACACCACGATGGCTTAGTCGGACAGCCTCCATGCCCAGCAGCTCTTGTTTTGGTTTTCGCCTCAGGAGTCCTGCATTTGGGATCCAGGACTTAGTGAGTGCCTGTTGCTTCTCCTTGGCACTCCCCTCCACGCCACTGTCCCTCCCTTCTCCCTAAGCAGCCCCATTCCTCCCATGCACCCGTCCCCAGATCATTCCATCTGCTGCTATTCTATATATTATACCATAGTCTCTTACTGTTCTAGGAATTTCACTTTATTTGGGAAGGGGCATTTTAGTGGCCCCAATCTTAAAAAATTGTAAGATGTGTAACCTTCTTGCTCAGAACTCTCCAGCAGATTTCCTTCCAGCTACCTAAAATGCAATCCACAGCATATCACAGCCTGCAGGCCCTCCTTGCTCTGGCCTCCACCTCTCCACCATCTCCCTGGTCTTCCCTTCACTGGGCTTCAAAAATACTGGCTTCCTAATTGTCCTCTGAACATGCAAAGGGTGCTCAGACATTTACAATTCTGGACTTTGTTTATACTATATATATAACTTAATGTATACAATATATAATGACATACATATTATATAACTTACTGTCAGTTATATATGTATGTATATTTATTTATTATTTGTCCCACTTTGCCCCACTATGTACTTTAATAACACAAATGTCATGAGAACTAAACTCTGTGATTTGAACAGTCTCTGGTGCATAGAAGGTTCTCAAACATGCCCTGAGTGAATGAATAAGTAGATCAATAAATGAATGAGTATATGAATGAACCATTGTAGCACAAGTGCCAAATTCTCATTGAGTTAGTTCCCCACGCCTGGTGCTAGATAGATGCATCTGCCTCTCCTGAACCTGGTGAATTAATAGTGGAGTGTGGGTAACATTTTGAGGGAAATATTGATGGTGTTACTCAAAGATTTAAGAGGTCAGCTGAGAGGGGGAGGAATAGACGTCTACTACTTTATCCCCCTTCCCTCTTTCTGTCACCAATGTCTGCAAATTAATACCTTGAGATAGGTTCGTTTATATGTTTTCTCCTACTCTCTTCTCTCAAAGTGTTATTAACCCTCTTTTGAACAATCTTATCTTTTGTTTTCTTATTTTACCATGCCACCACATTGGCACCGACCCTCAACTCTTTGTTGCTGATCTTCTTGATCTCCACGACCCAGGATATCCTCCTAATTATGGCTCCTATTTTGTTATTACTTCAAAAAAATGCTTGCTAAGTTATTTTGTCCATAATCAGACAGAAATTGCTAAGACACCCAGGAATTTCCAATATGAACATTTCCTTCTAATCAGACTTATGTACTTGTTACCTGTTCCTGAATTTACCTTAGTTCATGTTTTCAGAGAGTCCACATTTTAGATCTGAAGTGGGATTACATACATCTAGACACTGGGTATCACCCTAGACCTGAATGCTTTCCTTATGCCAGGAATATACTGTGTCTTGCTCCCTTTATCTCCTCCCAAACACTGTTCTGCCCTTTCATCCAGTTGAGGTCCATCTCTTTCTGTTGAGTTTTTCTGGTTACATAGTTTTCATAGACCTCCAAATATTATTGAAATCCCCAGCTATGTCATGTACTTCCATAGTTCCTTTAATATTACCTTTTGCAAAATATTTTCATATTTTTTAGACCTGTGGTATTGTGATTTATAATAAGTATTTTTTGCTCTTTGTCCGTGGTTCCTGGCACACAGCTTTAAAACCCTTGGAATTTCCAAATTGATAAGTGCAATTAAGGTGAAATTGGAGTCTTCCATTATTCATAACAAGTTTCTTTCAGTAACATGTGAGTTTATGCTTGAGGTGATTATTAGATAACCACAAGTGGGCTGGTCAGCAGGGCAACCAGCCATGTGAATCAAGAATTGGAACTTCCAGCCTCACCTTGATCTCTGGAGAGTTCAATCCCCAGTATCCAGTGATTGAATTAATTTTTCCTGTGTAATGAAGCCTGCATATAAAACCCCTAAAGTTGGGGTTTTGAGATCTTCTGGGCTGGTGAATCTGTGGAGGTCCTGGGAAGGTGGCATACCTGGAGAGGGCATGTGCACTCCACACCATTTCCCACCTACCCTGCCCTGTGCATCTCTAGTTGGCTTTTCCTGATTTGTATCCCTTTAAACAAAACTAGTAATTTAGTAAGTAAACTGTTTTTCTGAGTTCTTGTGAATCATTCTATCAGATGAGCTAAACTGAAGAGGAGGTTATGGGAACCTCTGATTTATAGCTCGTCTGTCAGAAGCGTAGGTAACGAACTGGAATCGAGACTCGCATCTGAAGTGGGGTGGTGTCTTGTGGGACTGAGCCCTTAACCTTGGGATCTGACTCTGTCTTCAGATAGATAGTGTCAAAATTGAGTTAAATTACAAGACACACAGCTGGTGCCCCAGAGAATTGGAGAATTGCTTGATGTGTGGGAAACCCATACATCTAGTGTCAGAAGTGAAGTACTGAAAATAAGAGAAGCACAAAGTGTTTCTCATCTTTCAGGCCTCAGACGACTGCAGTGTCTCAGAGACAGGGTTTAAGAGAATTACTTGCTATCATTGTTTTTAATATTCCTATAACACCTAGCACCACTTTAAGCATATATTTGATATTTAAAACTGTTTTGGTGGCTTTTGTTGAATATTATTTATGATAATAAATTTCAGATTAACCTATATGCATTTAAGCATTTAATTCAAGTGATTTTGGTCAGGGATTCTCATTGTTAATTGCTTTTGCAGCCAGAACAACCAGTAGTGGTATTAAAATGAAGTCGTGGTTTAATAAAATAATTATATTTGTGGCTTCCTTATAAAGCTAGCAGCTGGCAAAGGAAAAATATACGTAAAAGAAAAAAAAATGACTTTCACTCTTGATCAAATTTTGTCAGCAAGCTACAAAGGGGACACTCAATTAAAAGTGTTAAAATTCAAGATCTAAAGCTCAAATAGATTTATCCAGTGAAGACGAGGAAGGTGTAGCTGTTTGAAAAGACAGCAGTAGGTATCCATCTCAAGGAAAACCAAGGAGACATAACAGGAATCATCACTGAAGAGCATCTCAATTTTAAAGCACATAATTGTACATGTATAGGCTAAATATTACCCATTAAGCAGATTGTTGGAGCCATCTACGTGTCCCATGAAATAGTTTAATCCTCAGGAAATATTTCATTATGCTCCCGGTATTTCTAGGTTTTACAGTACACACTTTGTGTTTTGAATACCACGAGTATGGCTGGTGAATCAGAAATAAGTAACAAACCTTACACCACAAGTTTACTGCTGTAACGCTTGTATGAAATTAAGCCACAGACTTCCATTTCAAAGCTACTGTGCACTTTTTATTAAAAGTATCTCTTTATTTGCATCTTATCCATCTTATGTCTTTAAAAATTGTTATAAAATATTTTTTAAAACATAAAACTCTTAATTTTATACACAAGCAAACTCAAAACCTCAGGTCAAGCATGCAACAGATAAGCAATGTTAGTAGTGCTTACATTGTGTGTTTCTGAAAGTGCAATATTCTTTTTTTTTAAATTAAGGTATTATTGATATACACTCTTATGAAGGTTTCACATGAAAAACAATGTGGTTACTACATTTACCCATGTTATCAAGTCCACGCTCATACCCCAATGCAGTCACTGTCCATCAGTGTAGTAAGATGACACAGATTCAATGTTTGCCTCCTCTGTACTACACTGTTTTCCCCGTGATCCCCCACACCATGTGTACTAAACATAATACCCCACAATCCCCTCCTCCCACCCTCCAACAGCCCTCCCCTTTGGTAACTACTAGTCCCTTCTTGGAGTCTGTGAGTCTGCTGCTATTTTGCTCCTTCAGTTTGGCTTCGTTGTTATACTCCACAAATGAGGGAAATCATTTGGCACTTGTCTTTCTCCGCCTGGTTTATTTCACTGAGCATAATATCCTCCAGCTCCATCCATGTTGTTGCAAATGGCAGGATTTGTTTCCTTCTTATGGCTGAATAGTATTCCATTGTGTATATGTACCACCTCTTCTTTATCCATTCATCTACTGATGGACACTTAGGTTGCTCCATATCTTGACTATTGTAAAAAGTGCTGCAATAAACATAGGGGTGCACATGTCTTTTTGAATCTGAGAAGTTGTATTCTTTGAGTAAATTCCAAAGAGTGGGATTCCCGGGTCAAATAGTATTTCTATTTTTAGTTTTTTGAGGAACCTCCATATTGCTTTCCACAATGGTTGAACTAGCTTACATTCCCACCAGCAGTGTAGGAGGGTTCCCCTTTCTCCACATCCTTGCCAGCATTTGTTGTTCTTAGTCTTTTGGATGGTGGCCATCCTTAATGGTGGGAGGTGATATCTCATTGTGGTTTTAATTTGCATTTCCCTGATGATTAATGATGTGGACCATCTTTTCATGTGTCTGTTGGCCATCTGAATTTCTTCTTTGGAGAACTGTCTCTTCATATCCTCTGCCCATTTTTTAATCGAGTTCTTTGCTTTTTGGGTGTAGAGGTGCGTAAGTTCTCTCTATATATTGGATGTTAACCCCTTGTCGGATATGTCATTTACACATATATTCTCCTATACAGTGCGATGCCTTTTTGTTCTGTTGATGGTGTCCTTTGCCATACAGAAACTTCTTAGTTGATGTAGTCCCATGAGTTCATTTTTTATTTTGTTTCCCTTGCTCGAGGAGATGTGTTCAGGAAGAAGTTGCTCATGCTTATATTCAGGAGATTTTTGCCTATGTTGTCTTCTAAGAGTTTACGGTTTCATGACTTGCATTCAGGTCCCTGATCCATTTCGAGTTTACTTTTGTGTATGGGGTTAAACAATAATCCAGTTTCACTCTCTTGCATGTAACTCTCCAGTTTTGCCAATACCAGCTGTTGAAGAGGCTGTGATTTCCCCATTGTATGTCCATGGCTCCTTTATCATATATTAATTAACCATATATGGTTAGGTTTATATCAGGGCTCTCTACTCTGTTCCATTGGTCTATGGGTCTGTTGTTGTGCCAGTACCAAATTGTCTTGAGTACTGTGGCTTTCTGGTAGAGCTTGAAGTTGTGGAGCATAATCCCCAAAGCTTTATTCATCCTTCTCAGGATTGCTTTGGCTATTTGGGGTCTTTTGTGGTTCCATATGAATTTTAGAATGATTTTCTCTAGTTCATTCAAAAATGTTGTTAGTATTTTGATAGGAATTGCATTGAATCTGTAGGTTGCTTTAGGGAGGATGGCCATTTTGACAATATTAATTCTTCCTATCCATGAGCACAGGATGTGTTTCCATTTATTGGTATCGTCTTTAATTTCTCTCATGAGTGTCTTGTAGTTTTCGAGGTATAGGTCTTCCACTTCCTTGGTTAGGTTTATTCCTAGGTATTTTATTCTTTTTGATGCAACTGTGAATGGAATTGTTTTCCTGATTTCTCTCTCTGCTAGGTCATTGTTAGTGTATACAAATGCCACAGATTTCTGCGCATTAATTTTGTATCCCACAACTTCGCTGAATTCAGATATTAGATCTAGTAGTTTTGGAGTGAATTCATTAGGGATTTTTATGTACAATATCATGTCATCTGCAAACAGGGACAGTTTAACTTCTTCCCTGCCAATCTTGATGCCTTTTATTTCTTTGTGTGGTCTGATTGCCATGGCTAGGACCTCCAGAATTATGTTGAATAGAAGTGGAGAGAGTAGGCATCCTTGTCTTATTCCCAATCTTAAAGGAAAAGCTTTTAGCTTCTCGCTGTTAATTATACTGTTAGCTGTCGGTTTGTCATATATGGCCTTTATTATGTTGAGGT